>OX596206.1:5623088-6223088 GCA_951394215.1 Glyphodes perspectalis | reverse complement strand
TTTAGGAGGATTAATTAAAACACTGTATTTAATTGAATCGCAATTTAAAAACGACGATAATTGTTACAGCTGTGTCAAAATATAATGCGTCAAGTATTTACGTATTGTGAAGTGTCTTAGAGAATATGAGTAGGTATATTGGACCTTCTTTTATCTACAAAAAAAATATCATGATGATAAATTAATTAATAGCCTTGTATATTAATTAAAGAATATATCATAAACAACCACGATTCTTAAAAAGCGGAAGTAGTTTCCAGATACTTAATTGATGAACATTATTGGTTTTTTGGAATGTGGTTTTCAAAAAACCAATAAAAGTTCATTTGCTCAATTTAGTAAAGTGGCAATAGTATTTATATGAAAACTTGATTAATTAACCATATGTATATTTGCAGATGTGTACTTTCTACTCGATTTGTATATCAACCTGTTGAGACGAACGTAATCAGTATCGTTCATCGCCCCACGCAACCGGTAGTTGGATTTCTTGAACCGTGAAATTTTATCAAGAGAATTAATCTCGTGAAACTTTCCCCTTGGACACCGTACTCCTTTATTTTTAATTCAAACCAAATTGATTTTGTACTTTTCAGTGTTTGACCTTTGAAGGAAACGTTTGATGTTTGAATCAGTTTTTGGCATTTGTTTTTATATTTTTTTTACTAGCCAAAATTTAGATTTAGATCTACTCAAGTTTTATTTATATTTCAAATGCCCAAGAAAATATTAATAAGGGAGGGAAAATATAAATAGGGATAATTCTAAATTATTTAAGAACCTTTAAAGACATGCAAATTACATCATTAGGTATGTGTCAATACGTGCTTAATATTTTAATATTCAGCCATACGTAGGTAAATAATATACTAACGTTTCCTTATGGATCGTCCTCGCAAGTGTATAATTACTATTTGCAACATGCAAAAGGCGTAGGCAGTGGTTTTCAATAGGAAGCCTTCATAATACTAATCAAATTCAGCAGATTTTGACAGTAGGAAAATTAGGCATGTTATTGACATTTGATCATGTTGTTGATAGCTACTATTAACAATTTTGAGGTCTGATTTCAAACAGCTTAATAATTTTAATTTTTTAAGATTTGTAGCTAGATAAAAATTTCAAATAGGTAATTTTAATCTAGCTACAAATAAAACCGTCCAATAATTTTGTAAATTACATTAAGGATGAAATTTTTGGAACCAGAATTGTTTTTGATCGTTT
Source organism: Glyphodes perspectalis (assembly GCA_951394215.1). NCBI lineage: Eukaryota > Metazoa > Arthropoda > Insecta > Lepidoptera > Crambidae > Glyphodes > Glyphodes perspectalis. The sequence continues at coordinate 6,221,864 of OX596206.1, read as the reverse complement.
GTACCCCCACTCTGTTATAATTTATGGTAAGAATGTTTAACAAATATTGTATGACAATTTTTTTTTAATGATGAGCTCGATTAAATAATCGAGCTCACTTGTTTTGATCTTTTTTATTTTATTATTATTTTTATCTTTGCCAAATGGCAAAGATAAAAAAGAAATCAAAATCATTCGACACAATTAATTTAATTCCCAATGTAACCACGTCCTTAGTTCCCCGATAGCGGTCGAACGTTCCAGTGGGTGTGCACACGCGAAACCTGCTATTACTGAGGTTTCCTCGAGGATAATGCGTCTTGGGAAAACTCCGGGCTCGATATCTGTTCCTATTCACACAGGTAATTGCTGTCAATTGTCATGTGTGGAAACAAAGCCAATTAGCTTCGATGGCGATTGCACTATTTTATAATGATCAAAATATTAATTTGTCCTTTCGTTACAGGAACGAAAGGACAAATTAATATTTTGATAAGTCGATTATACTGAATGTTAAAAAATAGCTATAAGAAAGAAAGAAAGAAAGAAAAAATGTTTATTAGGTACTTACATGCATAATATATAACATTGTAACATAAAAAGAGTTAAAACTATGTGGTACCTAAAAGGTCTCCGCTCAGCATATGTCGCGGTGGCGCTAAGCGTACCACGACGCTGGTTTTCTGCGGATGCCCAGAGAGATCAGGGCGTTTAGTGCTGCCCAAACAAACCTATCATTAACATTAACATAATAAAACATCTCTGTCAAAAATCAACGAAATCTAAAGTAGTATAACATGGGTAATAAAAAATTTAATGTAGTAAGTGTAATAATTACAATACGATTACGATCTATTACTAGTAGGTACAATATTGCTTTTACAGACATTTACAATTCTTATATTTTTTATTTTATTTATTAAATGTAACAATATAGGTTAAATATAGTTATATAATAGCTTTATATATTTACAATACATGAATAAGAAAATAAATAAACCAATGTAAATAAATATATGCCCACAAATCTTTTATTAGGAATCTTTTTGTAAGGATAATAAATGTTGTTTGAGTTTTCAAAATGTAAATATTATATTAAAAAAATGTTAATATTATATTATAAAACGATATTTAGAAGTAGACAAAGTACTCGGAATGTATTCTAAAGTTTAGGGGTGTGGTCCCGGTAGAATGGCGACTTATCATCGAGACACACATTAATATGGACATATTTAGGATACAAATATTTCACTACAGTTTTACAAGAAGAGGGGGAGCGGTGGTAGCTCAATGGTCAGGACACGCGCCTCTTAACCGAGGAGTGCGGGTTCAAACCCGGGCACGTACCTCTGGATTTTTCAAATCTATGTACGTATTTATACCACTAGCTCGACAGTGAAGGAAAACATCGTGATGAAACCTGCAAATTCAAACAACTTTAAATTTGTAACCATGATCCGAAATTGTCTGGTTCCCCTATCATAGGGTTACGAAGGTCAGATCGGCAGTCGCTTCAATCTTATCACCAGACTCGCTAAATCCTCGATCATGGTCCTAAGATGACCCCGTCTAAACACGGGACATAACGCTAGGAAGATGATGATGAGTTTTACAAGAAGAATAATTACAGTATTTTTAGTTTACAGACTACAATTTCATGTACTACGAGTCTTAAGTTACGAAGGTACCTTCTTATATACTTTTAGTATTCCACATGAGTAATGCTTCAACATGCACGCATAAGGAAGCCGTGACGTGATCCGGCCATCCCTGAGATTTGGTGGCGCTGGCCCTATGAATGAGTAACGATACGGGCCATGAATGTTTTATGGCCCGCTTGCTATCATGCGAGCCGAATCGATGGACATCCACAGAAGATTTGCCGGGAAAACAATGCCCAGTGCGAATCGGAACAACAATAGATTATCGCAAGATTAAGACAGACAACAGAATTAGTGTTTAACTATTTTCAAGCTGCGGTATTTTAGCACGCTTTGAATATATTATAGAAGAAGGAAATATGAAGCGATAGCATTGTACATTGGTTCGAATCGCGTTAGGGGAAAATGTTTCGCGTGATGAACATGAACAATTGTAGGTACTTGAGTCATGGATGTTTATAAACGTATTTAAGTATATCTATCCGTTCACCAAGTTTCCATAGCACAAGCATAAGCTTAGTTTGGAATACCGTAATTTGGTGTGTAAGTCTGGAGAATTTATTATTATTATTATTTATTAGTATTATGGTATCTATATATTACTTGTGTTTTTTTCTGTGTCTGTGTGTTAATATCAAATATTTAAGTATATATTTGTAATACCACTGTTGTTTCTAATATCCGTAACACAAGCGCTTAAGCTAGCATCTACTAAATAGTACGAACAAAGCCTAAACATTTGGTTTGGATATGTGAGCCCGTTTTTGAGTAAAAATTACAACGAAAAGTGGCATTGATTTCGTCTGCGCCTTAAAAGGTTTCTGATTTTCAATAGTAGGTATATAATAACCTACAAAATAAAAATAAAAATCGTAACTTTTTCTGAAGAATTTTTAAGATTGCCTGTTTTTGGGCTTTATTGACTCGACTAAAATAGATTACACTTTTGTGTTCACCAAACCAGACAGTTCGGATCCAGAAGCCTATAATTTACCTGTCGGCTGGATTTGTATCAATAGTGCTATTTGTGTACGTGTATATGTATATTGAGGACAATAAGGCTTGTGAATGAGTAACTATTGATTACATATTATCAAATGGTAGGAAACAAAAAAGATAAAAAATAATATTTATTATTACTTCAGCTAACATAAAAAGTATTGTATGACAATAAATTACTTACATATATTTAAAAATTTGTGCCATATTTGATTAGGTCTGGGACTTAAAAAGAATTTGCCAACTGTATGTCATGCCTAGCATGTCGTAAAAGATGACTAATGGTAATGAGGTTTTGGGTATGTGATTGTGTAGGCGACGAGCTGACGTGCTAGCCACTTGTCACTACTTTTTCACAAATTTCCCAGCTAACCCAACCCATTGTCCCATGTTGGTCTGGTACTTAAAAAGAATGTGCCAACTGTGGTTCTTGCCAAGCGTGTCGTAAAAGACGACTAATGGTATATGGGGTTTGGGGTATGTGACTGTGTAGGCGACAAGATAGCCACTTGTCACTACTTTTTCTCAATTTTCAATCTAACCCACCCCAGTTTTGGTTATGGCTGAATGTGGTTAAGGAGGCCTGCTGCTCCTTTGACTCTGCCCGGGAATTATAGGCGTAATGTTATGTATGTACATTAACATATTAGTAGACATCATTATGAAAGGCTTATGTTCAGCAGTGGATGAGTATAGGCTGATGATGAAGATTTTAATATTAGGATATGTAGAAAACATGGTTCTCCTACAGTCTTATTAATGACGCTGAGCTGACACGACGATTTCCAGTGGTACTGGTTTAGTGATGTTACAAGAATTACCTATTAAGTAAACAGAGTAATTTTTATTCTAGTAATCAGTTCGCATTTATGAAGTGCGTAATAAAAGAAAAAATTAATATATACATACATGTTTTACTAAATTGTTTAAATAACTATCAACAAAGGGAACGCACAGCAAGACTAATGTCACCTACAAAACTTTTGAACAATATTCAACAATTCAACTTTTAGGACGCAATAGCTAAATGTAGTCCATAATACTATTTCTCGCACGCGTCAACTAAAATATAGTCTCGTAATCCTGCATTTGACAAGACAGTTCCCGCGTAGCTGGCATCCTTGCCCTACTCGATAATGGCAGCCAGTCCATAAAATATGCAGAGATTTCCACGTTATTTGTGAACACCTCCGTGCCTACGAACAAAAGCTGCGTTCATCTCTAATGGCTTTGTTAAGAAGAGTTCGGCACGAAGAAAATAGTTAGGTGAATGTGAAAGGATGCATAGCATGAGGGGTAATTAACAATTAGGTTTAGTAATTAAAGTACTGGAACGGAAAATTCCGATTGAGTTAAACTTCAAGACGAAATCTTTATTGTCGAGGGGCATAAATTAAGTAACAATAGTCCCGAATTTAATGCCTGGACTTTATTAAATTTAGGAACACCGTAGTTTTAAACCATTAAGATCTGAGACATGATTGTAAGGGACAACATACACATAGTACATATTTATCTTCATACACAATTTATTTGAATTTTTAGTTGCTAATATATTTAGCTCATTTTATTTTTCAGTTACGTACGCCTAAAAGCAGAGTATCACAAAATATTATGTAGATAAGTAAGTATTTACTCTTTGTTATCTTTGTGTTCGAGTAAGCAAGAAAATATTTTCTAAGTGAATATGTTTTCAAATGTTTTCCAAGAATATATTAAACTTCGTAATGAAAACACACTTACACAACTTCTACCACAATTTCATGAAAACTAAGAAACGCTCTCGTAGAAGTACCTATTGTTAAGTGATTTTATTAAACAAACAAACTCACATTTGGCTCGATGGCGGAATTCGGTAGTGACGCTGCCCCATGCGCCGAGAGTTATGGGATCAATCCCCACCCATGACAAACATTCATGTGATGAATACTTGTGTTTGTTCTATGTCTGGGTATTAATATCCAATATTATAGTATACTATACAGTGATGTTTTTAACAAAGCAGACTTAAAGACTAAAATAGCTTCTCTGGTCATGTTGGTCTGCCGTCTCAACGGACTATAAGAGTGAAGGAACAGAGAGTGCACCGGTGTTTGTGCACACACTTGTGCACTATATTATATCCTGCGAAGTTGGCTAATTTTCGTTGAGATTGGCCGCCGTGACCGATATCGGTTAGGAGGACATTATCAATCCAAAAACTCAACAATCTTACTGGTCCATGACAAAACTGCTGAAAGGATGGTCTGAGTAGTAATTAGCAACTTAAAAAATAGGTATTTCACATACAGATTTTTTTTTTATACAGTATAGGTATAACAACAGCACAAAACCAACGGACTGGCTCTCATTGACTGATTGCAATGATGCAGAATCCCCTCTATAGGCATATAAAGGAGATTTTTCATTTGCGTTTGCATTATAATAATGAATCTCTGAAATCTCAGTACAATCTGTTTACACTACAATCACAGCTTTACGGACCAATAGAATGTTCAATTACATGCGATGCGAAAGCTTACACAAGACTGAAGCGCGCGGAATGTCGGCCGAGATACAAGATTGGCGTTTGGCATAACGGAATCTCGACTTTCCGTTTATGTGTATTCAAGTTATACGAAACGGGAATGATTCAAATACTTTTATTTACGCTATTTTGTGTCAAATAATGTTTAATTTACGAGGGTCTCGGATTCCAGACATTTGTTGCGATCAGTCGGGGATTAAGTGTGGATATACGATGCGTTTAGACGTTTTCGCGAAGGGTATTTTGTAAACTATGGCGAATTTATGGTTCGTGTATTGCATGTTATGGTATTTCTGGGTCTTATAATGATGATGCCATTAATCCCACTATATGACACTGATAAATGATGCATAATGTCAATAAAATGTACAACATTTCTTACTCGTACGTGCAATGCTTAAGATACATATGTATGTATCTAAGCATGGGCGTGATGCTATGTATACATGTATGTATGTACATACGCCCATAATCTCCGAACGGGTAGGCAGAGTCAAAAGGGCAGCAGGCCCCTTTAACCACATTCAGCCAAAAAAAAAAAACCCGGACTGGGTTAGATGGAACATTGTGAAAATGTGCTTAAGATAGATGTAATGTACCTAATAATAAACATTATGTAAATCTTTTATATTGCTACATTTATAACGTTTTCCATGGTTATTTGTTTTATGAACGAAGATCCTTTAAGAATATTATCAAAATGTTAATAATATTTCAATGATAGGATCAGTTAATGTGAACTTTTATCGGTCAGATTGTTTTTACGTGGTATTTATCGCTGGCGGCATGTTTAATAAATTGTTAAAGTTCGTAAATAAATAAATAAATATCCGATTATATCACATACATTGATCTGACTCCGAGGTAAGTAGCTTAAGCACTTGAGTTATCCGTAACACAAGTGCTTAAGCTACTTACCTCTGAGTATAAAAGATATCAGAAACAACAGTGGTATTACAAATATATAATAATGTCCTCCTAACCGATATCGGTTACGGCGGCCAATCTCAACGAGGATTAGCCATCTGCGCAGGAGATATTATAGTGCACAAGTGTATGCGCTAACACAGATGCACTCTCTATTCCTTCATTCTCATAGTCCGGTGAGACGGCAATCCGACATGACCGGAGAGAGGTCAGGCGCAGGACCAACGGCTTAACGTGCTTTCCGAGGCACGGGGGTGATTAAACCGCCAACTTCCTGACTCCGGGCTGTTACTGAGTAATTTCAATATTGAAATAACCAGCCACAAATTTTTGGCCCGACCCGGGATTTGAACCCGGGACCTCTTGGTCCTCAGGCGGCGCATGCTACCACTAGACCAACGAGGCAGTATATATATATATATATATATAACAAATATATACTTAAATATTGAATATTAACACCCAGACACAGAACAAACACAAGTATTCATTATACGAATGTTTGTTCTGGGTGGGGATCGAACCCACAACTCTTGGCGCATGGGGCAGGGTCGCTACCGAATGCGCTATCGAGCCAGTCAAAAAGAAAGTAGTCAGTAAGAAAGACATATAGAAGTTTTACTCAAAGGACTGCTAGATGTGCAGTCCATTTTCGTCTTAAGAAAAACATCAAAGCCGTATTTTTTTTAATAGCACCAACCTTACTATTCGGGCTTTTATAATTAGCATCGTTGCAAAAGTGCTGCTTCGTCCACGTGAACCGGCACTGCTCACTCCGCGGCTGTCTTTTTAATTAATTAGCGAAGCATTTGGCACCAACAGGCGGTCTGACGTCGCTATATATTTGCACCTTAAAAGCAACCCCATTAGCAGAATGAACGTCGTCGAATGAATAGAGGTCATTCAAGAGATGCCGTCTGTGTCGCAAAGACTGGGGGAGTCTGAACACCGGTGAAACTTCCACCATATATTTCGGGAATGCAAATTTTTGTTTGCGCTACGAAAAAGGAGGACATGCTGAACAGAAGTTGTTTAATAAAATACACGGTTTTAATGATAATAAGTATGGAAAGTTGATGAAAGTGGCTGAGTGGGTGTCGGATTTGCGCATTTTGGCTACTATCGTGAGTTATGCTTGACCGGTGTTTGTTATTTGTCTTAATTCTTTTTGTTGTTGTAATAGATGATCATACAATTTTGTAAGGTGTATAGAAAAGTGTAATAACGTATTTCATTCTTGTTTCGTGCTTGTACTTGCTGTTCCTGAAGAGTAGAAAAAATACTAAAATTTGTTTAACAGTTTGAATTGATAAAATCTACCTCTAAGTTGATATTACAATGTCTAGCAAAGGAAAAAGACCTTCTCTAAAAAATTGTAACGGAATTTTTAATTCAACCAGCAAAATATACATACTAAATCAATTTGTATAGAGACTTATTGTGTTTGGCTGACTGACATAATGTAACTTCTCTCGAAGGTTCAATATAAAAGATAAGGAGACACGTTGTGTTAGTAAGGATGCGCTTAAATTTTTACGCGCTAAATAATAATGCTGCGTATGAACTAGATACAAAACATCAAGGCACAAAAACCAATCTATATTATTATAGAATCATTAACTGCACAATTTAATTAAATAAGAAAACTAAATAAATGTATATGGGCTATAGTTGGTATTAACCACTGATATAGAGTATTAAAGAAATAAGTTTTTTAATTAATTTCTATTCTTATTATTCCATACAAACAGTCAGTGTTTGTGTTTAAACATTAAAGTAAGTAATAATAAATAAATTATTTATTTGTTTAAACAATAAATTCCTTTACATTAATAGACTGGAACCCCCTTGTAAGCTTGCCCCCTTTTAAGTAAGTATATACAATTATTATAAACGTAACTATTCGGAAAAATCAGACGGTTGAAAGTTTTATATGAGAAAATCTAATCAAGAGTAAATAAATATACTAGGTACCAATAGTTATTTTTATTCTTTTTCATAAATGTATCTTATATTTTTCTTTATTAGTTAATTCAATAACCGTCGTTATAGTTATAAATTATATCTGTATTAAGTAGTTGAGTCAAGTCGTATCCACAATAACCTTATTGTGCAGTGCAGAAAGTACACGACCGGATACGGATATGCGATAACGAATGCAATTTTCCAAGTCCGTGAGCAGTTTAGGCGGGCGCCTGATCCCGGATCTATCACCTAACTACCACCTGACTGCCCCCTTACGGCAGAGGACAGCATCTACACTGTATTGTACAGTGGAGCATTTGTAATACTAACTGCACTGCGTACAGATCTGAGATGCCTTAGAGAATATTCGTCCTTTCACTGATTCAATTGATGTGATATTGGTTTTAATTTCGCATTGTAATCGCTATAATGATTACTGTGTATCTGGGTATAGTGATAAATAATAAGTTTGCTTTACGACTAGTACATATTAGTATCATACTAATATTATAAATGCGTAAGTTTGTTTGAATGTGTGGATGTTTGTTACTCTTTCACGCAAAAACTTCTGAATGAATTTTAATAAAACATTAGAATAATTTACCTCATTCACCCGAATAACATAAAGGCTATGTTTGTATTTGATACATCAATGAACCGCGTCAGCCGCGGGCACAAGCTACTTAAATATTAATTTACTGGTCTTAAATTGCATGTTCAATAAAAAAAATATTTTAGAGTGGTCGTGAAATTTGTTTTTTTTTTTTTTACAATTTAAATTCTGCCTTTAGGATTACTTTTACCGAAAGACAGTGGAGTATACTGATTCTCTAGCCTCTGCCTAACCCTTCGGGAGTTGTGGGGCATAATAATATGTTTGTGTGTATTTTGAACAAAATTTACACAAGAAATTGGTATTTCTTGTCTAACACTTTTAAAATTGCAGCTAGCTGTATTCTGCAACGGATATAAGATACATTATTTTAATGCACTAAACTAAATTGATGTCCCCAATGACCCACATGTGGGTGGGTCACAAAATTCCACAATAGGACAAATTCCCTATGGCCTACTAAATCCCCTTAATCCCCTTTCATAGAAAAATGAACAATAGCATGCACTTTTATGTAAATTAAATGAAGGGTCCGTGTGTGCACATTATCCCGGATAAGCAGAGAGAGATCGATCGCCTAGCTATATAATTAAGGTTGAAATCCTTTAATGCTGGACAACTGGTGTAGTTTCTATTACTTTAAATATTAAATTACACTTTTGGCCTAGCCAGTTTAGAGTAAGTATATATTTTTTACGAACATCAAGATCGAGCGGACATTCTAACACTTTAATTAAAACGCTAAACAAATTATTGCTATATTCATTTAAAACAAAAGTATTACCTTTTATTTTAAATGAATATAGCATAAAGCATTAAATGAATAGATACAGAATAGATACAGGATGTGAACAATGAAAAAAAATATGTGTTGAAACTTATAAAAGTACTATATACTAAGTATACTTCTTGTTTACGTATTTTTATTAATTTTAGAGTCAAAGGGGCAGCAGGCTCCGTTAACCACACTCAGCCAAAAACAAAACTAGGCGGGGTTAGACGAAAAAATTAAAAAAATTAGTGACAAGTGGCTAGCTCGTCGCCTACACAATCACATAACCCACAACCTCATATACCATTAGTCGCCTTTTCGACATGCTAAGCAAGAAACACAGTTGGCACACTATGTTTATGTCCCAAACCAACATGGGACAAATGTGATTTTCTTATTAAGGAATAAATATCTATTTATGTTTTTCATTTCTAAATAAGAAAATCACAATAAAATCGTCCCAGACAGCCACAAACACCCAACACTCTATTATAGGTTATACTTAGGCGTTAAGCTTGAAAATCGATGGGGCCGAACACACCCTCCAAGAAACTTTCTAACGACATAACCGCGTGCAATTGATATGCCCCAAGAGTAGGCCCATTGTAAAGAAAGGAAAATCCCGATCCGAAAATCTTGGGTGAGTTAGGAGTCCGGGTTGCATCAGTATTCGCCTCGCGTCGCCCCCCGGTGTCGGTTCCTCCCCACCCGCGGTATACTCCTTCGGTAATTTGACTTTGTTGTTATAACTCAGTTTTAGTTGTTTGTCGCCGCTGGCAGATTTATTGGTTTAGTGAAATGCGCTAAATAGTCGCAGCGTGCTTGATACTTGGTGAGGCAATTGGGATCACTAATTTATGCTTGGTTTCTGGGTCTGTTTATATGCTTCAAGTTTCTGGATCTTTTTTGGATGACAAACTAAGACCAAAACTGTTAGTTTCGCTAACGATAAACTTGATTGATTAGTTGCATGTATTTAGTGATAACAATTAATGGAGATTGTGTGGAATTTTTGCTGCAAAATATGCTAACTAAATGCTTACGGAAGAAAATATGTCTTCTTCTTTTATAAGTCGTATGATAAGAATAACGTAGAATTTTCTTTTAGTATGGTTTTACCCGTGAGTTTTTAACTTGTGAATTGTCATAATTTAACACTTTTAACTTCATATCTTAAATAATAACATTATAGATAACTGTTCAGTTTCTCATAGTCAAATGTAACTGTTTGACGGGCCCGTTGGTCGAGTGGTCAAAGACCCTGGCCACGAAACCGAACCGAGGATCGCGGGTTCCAATCCCACTAGGGGAAAATGTTTTGTGTGATGAACACGGACATTTGTAATACTAAGTCATGGATGTTTATATACGTATTTAAGTATGTCTATTCGTTTGCCTAGTATCCATAGGACAAGCTTATAGCTTAGTTTGTAATTAGGGAATTGGTGTGTCAGTCTCGAGAATTTATTTATTTATTATTTATTTAATCCAGATTAATATCAAATTACATGTACAATACAGCATGTGTGGTGTACCAAACATGATTACACATTCGCTTTTAAAATCGTAGAATTAACTGGATAATTCCTAACTGGTACCTTAAAGAGAATATTATGAGAGGTTCTTACTTTTTAGAGTAACATCCCAGGACCGCTAAACTTTACTTATTTTCTGAGAAATGAAATATGAGGTACAAAGGATCTATTTTAAAGGGCACGTTTCAAGAGTAATTTCTGGGAACCCTGAGATTTTGGATTATATTCCAGATCATCTATGAAAGGCCACAAGCTTATTATTATTACAAACTATATAAAGGTCTTAACAACAAACTTATCCAATAATTCACCATGCATATAGTTAATTAGAGTAGAATAGTTCGCGGAGTAGACTAATCTACTCTCCAACTATTCTAGTAAAGGCATTTAATCCGCCGCAAAACCAAATCCGCTTCGACAGGGTCCTAGCAGCATGTAAACGCATATTTGGAAATGGTTCCATTAAATCACGGTATTGTCGTGGCCAATCCCATTGAACTTGAATGGCGTACACCGCGCTGGCTTCATCAAATTGCATTGAATGGCCGTTAGAGCACTCATCGACCGTGCCGTGTTCTGAGGGTAAAAATTTGAATGGAATATACGACCGCTGTTGAAGCACTACCACTCCACTAGCATTTTCATCCTTATCTATAAAGCATTTAGAGGTCACTACGCGTGTGCATGGAAATGAAAGGATGGGAACGCCTACCATCGGGCATACTTCCGACCACTCGGACGTTGGTCACAATAGATCGGCACGGACTCAATCTGATATTGAAATTGGAGCTGAACTGAACTAACGCGCGTTTTCTTTTGTGGCCATTTTGTTTTTTTTACGAAATCCAATCAGTGGTGGTATAAAAATGTGAATACTGTAACTTTTAATTAGTTTCTACTTTTTTCTGTTTGGTAGATTTTTTTATTTAACTTTATGCACAAATAAATCAACTGAGTACACATGGAATAGTTAGCTGTATTGTACATATTCTCTCGCATTTATGCAGATTTTCCTACATTTTAAGAACATTCCATTTATCTAGATAAAGGTGCCCCATATGTCATTTAAGATAATAAGGGAACTAATTTATTCTTTTGCAACAGAGTAAAATAGTTATATAATAATAGTTATCAGTAAATAAAATAACTCACTTCCATATTTTATAATACTAACATTTTTAATGTTTGAAGGAATATTTTTTAAAGGAGGATATTAAAAAACTTAATGAAAATCATGAAAATATTTTATGTTTGAAAAGCACAAAATGTCGCGCAATTATTTCTGATTGGTTATGTTAAATGCATAATTGTTTAAAAACAAATGTTATTAATGACTCTTCTTGATTAAAATTTAATGTCATTAATTAATTATTAGCGACTTCGTCACTTTAAAGTTTGACACTTCAAAATCGCGACGAAAGTTTATAGATTAGTATAGTTTTCGTTCGCGTCAAGTCTTGAGGGGAGAGCCTCAATGCATTCAGAGTCACGGAGGGACTGCGGTCCCCCAAATCATGTCCCTTGATCATTAATGATGCCATCTCTCATGCGACGGAGTAATGTAGGTTACTGTGCAAACATGCCGGGGTGGATGCCCTCTAAGCCAGAGCAGTGAACGTGTGCGGATAAAGGTTTATGTCTATTTTAATCGTTGTTGTAAGGCTATTAAGTTGAACGTTTGCAGGAAAATATTTGCTGACACACCTCGTATCAACCTTTTTATGTGTTTTTATTTTTATTTTTGAACGTTATTTATGGACTGTTAAGTTGGTAAAATAATTATTTTAAAAATATTTATTTACTTATATATATTTTTAAAAAAGGGTACTTTTACGCAAGTATTTTTACAAGAAGCTAATTGTTAAACTAGCTATATCAAATGGCTTAGTAGTAGTTTAAAAATCTACTAATACTAGCTACTTAAGAAAAGGCCTTAAGTAAATTATATATAGGTGTTAGGTATTCAAGTATTAAATATAGTTCTAATAATAAAGCTCTAATAAAAAGAACGGCAAACGTATAGCACGTTTGCCGTTTTTTTTTAATTTGAATCTACTGTAACTTATAAATAAATGTATTTTATGGTTCCTAAGCGTTTGCATAAATCTAACAATATGTATATTTAACTTTGAAATATGGTCACATCTCATGTTGATAAAAGCTTATACGTAATCTTCCTTAATTTATAACCATTACGTAGTATTCCACAGGACCGAACTACCACAAGGGGTAACCATAGACTACGATCCCTTTTTTACGATATCTTGAGCTGCGGTTGAATTTATGGCCAATAGAATAAAAAGAGGTTTAATTGAGTATAAAATATGTAAGATAGCGGCGACAATGGATAATCCCTCACCCTTTCTTGTGCGAATCGTAAATTAAAAGCACCAGTGTACGTACTTAGCAGTCACATGTCGAAGCCATTAGATGCAGTGCAATAATAGACGAATGCACAAATCACTTACCCTTGCAACTATATAATTTTTGCGACACCAACGCAAGTAAATTTGGCATCTAAGTTGGAGGTAATATTGATCAAAGTTGGTTGTTGATTTGTATTCGAGTTGAGACTAGGGAAATTAGACTTTATATGTGGGAGTCCAAGATATAAATGGCAACATTTCGGGGAAGAGAGAGATAACACGCTGACCCACATCTCCAGAGAGAGGCTAAACAGCGTTTGGCGTATCTATTGGGAATAATATTTATGGGGTGCATTATGCACATGACATTTTTATGTTTTTGGCGGTGCGCCGATGCTATCGGCGAATAGTATCCGTTGGTTGCGTATCGTTCATTTGATTTCATGTTGTCTTTTTTTTGGAAGTTGTCTGATATATTTTTATTATGTCTAAAGTTATTAAGAGTTGAGAATATTAATGTGCTTGATATTATAGTAAAATAACAAAAATATAAATGTTATTAATGTTCAAGTGAATATTTTTTTTTTTTTAAATTCGGAATTTTTCTTGAGTCTGACTTTTAAGAAAGGTTAAAATGGAAATAACTATTATGTAGTAAATTGTTGTCTAATTAACCACATTGCCCATACTAAAGATTTTATTATTCACTATACAATGTGATTTTTTATAAATGACATTAAATTCAATTTATTTTACAACTCGTACACAGTTTGATTTCAGCCGAATCCCGATTAAAATTCTGTCGAATTCATTCGGAAAAATATTGACAAAGAAGCCTTTACATCTCCACAAATAATCCGCCCGCATTAGGTACTTACGCAATCAGCTGAACATCAGCTGGTCCCTTAATCTTCATTATTCATGTCCATTGTATCAAAATGAGGGAAATTCTCGATGGCAGTTCGAAAACATGCCATTTTAGTGAAAGGACAAGGAATTATTGTTTAATTCTTGTCCCTCCTTCGACGCAGCTGCTTGCTATTGTGTGCCAAATTGCTGTTTGGATTTCACTACAGCGTTATTTGCACATGCAAATCGGCATTTTGTTTTCATCTCGCAATGAAGTGTGGGAGAGGGATGGTGGTTCCGCTTTTTCTATTGTCTCGTTTGAAATGCACATATACGTAGATTAGATAGTAATTTATTCGTGATGATGTCACATCGTTGGTTGTTGCTTAGGCTTTATTCCTTGAAATATATTTAAAACTATACATCACGTCATATTATCCCAAAATAGCATTCGATTATTATTTGTAATGCCTAGTCTCAATACGCATTCTTCCTTATTAGAAAAAAATACTTTATTGTCAAACTAAACTATAAAAATTCCAAAATGTTTTTTTATTTTTATTTTAAAAGCAAAAATTATTAGTACTTTTTTAAGTCATATGTTGCGTTAATGCGAAAAAATCTACTTGCAACACAATCAAATGGTGCTACGAATAAACAATGTGCATTACCCTTTTTAATCACCCAAGAACGCAGCTGACTCACTTTCATCTAATTGACGTTCAGAATTCACTCTACTCTTATTTGCGTATGCAAATCAGCGTTTTGTTTTAGAACGAGATGTGTGACAGAGAAAGCGCTATTCCTTTTCAGGTCGACATACATTTGCATAAACTATTAAGAATTAGCAGCTGGGTTTAATATATTCCTCACTATTTTAACCTGCAGTCAATTTAGATTTAATTTGGATAGGCAGGGACATATGCACGGTTTATTTCGGGTTTTATATTATGGGGATATCAAATGGTGATTTATAGCGCGGAAGAAGCGAATTTAGGCCGGTGATGGGTCATAAAATTAGCGATTGAACACCTTAAGAATCTTGACGCTGTCAACTCTTCAATGTGTGACGTAAATTCAAAAAGTTATTGTATTTGATTGGATACGTTAAGTTCTAAGGATTTGTAGTAAACGAACTTAGGGATAAGCTGAATTCATATTGTTTCTTACTGTGATTCCATTCTTTTTTAATTATTTAGCCTTAACCTTTAACCTCTATGTAATTTCTATATTTTTGAATTTGGGGTCATTTACACCATTCCGTATCTTAGACAAGTTTTATAAATGCTAGTTTTTATATTGTTAATTCTTTGAAATGGATTAAGTATAATTTCTGCTTACCATTTGACTGTATTTAAACACTACTTGTTCCTGATAAAGGGGCCATAATATTAAGCCCAAGTAATTGAAGTTTTACCAAAATAACGGCTATAAGACGGTCTTTGATCGGATTATATAAATGGTACTCGTACATTTTTATTTACGCGGATAACTTTATTTCTGATTTATTCTTCATCCATGTCTAGAGTATACTCTGCCATAACTTTATGACTATGAAATATTACTTGTGGTTCGCCTCCACAACATAAATTTATCTAATTCCCTTTCATTCACCGTCACACCAAGCCTACCTTGATATAGTTAGATTGTTTCAACCGTACCGTTTCAAAGTTGAAATGTTTAAAACCACTCACCTTCAAACAAGCTCAAGGAAACTAATTCATCTCAGAAACGCATATAAACCCTCGCAGCAAACGGCAGCGATAATATACGGTGCCCGAACCCGGAGTGCCCTTAATACTGTGCTTAAGTGGCGAGGTTCAGCGATGTTCAGAGGCTTTTCAGGCCAACACTCCTAAGCCTTTTAATATCGCACCCTCCGCTCGCTCTTATCGGATCTCTTACGGAGTTGCCTTTTTAATAGCAAGCTGGTGAAACCGCTGAACTTGACGCTGTCGGAGCAATTTTTGTTTGTTACATACGTTTAAGTTTTCTTTACGACCTTTTTCCTCTAAATTCGTTCGCCTTTATATACTGCTACTTTCTATTTCTCAGTAAAATTCATTTCAATAAGGCTTAATTAAATGTACTCTCCTATATCCTTTTCTGTATTTACCCCTGACAAAGAGTAAACAAAATTATATGGCAATCGGTTATGTAGTTGAAAGTCAAAGAGTACGACACAAATTTACTTACTATTATCATCATACCATCACGTTCGTAATTCCCTAAGGGGTAGGCAGAGTCCAAAGACTGATAAACTCCATAAACCAAATTCAGCCAAAATTTAGTTTGATAAGATGGAAAATTGTAACCATGATCCAAAAATTTTCTGGTTCCCCTATCTTAGGGTTATGAAGGTCAGATCGGCAATCGTGTCAATGTAATTACCAGACTCGCTAAATCACACTCACAATTTCATAACTCCATGCACCATTAGTCGCCTTTCACGACATGTTAGGCAAGAAGCAGAATTGGATAAAATTTTTTTAGTCCCAGACTAACATGGGACTTACTGATTACTAATAATTAATTACACATATGTGGCAATGACAAGAACTATAATACTGAGAAATATTTGATCATCGTATTTATACTTTTACCATCCTTACATTCTATTTGCTTAAAAGTTCGCATTGCAGTTTGAAGTAAGCTTCAAACTGCGATGGGCTTAACGGCTAACCGGAGATTTGGTTTTTGACCGGTTTTAAACGGAACGGCTTGGTGTAGATTAACACAGGTAAAAAAAATTAATCGAGAATCAGTGTGATCTACTCTAGCACTAGGAGCTAGCTATGATGTATACCCAGTATCAATATTATAGTGGCTTATAGTGAACATAGGAGCATTTTATTAAACATCGCGTGATAAAAAAGTAAAGATTTGAAAGACAGGAATTCGATGAAGAGCAAATCTCTACATGGTTTTTTTACGAAAATTTATAAAATATTTTTTTACAGAATTTTGCATCGAATTATTTTTTTGGTTACATAAAACAGAGTGACATGTAAAATTATCAGATATGGTCACCTCATCGATATTATATGGACACAATACTGCGGGCCAAAGCTAGGAACTCATTAAACCGAATTTACGATCACGGCATCGGATTAATTCCAATCGAAAGGTCCCATCATTTGCGCCTGCATCACGCGATAAAGCCATACTGAGATTCGGCCCACTCCACACATCGGGTCATTGTCGAGCTGTATCCTAAACTGGCAATGACGATTGCCCAAATTTAATTAAGGCGCTGCAACCCTTTAGACGGAATGGGCTCTAAACTCGCTACAGGGACACATGGGGAGTTTTGTAATTTTATTAATGATGTAATAACAGTACTGTCAGACGCATGTGTGTGCCCATGAGCGATAGTGGAGTCGTTAGTTGCGACCGGTTAATATTAGGGTGCCGCGCGTGATGGGCGCTCGATTGTTATAGATGCGTTCTGTCTGGCCGGTGAAGGGTTTGAAGGCTAGATTTTTTGCGGATTTTGATTGACGCTGATTTTGTTCTGAATGTCGTTTCGATTAAGATTCGTTAACATTTGTTCATATCATTTCTGGTTGTCTGCTAAGGAGTAATTAAATAATTTATCTTTATATTACTAATATATAAGGACATTTACGTTTTAAATGTCATTAAAACAGAGCCGAACTAATTCGGTTAGGTCTTATTGGCATTCCACAAAAGGATTGGGTCGCTTATAAGTAACATTAACGAGTAAATTTATGATGATAAATAATAATACAAATTAAAAAAGACGTTTGAGTGATTTTTTGTGATGACAAAATTATGTTTACAATAACCGATTACAAGTCTATTCATTAACAATAGATAAGGTACTGACCATAGAGACGATACCTGCATCACCAAATTTAGGACTTGTCTATTATTATAGCAATAGAAAATCGTGCTAGTAACAAGTCTGTATCAAACGCTCCCATCATTCCAACTCGGAAGAACTCTGAAACAAGCAACTCACAACAAATGGGCAGGTTTTGTCGTCGTCAGATTAAACTGGTGCGTCGCTTGTCGCCAACAAGCCCCTATTACTCACAAACTTGATGGCATTAAAGTTTTCCCACTGAAATATGAGGACAGTCGGGAAGCTCGCAAATTTAACTAAGTTTAAACTGGCTGTTTTATTGCTTCATCAGTTATCGTGTTATGGAAGTTACAGATTCTAAGAAAATTTTAATTAGTTGTTAGATGGTTTGACACGTTTAAGCGGGCGGTATATTGTACAGTAGTATATAGAGCCGTTTGTTAAATAGGATGACTAGTCGTATTTAGTAGATCACTCATGTTTGTAAACTTTCGTCTATTATGTTAATACAAATAGATTTTTCAGCTAAAGCTCGTGTCTCAAGTAAAATTAGGTCATGTAAAATTAAATATCATGTTTTTATTCTTTAAAATTCCGAATATGGTTATCAAAAGTAGTAAGTGGTAATGTTCCATGTGGGTCTGGGACTTGAAAATAATGTGCCAACTGTGTTTCTTGCCTAGCATGTCATAAAAGGCGACTAATGGTATATCGGGTTTTGAATATGTGATTGTGTAGGCGACGAGCTAGGCACTTGTCACTACTTTTTCACAATTTTCCGTCTAACCCGGCCCAGTTTTGTTTTTGGCTAATTTGGTTAAAGGGGCCTGCTGCCCCTTCGACTCTGCCTACCCCTTCGGGGATTATGGGCGTGATATTTGCCGATATTGAAGTTTGACAGTTCCACAAACACAATTAAATTAAAGGTACCTTTTTTTTTTTAGTTTCTTAACCTACCAACTTAAAATCTCAAAGTTTACTAATGCGGATTAGCATTAAACATTAAAATGTTAATCCTCATGAATGTGTTGATTATCGGAGAGAATATTAATAAAAAAATCCCTTTAAATGTTTCTCAGAAAATAAACTAGTATATAATTTATAGACTAACTTCCTAACAGAAAGCTAAGAATTTATGCTTACGTTATAAATATGTAGGTACTTGATTACAGATAGAAAACTTTATAAATTTCCGTGATTCATCAAATTAGTCCCTGGTAGGATTCGAACCTGCAACTTTTCTTCTCGTTATCAAGATTTGTAGCCATTCAATAAAGAGATATTTAGATCTTAGTTAATATAGGTTTACATCATAACTACACCGATAAGCACCAGTGATCCAGTTATCGCTTCCATACGGCCCTGTGTGCATGTTAGCTAGTCTTTTGCAGTAGAACCACAATTTCCCAGCTGGTACCAACAACGGCATGAATTGGCGTGTTTACCATAGATCAATAGGTCCGCTCCATCATAGTGTTGACATGGCTGCGTGCACGCCACCATAGGCGGGGACAATACTTCTTCAATGCTTAGGCTATGGGGTAGCTTGTCGCGACACATAGCGCCTTCGATGGTGTCTAGACACGAAAATAGATACATTATCGATTGCTTATTCATGTTTCCAAACTTTAAAGAAAATCAATGAATGTTTATTTTCTTTGGCGGTCTCAGACTCAGCTCTATCGTGTGAAATTTGAATTTTGAGACCATATATAAACAATCAAAAGACATTATTTATTTTAGGAAGAAGATATTTAAGACAATAGTATTTCAATTACAAGTAAAATCATACTTTCAAATGTTTAATTAAGGGCGAGTTGTAGCACTTTGTTAAACCTCGATTTAAAACAAAAAAAACTCTACTCAAGCTTAAACTATGTTTAACGTCTTGCACGTTACCGATATACCTTAATCTCGATTAAATAAACGTAAAAATTAAACAGACTATTTAGTCGCCATAAACATGCTAAATCTCGATTTATGTGAAACACCGTTCTATGTGTAGGTTGAAAATATTATATAATATTTGTGAAAATGGATATATCTTTGCATATTGATAATGATTTGTTATCTGACGATGACGAAAAAATGGTAAAATTTTTAGAAACTCCATTTTACTTTTGAAGAGTCGCCGTTAGTAGTGATTTAGGTATTTGATACGTTACGTGATGACGAATTCTTGAAACGGTTCCGCCTAAGTAAACAGAGTGCAATGTTTCTCATTGATAAATTATTATTAAATTTCCAAGTGCATTTAACAGGTGAGCGGTGGAATTTAATTATGAATATAAAACCTATATAGTGGTAACCTCTATAAGAAACGTTTAGATTGACAGACAAAGATGTTTATGTGTCTTTGTACGCCGTTGTCGTCAAGGGAACATAATTTTTTTTTGTCAAAACGGAACGTAATGGCCGAATGGCGAGTGAATGATGTATGTACTAAAACGAGATTTAGTTAAATCCAATATATATCATACAAGCTGTGTGTTGCAAGTGTGCAAGAAAATTTTAATGAGATTTAAGTTAAGTCGAATTTAAGGCTAATTTTCGATTTAATTAAATCTAGATTTTCATAATTTTGCTGCAAGATGTCCTTAATAATGGAGTATATCACACAGTAACGTCACCACGCTAATATACCAATACAATTTTATTAAAATCAGTCTAAATACTTTAAAATAATATTTCATTATCACAACTTTCATGAATTACGTAGGTACGTATAGTAAATAGAATAAATTCCATCGTTACAACATGCATAAAACAAACAATCAGAATGTGCATTCGTCGATTTCCACAAATTTTCATGTGCATTGTTCACTAACAATCGTATTGTTTCCGATAAAATTTTCCAAAAACGTATTTTCCAGTCTATCGAAAAAAACAAGTTTAAAAATAGGTTTTCGATGGATACCATTCTGGAATTTAGTAGCATCAATTATGTCCATTACACTAGTTTATTATCCTCAGTGTATTTGAAGGAGGCAATTTTATTGACTGACTAGCTGGGCCCGCAGTTTTACCCGCGTTTATGGTTAATGTTATACAGCCTTCCTCGATAAATGGGCTATCTAACTATCTATCTATATAACACTGAAATAATTTTTCAAATCGAATCAAAACAAAAAAACAAACTCTTCAGCTTTATAATATTAGTATATATACGACTGAATGCTTTGTCATATAGGCAGGATACACGACTGAATGCTTTGTCATAGGCAGGATATTTCATCGACTTATGTAACACTAGCAGCGTCCCGTGGTTTCACCGGCGTAGTCCCCGTTCCTGTGAGAATACCGGGATAAAAGAAAGCCTATGATACTCGCTGATAAAGTAGCTTTCCATTGGTGAAATAATTATTTAAACCGATCCAGTAGTGTCGGAGACTACTCGATACAAACAAACAAACTAAAATTAAATCTTTCCTCTTTATAATATTGGTATAAATATAGATATGTTCATATATGGGTAAAATTACCTTACGTAGGTAGTTAGTACATTGAAGTATTAATTAAATCATTTTTTTAGGTATGTCTTCTTCAATTTTATGACTATTGCAATAATGGCATAAAATATAGGTATATACTAATATATTATATACTTTTTGTATACTGTAATAAATACCACTAACTACAAATTCTAATCTTAACCCTTTTACAATCTCAAATACCACTAACTACAAATTCTAATCTTAACCCTTTTACTATCTCGATTCCGCAAACACTATATTTACCCCAACTTGGCTAATTGGTGGCACTTCCCTATTCAGATGAAGGGTCCACCGCTGACGGATGTAATTCAATTACAGGTTAATTGCTAAATTAAGTTGTGTCACCAACATCGAGGGTTTTATTTTGCTTGAAATATGATTTCGACGGAGGTGCGCCGGCCGTCAATTACTGTAATGGGAAGCTTTTTTGATTAGCCCAGTCCGGGCGGAGTGGATCTGTGGCTGGACGGTTTTAATTGCTTTTGATAGGTGCCTAAGTATTTAAACAATAAATTTGCAGAAGTATCTGCATTAATGGCTACTCTTCTATATATTTTTGTGCGGTTGGCGGTTTCTTGCATCATTGTCTTGGGATAATTTAAGACGTTAAGGGTTATAATTTGATTTTATTAACAAATTATTTAATTGTCTTCATACACTAATATTTTCAATGGTATATTTATTATATTGAGAAGGCTGTGTTGTTGCAGTATCCGTGAAGGTTTTTCCTCTTTGTAAGTACGGACTTTAATATTAGAAATGAATTTTAGCACATCTTACGTCAGTTCAAATGACCAAGGAATTTTATGTAAAGATTTAATAGATCTTTACTTAGAATTCCTTAGTAATCAGTAAAATTATTAAAAAGCAATCTGAAAATGTAGATACTAAACATAATTTTGAATTGATTTACATGGAATTAATCAATCGATATTACGTTTTCCAAGCCTATCAAAGTGCGATTCCTTCAGCTTCACCCCTAAAGTAACTAGAAGTGTAGAGAAATCTAATGCGGCAATACGAGAGTTTTTACAAAAACCATTTCAAGTTGCCGAGAGTGCCATTCTCCACGCGCACTCCTCCGAGACCGTTGATCAGTTAACTTTTAAAGCTCATTAAAATAGATGGTTCATTCGGTTCGTGTAAATTCCACCGCGGCGGAAAATTAAAACGATACCCGGGGCAAATGCCGCTCCACACTGCACCGGCCATTGTAAAAATGTGCAAAACTGGGACGCAAGAGGGAAACTTTTCCCTCACACGTTTACTCAAAACTTTATCGCCAGCTGCGGGTTTGTATTTGAATTCGAACGCAGTAAACGTATTTCACGAATACGCACACGGATTTTTCTATCGGCGCCATCACTCGGTGCAGTCCACGGGAATGGCACGATTCTGTGGGTGAAAGCGTTGTTACATATGGGAAGTCGATGCGGTCGCATCACTGTTATCAAGCTGAAACAGTCGGGTGCAGAACCGCAAGCCAGTAACATACTTACGACGAGTGTCCGCCCGAGATTCCCTATGAATTGCAACCTCGCAAATTGAATGCGATGTCGACAATAGTACGCCTTTATTTAACGTGATTAAAATTTCATTCATTACAGCTGCTCATGGGGTCATTGTAATGCGGGCCATTGTGAGCGGTTTTCAATTAAATGTGTTTGCTTGTATCTGCATCAAAACACTTGGACGTTGGCTTTTAAACAGTGCATTTTATTTTTAGAATATGTTAGGACATATTTTTTTTTAAAGGTTGTAGTTAATTCACTGTTTTGTCTAACGGCCTTGTATTTAGATTAAATATTATACCTATTTACGTTGAAACAATTCGCTGTCATCCTCTTTTTTGTGTTGTTGCCATCATATTATTTTCAGCTGGGTTTGGTAATGTCGATGATTAAAGCAAATTCTTAATTGAGTAGCATAAACATAATATATTTAGTTTTTTTTTTAATTTTTTGACAATTAACATAGGTAGGTTAGAGTTGTTAGAGTTAAGTAATGAGAAGATTCTCATGAATATACAGTTTCGATTGTTTGAGCACTCACTGTTTTAGTATACTGCATGAGTTGTTTAGTATTATTATTGTCTAATTAGTAAATATAATGGGCTCAAACAGCTAAAACCGTACAGTCATGAAGATAGAGTGTACTGTGACAACCAAGTATTATGAAACTTTGTGTTTTATAAACAAATTATTGTAACTTTGTCACTGTGGTGTTATCTACTCTATATTATATAAAACTTAATATCCCAATAATGTTTGTGTTAAATTAAAAACTTTAACTCCGTAGGTCATAATAAAATAAACCTCTTCCCGTGTTTAGACGGGGTCCGCTTAGACCATGTTCCAGGATTTAGCGAGTCTGGTAATTACATAATGAAATAAAACAAGTCATTAATTAGTAATTCAAATTATTTTATTAAAAATAGGTCATCAAGGACTAATACAAAATTAAAATCCGTCATAGGGTATTTGCATTGTTTCAAATATACAGCTATTTTCAATAAGGTAGTGTACTTTGCGCATAAAAATAGGCTTTTACTGATTGCAATACATTTTTATTAAAATTATTTTAGAGGTTTCTATGTGATTTACATTTTGCTCCTTGATACACTTTATATGCAAAGTGAAAACATAAAATCTGAATTTATGAGTATTTGACTGGTAAAAATCGTATAGACTTTGCGGTTATAACAGAATCAATTACTTTTTTACATTTATATGAGTCTAGGCAAAATGTACCTATGGATTTCAAGGCAATGAAAGTATGGAAACTGGCGTATAATATGTATATTTACAAATAACATATGAGAACTCTTTATTAAAACAGCTAACAGGCGTAATAAAATAGCCAGTCGATGTAATAAAGGATAATCACAATAAAGAAGTATTTATTGGCAGTACATTACTGTTAATATGGCACTTTATGCTGAACAAAATAAAGCTAATAGTAATTGTAATGAAATGTGTCAGTTTTTCTGTGAGATTTTACCATCGTTCATAATTTTAGGTAGTTCAAGATGTATAATTTAAATGTAAAAGTAGAAAATATGATATGTCATGAAACCGACTTCGTTTCAAGGATTTTTTATATTGAATGTACATACCTAATACATTAAAATCAATTAATGACCTGACAATTGACTTAAACAATTCTTAACGTCACAAGCCGCCTAAGCCGTACAAAGTAATGACGTAATCGTGTAATAGGTATGACAAATGAGTTGACAATTAACATTCTATGAACAGTAGCAGAAACAAATGATATACATTCGAAGTATAAAAGTTGATAAATATTACGTTTGCATAATAAACTATTAACAAACATTTTACTGATTTAGTAATTTATTAGACGCAAGCTAAGGACCTTATCACACTGATGTTTGGATTTCGAGAGGAACACGTAACGTTCTATATATTTTCTTATCTTGATTAGTGCATAATTAGCTTTTATTGTTCAGGTATAAAATACATATATAGACAGTTACTTTATTTTATTTATGCAGCCAATCCAATGTAACTGCCTAAATGTTGAAGAGGAACGTTAAATGCCTAATTTAAAACATTCAACTATATTACTGTAATGAATTTTATTTCACAACAGTAAATGTGGTGTGAATGGTTCGCAAATTCAGAAATTTTAAACAATTTAGCTATGTACATATGTACTGTGGTAGTGTGATAAGGTACTTAAGAAAAACTTAATAGATTATGGAAGTAACAAAAAACACTGGTAATTTCAATCATCAAATGAAGTTTATAATTATGTATTATAATAGCACAATTGCCTTACGGCGGATTTTTATTGAGTTTGAGGAAAATTTAAGAAAACACACACTCATGTCATGTTTATAATTAAAGAATTTATACAATAAGATTTGTGTTTTTTCGTAAGTAATCCATTTTTTCCTCATCAAATTATAGATTTCTTTCAATGATTGGATTGCTATTGTAGTATTTATCACAAAAATGCAGTTAACATGTTGGTACAGGTATAAGAAAATTCAACATAATTAATGTCTAGTTACTATGTAAAATGCAAAAATGTTCACAGAAAACGTTTTATTACAACAATATGGAATTGTATTGCGATTTATTTGTCTTTAAATAAGTATGCACTAAGTTATATTTTTTTGCTTTGCAGAAAATAAGTATAACGCCCAATCAGTGAATTGTTAGAGGCAGATATTTATTATAATTACCATAAAATAACAGGTTTTTTTTTTTTGGATGAATAATGCGAATAAATATACATGTTACATATTTTTGTTCAAAATCTGGACCTTGGTACATTTAAGTTTTTTTTTAAAAGAAATAAAGCAATACAACATATTCTGGAGTAAGTGGCAAATACTGTGGGGAACAAGAGACAGAACTAGGCAAATCCTGTATTACTTGGTAAGAGTATTGATACGGTTTCACAAATGCATCGACGTCGATGTACGTATGATGCGAGATTTACTTGATATTACAGAAGATTTATGTGTGCCTACACAGGGAATATGCATGATATTTATAATTACAACAAAACTGTAATATGTTTTTCTTATATCGGTTTTTACCAAGTTGCAAAAAAAAATTAAATTGTCATTAATGATCCGATAATTTTTGAGATGCAAAGACTAAAGTGCTTTTAAGATAGTAAATTTTCGATAAATTTTAATTTTTTTTCACTCCAAGTACATATTCTATTTCCATAGAATAGCTATAAACATTCTATGGAAATAGAATATGTAGATACTTGTATGTAAGGATCGTGCCATATGGCGTTTGGTTCTCTCTGCCTTAATTAGTTAGTTAGATAATTGGAGTGAAGAAACATATTATAAGTAATATATGTACCTACCCAAAATTTTTGCATGCATATTTTCTATCGCTACATCCAATGAAATGCTACTGAGCACGGAGCAGTACACGTTTCTGATTCGTTAGCTGAACATGACACATCTACCTATTTGTAGATGGGGACATTAGACTGTGTCTTTGTATGAATGGAGACCTTTCAGCACTCCCATCAATGCAATGTCAGTAGCGAATAGTCTGTAGGATGTAAATTTGAAACCCTATGTTTATCAAAAGCGTGCAATTGTCCTTCAAATGGAAACGTCTACGTTATTTGCTCGGCTTTAGGTATTCGGCTCTCCGCTTTGTGTCGTAATACCTTAGGAGGAACATCGTTATCGAATGCCGACTTCACTGTAGCTTTTGTACCGACTTGAAATATTTTTGCATTGTTAAAATTTCATCTTAGAAACATTATTTTGCGGTGGAACTATTTTCAATAATACTGACTCGTAAACTGGGATAATAGAAAGTTGTTATAGAATTATGTACACTAATTTATTCAACTCAATTGCGGATCTAGAGGAAATTAATACTATAGTATACGACTTCTTTTTTTTTCGTAGCTTGTGTGAAATACTTTATTCATAAAAAGTTTTACCTAATTTTTAAGTAGACACAACAAAAGACTTCGTATATCAATAATGTATTCTTTAACTAGATACAGTCCTAATACAGATGATATGCAATTATACAAGTTTGTGCTATTTACTCGATATAACAAGTGGCTATACTTCAACTCATATCACATTATCTTACGTAGATTACAACTTTATGTTTGTAAAAGCTTTATTTGAATTTCAATTCACAACTCCAATGTTACTTCATAATTAATATTTATTTAGCTATAAACAGCTTCATATGGCACAGTAAATTAAATTAGAAAAAACATACTTTATTCATCTAATCTAGGAACTAAAATAATTTTAAATCGAAGTACAATATAAATAAGATTCAAACTTAAATAACTCATAATTGTATATGACGAGGCTATGTTAAATCATTATCGTAGTTATATACAGTACCTACAACGCACCTATATCTTAGGTATGTTATATCAAATTATTGCCAAGCGTTAATTTGTTTCAGTTTCTAATAAGGTTCGGCTGCACTAATATGTAAAAGCTCGTTAATTATAACATCCTCAGTAATTAACATAATTAGCCTTTAGTATCGACGAGACTTACAGTACTGAAGCCGAACCATTACCCTTAAACTAATGATATAATTAGGGTTACAAATTCGTTTATTGATATTCAGACGGACATATCAATTGAATTCTATCAAATCCAATAATAATACTTTAAACATTTATTAGAATCAATAATTTAACATGTTACCATTTCGACCTTTTATTATAAAGAGTAGGTTAACCGTAGTGTGATTTTTACAATATTTACACTATACAAAGGACTAGGTTTAAATGTACATTTTGAGAAAAATATATTAAACTATGCTCAACTCAAAGAATCGCCGTGCGTTGAAAAATAATGTCTTAGGCCCGTCTTTCACTTTACGGATAGGCCTGAAACTTTAGACCGTAAGTTCACTCGCGAAAATAAAAACAGTTTCTTACACAGATTAACACTGATATACTGCAATGTGAGGAAGAACTGCGATCACTTAGTGAAGTCACTACACTATACGAAGAAATATCGGTCTATACGTCCGTTTGGCACAAGTCGCCGAAAACCGGCAAAGCGTGATACTACCGAGTCACTGAGTCCACTCGCGAGTGAGGCGCTGGAGGGGGGTGCGTGGGCGCAAGAGATGGCTGAGAGGTGCCACTGCCGTTCTGCCCATGCCGGAACGAAGTCAGCCTAGCCAGTGTTCTCGTGCTATCGTTGTCAAAATTAGGCCTTTCGTATTGATGATGCGGTCTAGGCCGTTGCGGATGCATCGCTTGCAACTCGTCGTAACCACCATCCCCTACATAATTATCTTCATCTGATTCCTCTTCTCCGAACGCTCGATACGTAGTCTCAGATTCGGAATTTTTTCTGGAATTTATCCCGTATGTTCGCCCTATCAGAGACTGCGTCGCTTCATTCTGTGCTCCATCTCCCTTCCTTTCTTCTAAGCTCTGATTGTATCTCAACTGGGCTTTCTGAGTTTTGTCCATTGAGGGCAGGTCGTAGAACTTGAGAACATTCGGATGGCCTTGGAAGTATTTCTCGCTGTACACGTTCCTGTTATAATATCCTCCATTACTAGCCGGATAGAGCTCCTCATCTGGTGCGTAGCGATTGTCAAATGTTTCAACATTTTTCCCGGCAGGCGGAAACCATCCCTGTTAGAAACAAATATGAATATAACCTTCACTCTAACAAAATTTATTATAAATTAATCTTACGTGAATAATTTTGTAGACTTAACACAAAATTGACAAGATTTTAACAAGATTAAGAGTTATTATTATGGCAAAAATTAAGATAATATTATTATACGACAGATTTAAAAGTTTTAATTTATTACTTAGATAAATAAAAAATCTTTGATGAAGGCAAACTTACCAAGGAACTAACACATTGCCTAGTATTGGCAACTAAGGTAACGGAGGCATACGCTGCGGGAGAGTTTGCAGTCTTACTCGTATTCCATTCATTCCCATTAGTTCTCGAAGACGTAACTTCCGCATACTCCGGCAGTTGCGAAGTAACTTTGTCATATTCAGAATTAGCTTTCTCTTTGCTTTGCGTCGTTTGATTACCGGACATGCACAATCCCGGCTGATTCTCCATCCATAGCAATGACTCAGTCTTTGTCACCGTGTTCTTATTGTAACAGCTGCTTAGTGGATGTGACAGCGACACCGCCGCTTTTATGTTCATCTGAGTGACTAAACTGGTCCCGTTGGAATCTTTAACAAAAGAAAATACAATTACAGATGCGATTAACTTTGTTAAACGTTCATAATTTGCATCAGTCCCATAAATCGAATGTAAATCATCTCGTTTACCGAAGGCTTAAAAGATGTAAACGCGGAACAATACAAACAAAGCGAGGAAAATTGGCTTAAAGGTAACTGGGTGAGTCGACAAACGAATCGCCTCGAGAAAACAAAATAGAAAACATTTACATTTACTGGGTCTTTATTTCTCGGATTTGTATCATTCCTTTGTGCCCCGAACGTGAATGCAAAGTGAAAGAGATCCAGTGCGCTCACGAGAGAGGGCTTGTGCTACCTTTCAACTCGAAAGTAATCTAGCACCCCTCCCCGTCGCATGGCAAAGCCTCCATCAAACAAACGCTCGCACCCTACCACCCCGCCACACCCGAGGAATGTTTTTAATTTTGAAATTCTGATGCTGATTCCACGGAAAAAATGTAAGCGTTAGAGATAAGCTGCATAATTGTTTATTTACGAGTCGACAGATAACGTATCTCTCCACAGCTACATGGAAACGCTATAAGCAAATTGACTTAACCCTTCAATAAACTCTTTGCTGTATTTGACATCGTATCAGATACTCACCATAAATATTTGGTAAAGCAGATTTTTTGGCGAATATATTGTTCCTGCGCACGTAAATGATGCCGCCAATCACAATTACTTTGAACAAAACAATGGCTCCAATCAAAACGTAAAACCATGTTTCCATCACAAAGTCCCCAGCCACTATAGACACTTCGCCGTTCACTGGGTATCTGAAAACAAATAAAGGTATTAAAAAAAAACACTTACTTAGTACACGGAATGAGTTAGGTACGATATTTTTTTTCCTTACCTTGATAATGGATCCAACCCGACCGATCGCGAATCGATGTTTAGGTAGAATTTTTGGCTGAACGGCCCTAAGCCAACAATAGTTTCAGCAGCTATTTGAACCGAATAACTAACTCCAGAAGTCAAATTAGTCATAATCAAACTGGTAGCTTGTTGTACCGTCGTATTTATAGCAATCATGGATTTATTTGCAGGTATGTCCAGCCAATTCACGACGACGTTGTACCCCGTAATTATGCCGTTTTGTAAATGCAATTCAGGAGGGGACCATTTCAAATGGACAGTTGTTACATTCAGAATGTACATTTCTATATTCATCGGCGGGCCGTCTGGCGCTGAAATAAAACACGATTTTTAATACAGAAAACCCAAACACGATACTTAATTTAAAATGCAAGCATAATAAATATTTACCGTCGTCCAAAGTTTGAGCCACTCTGGAATTGGATGGCTTTCCCTCAAATCTCTTATAAAAAGGTACGAGGAAAAACTCGTATCTGGTATATTTTCTCAAATACGATATTTCATATCCAGACACGTCGTTAGAATGTAAAATAGTTTTCATCTCGTACTCAACTGTAATGTTATCTAACGGTCTGTAGTAAATAAACAATCCTTCCAAATAGTAGAAATTCAATATTTCCCACATGAGTTTTATTGTTTTAGAGTCAATTGGCGTCGCTTCAATCAGTTCGACAATGTTGTCAGTCAAAATGTTGTTTCTGTATTCCGTATTGTTTGAGAATACACCGGTGTCCCACAAGGAATTAGAATCTTCGCCAACTGTTACGGAATCTGAAATTTGGCTGGGTCCTGATAAGCCATGTGAATTCTCGGCTCTCACAATAAACATGTACGTGACTCCAGAGACGAGTGACTTCACAACAAACTGTGTTTGATGTACTTTTCTGGCCACAACGACCCAACCTCTGGAATTTCTCGGCGTATTATTCCCAGTGAGACTTTCTCTAGAAAACACTTCTATTTGGTATCCTAATATGGAAGAAGAACCAATCTTGTTGTTCTGATTCCATGTTAATGTGACACTTGTTTCAGTGACATTATAAATTTGAGGTTTAGTTGGGGGTCCGGGCAAAGCCGAAACATCGGCAGCCCGAAAAAAGTGTATATTTGGATTAATAGGGCTATCTACTAACAAATTTCCACTCCACACATATTTCCCGTGCGGAGACGAAGCGACACACGTGTAAGCGCCGCTGTCATCTTTATCTAAATCTTTTAATATTAGGGTGCCATCATTAGAGACATTCCTTCTATGATTTTGTATTAATGCTTCCCCTTCGAAATACCAAGCGATGATTGGTTCAGGTGTACCGATTGCGGTGCAGGGGAAAACTGCCATCGATTTTATAGGTAACGTTTGGTTAGAGGGACCGTTTGTTATGATTGGCGGTGGGCGGTCATCGTCTGACGTCACGCTTAGTTTCCCTCTGACAAACGAACTGCCGGCAAAGTTTACCGCGGAGCAAACTATCGTGTTTCCAGTGTCGTTTTTATTTGTATCGTTAATTGTGAGCACGGTGACTCCGTCGAGCACCGTTGATGCGTGGTATTTGCCTCTTGAGGTGCCCGGGAACACGATAGTTCTGTTTCCTTCTAGACTCCAAAACATCGTTGGCTCTGGTCTACCGGTCGATGTGCACGTGAATGTGGCTGCTGTACCACTTTCAACGGTAACAGTGTTTGGTTGTAAGTTAATTGACGGAGGATCTACAATGCAAAAAATATTATGATTCAATAATACTATATATATTATACGTATATTTATACGTAGTTAATTGTAATAAAAGTAATTAAGTATAATCTGATCATAATAAGCACGTGTGATTTTTATACATTGAACAATCGTCTCATCCTGTATTTGATATAAATAATCAACACAAAAAGAAACATGTATTAATACCACGTTAAATTATCAGATAGAGTATTCAACTTATAAATTTGGTATCCCCAATAGTCCTATTTATTATATAGGTTCGCTTTTACACTTTGTTTTAATATCTATAAAAACAAACTTTCAATTTGAAATATCTCAATTAATATTTTTTTACAAGTTAAAGATAGTTAAAGATTTCAAAACTTCGCATTACAAATTTATACCTAAAGTAATGCTGACGGGTGGGTCTAAGCCGGTCAAGTCCTATTAATTTCAAAGTTATTAGTTGAATTGAAATATTCAATACACATACCGTATACAGTTAAGTAACCACTGGCACTAACGGCACCAACGGAATTATCAGCCTCACACGTGTACTCCCCTTCATCGGCCAAAATAACGTTGTCGAGCCTCAGGCTCCTGTCATCGAGGACTTTGACACGGCCGAGTGGCATGTTCCCTCCTCCGGCTGACCTCCTCCACAGCACGTCAGGGAGGGGGTCGCCCCCCACTCGGCACTGGAACGTCACGCTGCCGCCAGTCTGAGCCACAACGTCCTCAGGGCCCGTGATTAAGTACGGCTTAACTGCACAATGAGAAATGTCTCCGTGAATTACACGGCAAAGGTGTCAGCTTACATTTTAACGTCAAGTTAGCGCTAGAATTAGCAAAATGTGTTTGCACAATGAGAGCTACTACTGTTGACATTGTGTAATTAGACTAGAGGCTCTTGGGAAATAATTTCGCAGCATACTAATGTATGTAAGTGCAGTTCACGTTAAAAAAAGTCGCGGTGATGGTATTGTTTTGGGATACAATATTGGCATTAGACACGCTCTCATTGCCCCTTGCTAATCTACTAACTTTGAGACTAGTCTAACGGAGCTAATAATCAGCCATGAAGAAAATATCTTCTTCGCATTTTATTACTTTCATTTTTGAAAATTAACTCTAATACAAACTAAACATCGCTATTCTTTGACCGCATGGTAATTTTTGATTGCAGAGCGATCATTATTATAACCATATATAATTATCACGCCCGTAATTCCCGAAAGGGTAGGCAGAGTCCAAGAAGCAGTCAGTTTCTTAGAACACATTCGAAAATAGAGTTGGGTTAGATGGAAAATTGTGATGAAATGTTTAATAACGTTGGTCTGATACGATCGCTCGTAGTCAAGTTGAAGACATCTCTCATTTCTCTTGCCTTGTTCTGTAGACGCTCTCAGTGTATACGACGTTGATACAGAAGCTATATAGTTGCTTGAATAGAATTCAGTGCACGAGATGCATCCGATATGCGAACTCACTGTGTATTTTGAGCGTGGCGATGGCAGATTCCCTGGTGCCCGCCGCATTCCTGGCGATGCATTGGTACCGGCCCGCGTCGGTCTGCCTCGCGTCTTGGATCACGAGGCTGCCGCCGTCTACAAGATGCATTCTGGGGGAAATTCGTCGGATTCATTAATGAGGTCATTGCATAACTTAGCAAAGTTAACCCCATAATAGGGTTAACTTAGCTAAATATTTACATTTTATTTTATTTTTATATTTAACTTAAGTATATTGCTTAATTATTAATTTTGAATAAAAAAATCTGTACATGTAAGTATTTAGTCGTTCAATTGTGACATTTTTCGTATTTATAATGTTTGTGTTTTTACAATTTGCTAATGAGGAATATCTAGAAATATGAGATTGCGTTCAGCGTTATGATAACTTATTTTTTTTACATAGTTTTATATAAAAAAATATGAATATCTTAAATGAATGATTACGAATTTCATTACTTCGAACAAAGTGCAGTGCAACAAAGTCATTTAAATGTGGGGCGGAATAATTCAATAGGAAATTAACATTAAATAAGGGGCCCGGTGAATCAGAACTATTCAGATTTTTGCTTGATTGCTTGTCGAGCACTTCAAATATCCCCTCACTCTTATAACTTTGATGTACCCTAAACCCTCCCTGCACTGTTAATTATTATTGTGCACCACCATACGTAACACCAAGCCCTCAAGATGTAAGTCGACGCTCATAAAAATTCATAGACTACCAACAGAAATAAATTGCCAATAAAACTTTTAAGCGAAATTCAATTTTGGCGCCTACACGGTACCATTGTTGATTTTGTAAACAACGATTTGAATATAGAACTTTTGAAGTTTAAGGTCTCGTAGACATTACATTAGGTCTCGATATTCACAATTTATATTTTCAGTTAAGTTGTAGCATACCTATTCTTAAATTAAATCTTAAAATCTGTAAAATATTACATACGTCATACATACATAACATTACGCCCATAATACCCGAAGGGGTAGGCAGAGACATAGGGGCAGCTTGCCCCTTCAACCATATTCAGCCAAAAATGAAGCCGGGCTGGGTTAGATTGAAAATTGTGAAAAAGCAGTGACAAGCGGCTAACCTATCGCCCACACAATCACACACCCAAAACCCGATATACCACCTAGTCGTCTTTTACGACATGCCCGGCAAGAACCACAGTTGGCACATTATTTTTAAGTCCCAGACCAACATGGGACAGTGGGCTGGGTTGGATGGAAAGCTTGTTGGATGTAAAATATTAAAATCCTTTAAATTGCTTCCTTATAATAATGAGTCAAATAAGTAGGTAAAAGGTTTCGCATATAAACTAAAATAAATATTGTATAAATGTGTATTAAAACCTTCTTTCACTTTTTAAATATGTATAAGGCGTTTAAAAAGCACACGCTGTTAAATCTTTTTAATTCCTTTCTCTTTGAAAAGATAAACAGCATGTTACCGTTAAATTCACATTCATACGGCTCTAATATCAAAGGGTACGGAGAAGCAATTCACAGGTACTATCGTGTTTCCAGCATCCCACTTAGTTCATGAGAGCACTTATCTTATGCCGACCCTCAAATTTACTCTAACAACATTTCATCAGATCGTTGTAACTTTCAATATTTGTTAGATCTTACCTTGAAAATCACTTGTAAATAATCGCTCGAGAATGCATGTTACATTTTTAGCAGATTATCATGTATGGGGCTCTAATTAAAATGCAAGATCAAATAAAAAGATTCGATACGTATAGATGATACTATGTATGCGTTTTGTAATAATCAAACTTTTGAGACTATTCTTAGTGATTAGACATTTTATTTAGCTAATAGGGGGGGGGGGGGTTATAAAACCCCGCGGTACCCCTGTATGCTTGAGAGGAGGGTGCCACGGGTGCCGTGACTTCCACAACACCCTCCAATAGCTAATCAACCTTGGTATGAAGCATTTAACTCAGTCAAGTTTTATCCCGTATATGAAGATAAAATTAAAAAAATATCCGATATTTCTATTTCCAATGGAGAGTAGCTATTATTATTACTACGTATGTCGCATGGAGCAGGACCGGTGGGCGAAAATAGTCACGAACTGGATTCTACATGAAGGACACCGAAGACGCGGCTGTCCAAGGCGTCGATGGCGGGACGATCTCGCTAATTTTTGCCAAAGTAGGACGAAGTGGCACAGTGCAGAGAGGAGTGGCGGTCACATGGTGCTCAGCAGTGAGTTAAACGGCTAAATATATATATATATATATATATTTTAAATAGATAATTTTCTCATTTCGTCTTTGGTAACTCACCTTGAATCGCCATCAAAGTGCAGTATTTGGCCATTCTTCTTCCAATAAACCAGAGGCTCTGGCGATCCTCGAGGTGGCGAGCATTCCAATATCACAGTTTCGCCCTGTGCCGTCTGCGTGGACACTGGTTCTAGTCTAAACTCTTCACGAAGAACTGCATAAAAATTATAATATTAAGTAAAGACTCCATAGTACATATATATGTCAACTTTGTAGAAAACTATCTAGAACATTTTCATTTCATTTGTTTCTATAAAAAGTATCTTTGATTTGTAAGTATAAATAATTATAAGATGTTATAACGATAAGACAAGGCTATACTTTATAATAAATAGTGCAGAAGAGAACACATGGCCTAATTTATAATTAATTTTGAAATATTAATTCTGAAAAAGAAAGTATCGTAGTAAATGCTAACAGCATTTACTACGATACTTATTGATTTTAGCCTTATTGATTTTGTATCATATTGAGTCTAAGATTTTTAATTTTACAAAAACTGCTTAATATTAAATCAGTTGACTATACAAACTAGTGACGTCACAAGTTGACAAGCCCATACAAATCTATGAAGTGATTTCGTTTTGACAGCTCTTAAAAGTATCTCAATTGACTAGTCAGTCAACATCCCACGCCACTTCCCTAGCGGGGTATGCTAATTACTACTTTATAAGATTTCTTATTTATCCGTCCTACTTCGGTCTTGTGAGACTCCATTTCTATAATAACATTTATCTTCTACTAGTTTACTCCATATTATTAAAATACTTACCAGCAACATGTAAAGTAGCATTCCTACTTCTGGCCATCCCAAAAGGATTTGTAGCCTCACACCAGTACACCCCAGCATCTGAATGAGCGCGTCCATGAGTCGCTCTGAGGAAGAACAGGCCACCAGCTGGCAGAAGACTTCTGTGAGTGTCAGATACAACCAACACTCCACCCTTGTACCACTTGATCGTAGGCGCAGGGGAGCCTCCCGCACGGCAGTTCAGGGTGGCAGGCTGGTGCCTAGCCACAGTGACGTCTAAGGGCTGCTCTATAATGTATGGTGCTTCACCGTTGCCGACGTAGTCATCGCTTATCCCGCCCTCCACCGAACCTGTTGACAATACCGGTGTTTATTTCCTCAACCCTTTGTGCAACGTATTGATTACCATGTAAACACTCGGCGATTCGAGTGGCTATTGCAGTTAGCGTGTTGGCCGCGTCTAATGAAAGGCGACGTGGTCTTGCATGGCCCCACCCACTGCAATTTCCTGTTCAAGCGTTATTTTAAAGCCAACAAAAGACTCTACGGTTCATTATAATAATAGGCTGAGTATGTCATTTGCAGCTACTTTAAAGCGGCACAATAATAATGAGCTATAAACACAGGCTTTCCGAAGCCCGGGTCCCCCAGGATGCTGTGGACCCCTGTACTATTTTACCGTGTTTATAACGAAACGCGCAGATGTTAGTTTTTGACACTTGAATTGATGTATGTCTATTGTTCGGCTTCACTATTATTATAGCGACGTAAAAATCGATCGGCGAAAAAAAAATTGATTCGGTGTCCGATTTTTGGCAAACTGGTCTGTGACTCGATTTAGACAAGGTCTTATTTCTGAACAAAATCAATAGGGATTACTCTTTTGTGCAGAGTAATATTGTGTTTATTTATTCACGTGTCCCAGCGTTGTGAATGCGGTACGATACAAGGGCTAATCTATAATTGAATCTCCATTCGATTTGCTATCGTTCGATTTTTGTGCGCAAACCCCTGTTTTTATTTTTCCCATATTTTGGAAGCTTTTGTTACTTCATTCAATGTTTTAAGTAACATATAATTAAAACACGCAAGATATATAACATTCTAATGTTATATTTCTTGCGTGTTTTAATTAGTTATAAAAATACTAATCATATTATTTTGCTTAACATATTTACAATTAACGCGCTAGATAATATTTTTATGACATGGCATCATATAGTTTAAAAGTTTTATTGGTTTACGTTTTAGTTGTATACTAAGGCAATAAAGATCTTTTCCAAATCAGTGAATAAATGAAATACTTCGGAAAGGAAAAAGCAAAAAATATTGATCATAGCGAATGCGACAGCAATAAATTTATGTGTCAACGTTATAAAGGGCTTTATTATGAAGATGGCCACGAACTTATATACAATATACAGCCGAAGCAGCGATATAAAAGTGAGATTTAGCAGATTGCGACCGACATAAAATATTGTTTATGTTGATCTCGATACGTTACTTTATCGGACATAAAACTAACTTTATTGCATAGTTGTGCTTAGGATCCAATCGATTATTGGGTATGATTCCAGAATTACTTTCGTTTTATGTATTACGAGCAAGTTTTACAAATCTTGGTAGGTAAACAATCATAATATAAAATTTACGCGGTCGCTATAATTAAGTTAGGTCGACTAAACTAAAAACCATGAAGAAATGAGTTCATTTGAATTTATCGTAATCTTATAGCTCTATATACGCTCAGTGTCTTAGTGATTCTTTTGTTATGTCAAAATACATCCGCAGGAGTAATCTGATATCAACTTGGTCACATCGAAACAGCGGGTAATAGCTAGTTTTCAATAAAATCCAATGGCGTTGATTGATATCTGGGGGTTGTGTCGCCACATAATGACTTGTTCAAAGTGACGGACAATGCCTATAATTAATATGTCCAGTCTACTAACAAGCAGGCTGTAACAAGAAGTTAATTTTAAATAGGTAGCGTATAACAGCGTTTAATTGATTTATCGCCACAGCCAAACATTGAATTATAAGCATTTTAGCGTCTCAATAACGTTGTAAAATTTTGTCGTAAAACTATCATGGGAATACATACAGCGTGTTATAATGACTTTTATTTTTAATAACCTAGCCTAATGATGAAATGCAAGCATACAATATCGGATGGATCTCCTACGCATCGCCCGAAGGGAGTGATTTTTCAACTCACTCGTGAGACTCGCGAGTAGTTACGCTCTATTGTTCAAAATCTTTGTTAAAAAAAATTGCGAGGGTGCGTGTCCCCTGCTAATTTATACTACTGGCACATGTTGACACGCGTCGCAAGAAAAAAATAAATAAAAAATCGGTCACGGCGACACGAGTTTCGCATTTAAGTTCGGCAGTAACGGCCGCCGAAGCCGTTTGAACTAGCTCGTGTATATTTTTTGTCGGTTTGAAATTGATAGCTCCGAAGTCTTAGTTGCACTCACCGGTGAACATATGACTGCACTCGATTCGCCAGGATTGAGGTTTATTGCCCTGTTAAGTGGTCGTTGCTTTTGACTTCCCAAATGAAGTTTATTTTCTTTCGGATTCGATATTTCTGTATCAGCGTCGTAATAATCTTCAAACACAGTGACCAAACAAACTTCTTTGATCGCAGAATACTGCCTGCTATATGGCTACCCAATATTTAACGCAACATCGTGTTGAATTGCAAATGTTGTATATAGGTTAAGCCCTTATTAGAAAGGTTTTATTTAGCATCATATACATAATTATCTCAAATGAAATTTTTGTCCCTGACTGCCGCTGGCTCCCTCTGAAACTCGATACAGATCTAAATTGCGAATATCTGATTCTAATAGCAGTGATTGGCTCCCTAAGGAGGCAATCATGATATTCGAAATTTTGAGCACGTGTTCAATTTTACAACCCTCGCTATTCGAAACTGATGGCTTATTACACTGTCTAGTTGCAGAAACATTTTTACTTAATTGAGCGTAGACGGCAATGTTGCTAACTGCAAAATCAATACGCGAACCACTGCAACACAGACTGTACAGTTTTTAAAATAAGGCGGGAGGTTTATACTTAATTTCAGTTTTAACGTTACAAACATTTCACACCCACATGCGAGAGTGACGCCTCGTAATAAATGAAGCTCACAAACAGCACGCATACAAACAGGCATTCAAATGTCACGGTTAATGAAATAGCACTTATAGTTTACGGTGCAAAAAACTTAAACACATGTGTTCAGAATTAGCCGTCTCGGCACTAACGGATAGCAGGATTAGTTTAATATGAAATTCGTGAGTTACACTGTTTGTCTTGTAAGACGCTCTACTAATGCACGAAGGGACAAATTGTTGACACAGTGTCATCTTTCATAGGGTCCGACGTACCTGCAAGAAATGAGGGCAAAGATACATATACCCGCTACGATGCTTTAGTGCTGTTTTCGAAACTTTAGCGTTGGAATTTTGAACTTTACGACTTGTCCATACGATGCATTAGGTTTATAAATTGACAGTGAGAATGGCAAAGTTCTGCTGCTAGTGGGAGTTGTAGCCATTTCTTTGGACTTTACGGAAACCGTCGCCGACAGTTGTGGCGTTTCTTTCTGTGGATTTGTTGTTGCGACTGGCGCGTGGGCAGATGGAATAACAAGCTTAGCATGATCTTAGGTGTGTTTAGGTGCCTGTCAAAACCTAACGGATCTTTTCACTTGCTGAAAAAATAAAGGGATGCGATTTGTGAAATCATTTTGCTAATTGCAACTATTTTAATTGTAAGAACTATTTCAATAGTAACATCTAAATTAGTATTTTTGGTAACCTTTAAAAAATGCCAAAAAACCTTTATAAAATATCAAAGAAGAAAAATACTCGTAGATAAAATGGAAAATATATCTGACGACCGTCTGCAGAACCCATTAACATGAACAAAAAATGGATGCACTTAGGCTAAATACAAACTTTGACAGTTTTATTGGGTCTGCTACCGTCCCTATTAATAAGACATATCGCTGCGCGGGGACTCCCGGTTGGAAAAGTATAAAAAAGATTTAGTTTGCAAACTCTAAGCTATCTGATCGGAGCTCCTTTGAGACCGTCCATACAAAAACTTTTTGCCGATGTCCCTTTGCGATAAACTGCTGATTAGACCAACGACGTCTACATTTAGTACCGACGTCTGATTGAAATCTGCTTGCTTAGAAAGCCATCTAATATTATTCATAAAGTAGTTATAGGTACCTTATTATTCTCACCGAGACTTCTGCGTCTTTGTACTCTTGTCTAAATTAAAAGCGTTATATTTCAAAGGCACAACCGCTCGTAGTAACGGGGGTCATACGCGTCAATATTCATAAAAGTCACAGTTTTGTCTGACCCAAGATCCGAGATAGCAACCATTTTTCAATGCCTCACAATGACTCGTGTTCGTGAGCTTCGATATGCGCCCATTGTAAACCACCCCGAGCGATTGACTCTGTTTATTTTTATTATTTTTTTTACAACATTTTACGCTGCATCCATCACGCATTAGACACAAAAGATAGGCGTCGTTTAACATTAGCTTAACTTCTTTACGCTTTGATAACCGCCTGGGGTGCCGCTTTTTACGTATCGAAGTCCCCGACCACAGAGTAGAATAATTCAATCACTGTGACGTTGTTTACTGGGGGCAACGGATGTTCAAGGTTGGAATTTTTATAGTCTGTTCGCTGTAAAGTTAATTGTGAAGTATGCAATAGGCAGATGTGGGTTTTACGCATGTGTGTTTTGTTATACTAATGAGTTCTGTCAATAAGTTACGCTTCCTCTAGGTGTCTCTGGAGAGCTGTTAAACGGTGTTGTTGGTAAATTTGGTAATAGTTTTAGTTTAGTTGTGACATTTTAGTTTGTTAAAGCCTCGGGTATACAGACATAATGCAAGTAGTAATCGCTTTATGCGTCAATAATCCTTGTGAATCTACCAAAACAGACTTGAATAACTGTACAATATGTAGAATAATTCTAAATATAATAATGATATTAAGAAGACAACATGTAATAATCAACATCAATGAATAAAATTGTCATTAAATGGAGGTATATGAAACCTACTATACTGGAGATCAAGCATACTTCAAAGAAAATAGCATATAATACATACATTATGTATTGTCAATTTTCTAGTGACGCCGAAACAAATTCATTTAGAAAGCAAAATTTACGTTACAACCGCATAGTGATCGGTCGTTACAAGTAAATTGCCGTAAGTACGAGTACA
The DNA here is from genome assembly GCA_951394215.1 of Glyphodes perspectalis. Lineage (NCBI taxonomy): Eukaryota > Metazoa > Arthropoda > Insecta > Lepidoptera > Crambidae > Glyphodes > Glyphodes perspectalis. Next base: position 6,180,221 of record OX596206.1, on the reverse strand, counting down.
AGTAAGATGCCGCTAGCAAGCTTGCGTGAAAATATTTGTGATAACGTTCTAAGAAATTTTTTTCCAAATTAGCCCAATTATTCCGCCCAGCAACAAATTAAACCGCTCGAATGACACGGTTATTTCTGGAGCTGATAAGTGCTTCCACAAATCTTAGATGGTACGGCAAGGCACTAAATATCAAATAGTGTGGGGGATGCCACCCCTTCGAGGGGAACTAAGCTATTAGCGCTGTTTGAACTCTGACTTCGACTTATTGTCACTTTTTATTGAAACGGTCGTGATTTTGTGGCACACGATTGAGTTCAAATCACGATGATATTTTGCGTTTTCTTGTAAACATTTATTCTGTGATAATAAAGAAACTGAGTAAGTATTGATGAAGGCCAAAGACTTATGTCTCTTAGCGTAAACAAATCAATGTAATAGCCGATCGAACTTGCAGTATACTTTAACTGACGTTTTATGTCAAATACGTTTGTTACACTATACCTGAAACTTGTGTCTATAAAAATAATAAAATACAATCAAAATATAAGCTCACAGCGCACTTACCTGGGTATAAGCAGAATAGGCTCAATAATGACGTCACCACGGCCAATGTGTCCATCTTGCAGGCCCTCTACCACATTTTAGCTAATTTTTTGTAACTTCTGAATGTTGAATATGCTGCGCATTGTGTTTTTCCTTTATTTTTCATCTGTGGACAAAATAAAATAGGACGGTTATAGTAATATGTACCAAATTAATTTAAAGAGTTATCATCATACTGCAATTTTCGACTGACATTTTGTTTTGTGCCTATAAAATATACACTTTGCCAGGATAAGAGGATAAAAAAAAAACTGAAAATAGGGTATCCTACATCTCTGAATAAGTCAACTATTCTCAAGGGATGAAGGCGCTGGTATTCTAACGTAATATTGTATTGAGGTAGCAAACATTTATGAATGAAAAATAGAAAAATTATTAAAGTAGACAATTATTAGGTAAAATAGGTACGTAGGCCTTTCTGTTAAATAAATCTAGTATGACAGTTTGAGTTAACAAAATTTTTGGCTAAGATAATTAATTATATTTTTTACGGGGTATTTTGTAACACGTTGTATTATGTATGAATAAACCTAACATATTAAAATCAGTTCCAGAAATTGCTTTCTCTAATAAACACACTTTGTGTGCTCTAAAGAGACCGGAAAGGTCTCGTTAAATTTGTTACACTTATTCGCTCAAGGACCACTGTAATTTAGTTTTCGTTTTACGTAGAATTTCATAAAACCCTTTTCCCTTATTCAATAACACATAACGACGTAACGAGGGCTAGGACCCTTGAAATCACACCGTAAGGGACAAAAATGACATCGGAACAGGCGCGCCAGCTATTAGCACTCGGATAAAGAAAAAATATTGCATTTTTTTTCAGCCCAGATTTAAATGCAATATAAATATAAAACGACCATTTTGATACGTATCTTATTTTTTGTTTTATTAAAATTTTATCGTGACGGCATTTAAAACTGCCCGGTTTTTCTAGAGTGAGTTTCGACAAATCAAAATTTTATTGTATACAAAACTATAAGTATTTTGTTTAAATGCAAAACTTATTCAACTCATTAGGAACCAGTCAAAGGATTTTAGAAAATGCGTGAAATGCATTTTTAGCTTTTCGTATAAAATAGCCGTCTACGCACATCTGTGTGTAGCACAGGTTGTCAAATGTAAAAAAAAAGGTTTAAAAACACGTTTTAATAAGATTTGACTTAGGTAAAATCTTTGACACATTAATCAAAAAATATCCTATGTTGATCTGGGAGTCACAAGGAATGTAGGCTATCTGCGTTCTAAGCCTAGGATGTCGGAAAAGCTAATTAACTAACGTACTGGGTTTGTGATTGATTGAGCGAAGAGCTGTCACATATTTTTTTACAATTGTATATCTAACCTAACTCTGTACAGACTGTACGCAAATAGCACTTTTACCGACCATTTATTACATTTTGTATTTGATAAAATATAATATACATAAAGTTACAGAAAGTCAGTGAAATGTATTATATCATTGTATTCTAACTTATTCGGTGAATTACATACTTCAAGTAGCTAATTTATGAAGTAATAATATTTGTGGGGAATACTTTACTAACTCAATATTTTTGTTACAGAAATATTATATGAATATTCATTGTTCTCTTTACGGACCTTTAACAATACTTTGTTTATGTACCTACTCAAACTATTATTTACTTCTTATTATTTTTAATATATTTATATTTATTTTGTTCTGACGATTTATAAGTGTTTTTTTAAGCCTATATAAATAAAGATCATTTTATTTCATTTCACGCCATTTTAGATGTCTTGTTCATCAATCATCTATACTTATAATAAATCTGTAGAGAGGTCAATTCTGTACATGAAATATATTTTCAAAATAACTATCAGGGGGTGATTAGTGATCGATACTGATGCCAAAAATGCAATCAGTAAATTTTTTGTCTGTCTGTCTGTATGTTCCTTATAGAAATAAAAACTACTCGACGGATTTTAACGAAACTTGGTACAATTATTCTTCATACTCCTGGACAGGTTATAGTATACTTTTCATCACGCTACAATCAATAGGAGCAGAGTAGTGAAGGGAAATGTTGTGAAAACGGGAGAAGTTACTCCATTTTTTAAGCTTCCGTCGCGTGTGCAGCCTTAATGGTTAAAGTTACATAGAAATCATGTATGACGGAAAAAGTCTTTATAATATTAACCATAAACGCGGGTGTCACCGCTGGCACAGGTAGTAGTTAATAATATTGTATCACTGGATATCGAAACTATCTGCTTCTCGCAGCTTCACGGGTTTTATTTCTCTCACAATGGACTAGTACTTTTTTCAGACCAAAGGCATGTTCCTACATGTTTTTTGCATGATATAGGGCATTCATCATTTCATGGTAATCACTTAAAACGTAAAGATATTAAGAAATGAGAAGCAAACATCTCGCTTTCGCATTTATAATATTCGTTGAAATGCGATGAATTGTATTATATTGTATTATTTATTACTGAATACGACTACTGGTCAAACCAGTAGCCATATCCTACTATAACTACTACCGACTAGTATTTTTAAACGTGTTGCAAGCATGAGTCGTCAAATTCTTTATTTTGTAACCAGAACGAATCTCAAACGACAAATAACTTGTGGGAGCTTAATAAAATCAAATTGCCCGAATAAACAGCGAGTGACGGCGCCTACGCCACTTCCCGGAGTTGCATTAATGTAAACAACTCCAAAATATTTATTTGGATTATCAAGAAGACCGTAAACATCTGTCAATCCAACATTCGGAGCTCTTAAACTCGTCTCTGTTATGACTTGAGCCTGAGAATTAGTCGCTGCCAAATTATTTTAAGCTTTAAGTCGTAGCAATATAACCACTTATTAATTAACGCTTATTGCATCGGATTTATGATCAAATATCTGGAAAAAGAAGTGAAAGATGATGTTATAAAAATTTTAAAAAGAAAACACGTGTTAAGAAGTCTTGATTTGCGTACAGGAAATGTTTTTATACGCCCCCTCTTGTCTCTTCAGCGGGAAATTAAAATAAGCTGTCACAGTTTGCCCTCAAAATAATTTAGATTGACGTAACCCTTGAGAGGGAAGTTCCAATGAAAACTGTCAAAATGTATTGATTCAATGGAATTAGCATCACAAATTTGGAACCGATACTATTAAGAAAGCTTATTGTCAAGGGTGTTTGGATCTTATGTCGTAGAACACAAAGATTGTTTCTCAATCACAACATTTCAAGATCCACAAGTAACAATAGTATAAGTACAGTACCCCTTGTTCAATGAGATGATTGGCCTGCGCATGGTACCAGGAGTGATGACCCTGATTTGACCATTGAATATTTCAAAATTGTTTTTTCAAATGCTCTTGACACGTACTTCCGTGATATTCGAGTGGGTTATGATGGGAACACTTACGAGATTAATAATTTGATAACTTCAAACAGATATTAGTTCACTGAAAATCTGTTATTGAATTCACATTATTTTAATAAGCACAGTCGTCTATTGTTCTTCCATTAGAAGCTAAGTACATACCTAGCAGAAGTTTGAATCTGTTTTAGTATATAATGTTATATTTAAATCAATATCAGTCTGGTTTCTTTAACCTATAAACCCACTTTAACGGTTAAGTCAGCCAAGCTGTGCGTAACTTTAAAATAAACGGCTTAAACATAATATTATTGTTAGTCTTTACGATGCTAATAATTCTGTAATAAGATGTTGCAGTAGCCGCAACAGATAAGATATCCTCGGCACATGTTATAAATATCAGCGGATTACGAGACAACCAATAAACCAAGAAATACCATAATGATAACGGATGCGACACTATTTTACGGCACAAAATATTGCCAAAGGGAAATTGTTAACATCCTATAAAACTAATGATGTCGAAATAGATAAACAACGGTAGCTCACGTGCATTTTCAGTTTAATCTGCATTATTAACTGGCTATTATGCTGGATAATGTTAATGAGCTTCGATGCGAATCGGAAATCATTTCCCAAATTCGAATGAATCACCGATTTCAATGGTTTGACATCAAAAAGGATAAACGCCTGAAAGTTTAATGTCTTAATAAACAAAAGAGAGAGCTCGTAAACTAACCTTCTCAACGTTTAAAAAGAGTTCTCACGATAAGCACATGCGTTTAACAAACGGTTAACCAAAACAAACGTGGCCAAGGTTAAGTTTATAATTTATTACCACTTTAGCGACGACAGGGCACCAGCGACTTGAAAATTGTATCGCCTTTATAAACAATGGGCTCCGCGTTGCAAGAGGGCCGTTGCAGCGATATAAAGTTATGCACGGTACATGCATAAAGCACACTCTAATTGAAACAGACGACAAAAGTGGAGCAAAGGTTTTTAACGCAGCGAACTTTCAATAACGTTTACATAAATTCGGAAGTTGCACAAAATATGCACATAATATTAACTTCCAACGTTGATAGTATACTTTAATGAAAGGATAAAGGTTATAGCTTTCACTATCACCTCTTAAATACTTAACACCTTACTACAAGTGGTCGTTAGTATGTAATGATGACACTCGAAGCCCATAATGTGTCTGTTGACTTAATACTTTCAAAGCACGTTTTAAAAGATAAGTTTAGCAAACTCAGCGCTTCACTTCATGTTGTTTATTTTTCACATACGACTATGTCAACCATTATTATCGTTAGACACAACACAACCGGCTGATACTAATGACTTTACTTAACATTGTCACTTATTGGGTGCGGTAAAGTAATGATTTATAGATAAATATATTTTGGTTTGAGATGTTTGTTTATTTTCAAATAAATGTAAGCTTAGATTAACCGTTATGGGAATAACGTCAAACACATAAGTAGATTTAAAATTTTACAGAAAAGTCTCACATCTACATACGTGGGATCACAGGCTACCGCCTTAACCCGTGGGTATTACAAAAATAAATGAAAACACGGCTTTTGAATAATGTTTGTTATGACGGGGCTACTATATTTATACATACACTGAGCACCCGAGAAACGAGTGTCGACAACTCTAGACCCACACAAAGAGCGATTGATAGCTTGGGTCTCGTAAAATATGAGTCGCTCCACTTACAAAATTGATTAATTACGAGTTAGAGGCGAAGTGCGCGGCTCCAATTTAGGAAACTCGCATGCTTATTTGTCAACGGCCACTTTTTAATTGCCTGTTCCATTAATCGTTCGTCAACATTGATTTACGGAGTCGATGGAACGCCGAGAGAGACGTTACGTGTCCAAATACGATTGACAGTTGGGGATTAGGGGCGGTCGTCTTTTTACCTCGTCTGTGCGTGTACTGCGCAAAATTGCGCAAGTTTTTAGGAAACTTCCCGACAAAGCGTCGCGTAGCTCACAATGGTATATTTTTGTTCGTGCGGTCTCGACTGACAGTTTGCGTGATGTATTGGGCTCCAGCAGGGGATTATTTTTACCCATTTCGCTAAGTTTGCATGCACCTATTGTCCGCGGCGGAAGCGGCACCACAAAGCGACCAAGAGACTATTATTGAGCGAGTTTTGGAGGCTCGGGGATGACTTGAAATATAATATTTGTGTGTATTGTTTCTATTTGATGTGTGATAATAGATCCATACTGACGATAAATGATTAAATAAAAGTTTTAAGCGGGTCGCTTCTGAATCCTTAATTTAAAAAAAATATAATTTCAATCATGTACTTATTTCTTATAATTTATTTTTTTCCATAACCAACCTCTAAATATATTTCCAAAAAAAAACGGTTTCAATGTACAAAATACCACGTGTATCAAAATGTACAACAAATATTTCTTATTACCAGTTAAGTACAATACCTGTTATTGTTTTATGCACATACCTACTTATTTTAAAGACTTGTACATTTTTATTCTAACATTCAGATAAGATTCAAGAAAGTTACTGTAAAATTATTATATATTTGAAAGGGCCATTGAGTTTTTAGGTCACAGATGAAGTGATTACATTTTACAATCATTCATACTGTAAAATGCCATCATCTGTTATTTGTTCAAGACAAACAAAAGCGGGAACAAGAATTTATCATTTCTCTCATAATCACTTCAACACTTTACTTTATGACTCGGAAATTATCACAAATATTTATACTGGCAGTCAAATCACACCTAAATAATAACAAAGGTTTAAGCGCAATCACATTCGCTAACTCCATCACAGCCGTCGTATATGCAGTAAAAGTAATAATAGCGTTGTCGGAGGCTCTAAACATCACAACAAGCGTCCCAGGTGTGACATACACCTCGAACAGTTCATTTTTATTTCAACAATTCATTCGTGCGAACCCGTCTTTATTGTCGCGATAAATCGGGGGTGTTAACGTAGATACCACCTTTTATGCCCGATTCTCTATCCGACTTAAATCTTTTTTGTAGGACTTATATTAATGTTGCTTATGAGAGATGTGAGAATAACAGATAAAGAAGATGCGTTTTAAGTGTTGTCAATAACATTATTTTTTAATTTATTATTTCTCTCTTTCAAAATTAAAGTACAATTATTAGCACCTAGAACTAACTATGGAAAGACGACTGTACTGTTTGGGGGAGCACAGTCATTCAATAAGCTACCAAATACCATAAAAGAGTGTGAAAGCGTAAATATGTTTAAAAATAAGCTAAAATTGTATTTAGAGTCGAGTTCCGGCTAATAATTTTATTATTTTATTTTATTAAGTTAAATTTATATCTCATTGTAAATTAAATGTAATTTCGTATGAGAATAAAGATCTTTAAACCTAGACCTATTTCTGTTTGTGATTTCTGTAACTAAATGAACTCATTCTTAATTGTATAAAAATAAAGTAAAGGTACCAAATAGATTCATCATAACTGTTGTTAGCAGTACAAGAATCGAATCCGCATCCAGAACTTGCGGCGGACAGTATGAACCAAAACGCCAACGAAGCGTAAAAAGACGACTATTGAAAGTTCCCTGCGATGTAGCCAAGTGCATTTTAGATGATATTTATAAACTATGCTTCCAAAGTTGACCAAGACGGAGATGTCAAATGTTCAAAAGAGCAGCACAACTTTGAAGGCGGCGCGGTCGATCAAAGTTAGCGCTCCGCCGGTGTGGTCGCGATAAAAAATATATTTACGACTCAATTAACACGTCGGGGCAGTATCTAGTCCAGTCCAAATTCGAAAAAGTACAGAGAAATGAACTTAAATAAAATGAATGTGTCTGTGTCACGCAGTCGAATAACATTCGACTGATTTTTATAAAATGTTGATTTGCTGTGCCGCGATTGGCAAGAATTAAAAAAAAATATACACTGTTTGAAAATAGAACGTAAACAAATAATAGAGAACACAAGTTGAACATAAAAAAAAAAAATTAGAACATAAAAATAAAAAAAATTACATACCCTTCTTTGTTTTATTTGGTTATCTGTGATGCGCAATTTATTTTAACTTCAATGCCATAACTGTATCATCTTGGTTACTGGTACGGATAGTGAGTTCGCCTGATAGTGTGGGGAAAGAAAAATACCTGCCGTCATTATTGTGAAAGATAAGAGATTAATACTGTCAATTGAACCTGGCTAGTAATATACGAAATTAAATAAATCGTATATCATTCTAAAGTTTTTTATACCCAATTGTTTTTTACACCATTCTGCTTTTTTTTCTTTTTTTTACTGGTTTTCCTTTTTTTGTACTATTTTTGTCCTGTGTCAATTTTCGTTATCCTATGTATGTATTAACAATTGTGCGTCCAATAAATGTTATTTCTTTCTTTCTATCTGATTGTATTAGGTATACGTACCTATTTATAAATTATACTACCGGCAGGACTAACTATGTATAATTTGAATTTTATATTCGACTCCAAAACAAATTGGCTTGTGTTTGTCTTATTATTTATAAAAATATCATGAAGATGTCTAAGTAATCCAAATTCTCAATAATTTATCCAAATTCCGTATGAATTCTAAACACAAAATATGAAAGCTCTCTATTAACATCAATGAAAGATACAGTAATGGAACCGCACACTAATTGTCATGCAAGGATAAAGTTATTGCAATACCGATAACGACCGCTTGTACAAGCACAGTACTGTATTGTGTTTCACTATTATGACTTAGTCGTAATTAGCGCACTAACAAACACAATTTGAATACCGAATGCATGAAATTACCACTGTACTCTGTCTCTTTATCACCTAACAGTTTAAAGTTCCGAGATATTGAACAAACCATAATTGTTTCAAGTCGAAGTTAGTCGATTCACGCTTGTAACGGCTTTGGGACAAGGGGACTTTGTTTAGACGGAGATAAAGTTGACGCATTTGTTATTAATTTACCGATAACTTTTGACATAGATATTGATGTGATATCGTATGGAATTCATGATTTTTCTTAATGCATCTTATTAATAGCCTTAAGTGGCTTGAATGATTTTCCTTGATGATAACATGTTTTTTTTTTTATAAATATGAGTGTATGATGCAGTCATTAAGATAAACCACAGTTTCAGTATGATGAACGATATACCATTTTTAACAATTGCATAAAATTTTTACTCGATCTTAGGGAATGACATTTTTTAATGATCCTGGTTATTTTCTAGACAATAAAAAATCATAAACGACGGAAATTTGTTATTTAATTTCTTATTCTTCCAGACTAGACTGAATACATTTGACTTAATCGATAAGCATAGTAAAAAACTTTTAATTTAAAATTATTTTTATTCGGTTATTTTCTTCGAGAAATAAAATTTGTAATAAGTAAGCAAATTGCTTTCTAGTCTATTGAATTCCAGCCAGTACTCTCTCCCAAAATTACCGTAACATACTTTTAAAAAGGATAGCCGGTCTAGAATAGCTGTCGGCGAATCCCAGCGGTATCCCAATAAAACTCCGAATAATTTGAGCCGAGCCCGAAACGTGGGCGAAGTGTCAAATTTTCCACGTCATTAGACCGCCCCTTAACTTTTCGATTGGCGTTTTAAAAATTTACAAGCATTTTTCGATTCAAGCAACATTACAGGTCATCAATCTTTGGAAATAATATCACGTAATTGGTAGCTTGCACAATTTCGCACGTCGAAATTGAGTAACGAGCGAATTTTAAACACTAAAGTGAGATTAGGCCGAAATAAAACTAAACAAAGTGTTATACGTAAGCCTGTATTTAAAAAAAACGATTGAAGAGAGCGATGTTGCCTACACTCAACAGAATTAGATGAAAGTTACAGTCGACTTTATTGCCGACAAGACATGAGAGCATTAATAAATATATTGACGTTAATCCAATCGGGCTTCTATAAAAAGCACCAAATATGTAGGTGGGTCTGCCCTTTCCGCGAAAGTCGCGCCTTTGATGTGGAAGATTTTCTCGGGTTGGCGTCTGATTCATCCCAGAACGGTTATTCTCGGCGCCGTCGTGTTCCTGCGACGGTCTACGCAACGAAAGCGCGGTTACATTTGTTTTGCCTAGCCGACCCGTTAGAAATACCACTGCGATTAAACAGCCATCAGTGTTGCACAATGTTTGACCACATGTTTCAACCATCGCACCACGCGCGCTATCAAAATATTGACGCTCTTATCCGCATCGAGGTTGCATTGTGGTGCTTTGATACTCGCAAGTATGCACCTTTTTATTTGCTTACCGCATTAGCTAGCACTTAATGTGCGGGCATGTGTCATTAAAGAAAATATTTGGACAAGTGGCATCAGAAGGGTAAAGTTAAGAATTTCACCTTATCAAGCACGCATTATGACCAATTACAGCGGCTACCTAAAAATTTTTTGCTCGGTCCAAATCGTCTTGTTAACGTCATTTATTTAGGTCTATTTTTTGTTGAGGGCCTCGTTCGGACGTAAAGGGTGGCCATGTGAACAATTAAGGAGCCGTTAGAGTTAAAAAATGTCACCCTTTGAAAGGCTCTTTGCGGGTGCAATGTCCAAAAAAGAGGACACTTTTTTATCACCTGGTTTGGAAGTCACAAAATGTTTATCGCCACTCGACGGCATGTTGATTTATGCTTCCACCCCGCCGAGGACCGAGACCCGAAATGAATTAGATTATTTAATTGGTCATTTATTTTCGAAGATAACGCCAGTCACAGGGAGTCGAGTGTTTTTAGGTCAGCGAAGTGCCACTTCGACCAAAAACAAATTTGATTTTATAATCCCTGAAATTGACTGAATATTTTTGGAGGGAATAAAAGTCAACGTTTATTCCGTAGCGCCGTTAAATAAATTTAGGCATCAGCTGTTGATCTAACTTGAGATTTATTACACATAATTGCTATGAGGAGCGTGGTATCTCATGTATTATGGATTACGTTCGAGAAATATGATGTGCTTTAAGACAAAAGGTATAAAAGTAAGCTTAAAAAGTGGCTAATGACCGGCTTACACTTTCTTTGAGCCCACCCGTGACGTAAAAATTAAAGGCTTATCTCAAATTATGCTTAATTGAAGGGTCTAAAGGTACAGATTGAATTTCGAACCGTTTGATTGATAGCTTTGCGTTAGTGCAGTGTTTTTGATAATGGGTTCTTTAAAAAATAAATTTATTGTCTTGATTTCCATACGAAATTACTTAAGATAGGGGAAAATGTTTGCTATAAAAAGGCTATATTTTTATTACTCTTAAAGTAACATTTGAATAAAGACATATCCGTCAATGTTTATATTATGTGAGTGAAAGAAATTTCATTATATTACTTAAATAACTGAACTAAAATAAATTTAACAGATCTAAAAAGTATTAACGTTTTTGAGTTTTTTATTTAAAGTCGTTTACCACAAATACCAAATAATTGCGTCAATGCAATTTTACCCATATCTCATAATTATTAAAAAAATATACAATAATAAATTAATCACAATGGATTACAATGGATTTATATAACTCGAATAAAGTAGACAAATACTGCTATCTACAGCTATATAGTTAAAGCAACTCAATAATAATAATAATATTGTTAATCTGTTGTATACACTTTATAGATTTCCAACAATTTAAAAAAAAATATATGTTTATTTACATAGGCTTCAAAAAATAATAAACTTATAAAGAGTTAATATACAAAAAAAGAAAAGAAATAACACTACCACCGCAGATGATAAAATTATTAAGATTTTTACTCTTGCATTTTTATGTTTCTCGTGTTAAATATTTTGAGAAATATTTCAACTTACCACAATTAAATAGGCCACTTGCATAATCAACCAAATTTAAATATCGATTGTCCAACGGTTTATAAATACAGTGGAGATTCTACCAGTAATTTATGGCGACCCAAATCGAAGCTGTAATATTTATGGCCACAACTAATTACAAAGCATTTGCATTTTAGTGTTTGTTTTACGCGACATTCGGTTTGCCTTCGGGGACTGTTGTGTAAACTATACCGCGTACTAAATTACTTCTCTTGTGCACCGGTAATTAGGATTTTATTTATTTCTGACGAACTTCATCATGACGGACACATGCAGGGTAAAGTTCATAAGCAACTTATAATATAAACCTTAAATGTTTTATAAATGGTATAGATATTGTTAAACATATATACATAACATCACGCCCATAATCCCTGAAGGGGTAGGCAGATTCAAAAGGGCAGCAGGCACCTTTAACCACATTCAGCCAAAAACAAAAGTGGGCTGGGTTAGATGGAAAATTGTGAAAAAGTAGTGACAAGTGGCTAGCTTGTCGCCTACAAGATAGATATTGATATATTTAATTTATTTATAGTCCAAGCGGATTTCGAATAAAATGGGACACACAGTTAAGAAGGTGGTAATTATCATGAAAGAGTTGAAGCTTTGCTGTTTAATATGAAGGCAAATGTGAGAAAAATGAAAAAATAAGAATTGCATTAAAATTAATTAAAGGAATTTATAAATGAACTAGCAGCGCCCTGCGGTTTCACCTGCGTAGTTACCGTACCCGTTTCCTATGGGTACGGGGATAAATAAAGCCTATGTTACTCGATGATAAATAGCTTTCCATTGGTAAAATAATTATTAAAATCGGTCTAGTAGTTTCGGAGCCTATTCAATACAAATAAATAAACAATCAAATCTTTCCTCTTTAGAATATTAGTATAGATGAGTTTTTAATAAAAAAATAAGTTACTAATAGCTTTGGTATTATATGTGTATATAACATATTGTATTGATACTAAAGTACATCATTCCAAAAATTTACAGGTTCCCCTATCTTAAGGTTATGAAGGTCAGATCGGCAGTCGCTTCAATATAATTACCAGACTCGCTAAATCCTGGATCATGGTCTAAGCAAACCCCGTCTAAGCACGGGACATAACGCTAGGAAGAAGATTAAAGCACCTCATTAATAATAATAGATAATAATAAATTCTCCAAACACACCAATTCCCTAGTTCCAACCTAATCTTATGCTTGTGCTATGGATACCACATGAACGGGTAGACATAAGTACTTAATTACGTTTATAAAAATCCATGGCTCGAGTTCATTTCCAGCAACTCGCGCTCATTGATAAATATAAAATGTAGACATAGATCTTAATCCTCTTAAATTTTCTGCAGTGTCGGCAAGTGTGAACATACAATGCTATTTTCATCGCCTTCTTTATAGCTTGTTCCTCGTGTTTACTGTTCGCAGCTTCAAAGAAACACTTGTCAAATTGGATTAACATTTCCATTCTGCGTTGCGGTAGGTTGCAACAACGAGCTCGTTATTAGATAGTTATGGTTGGTTATTTTCGTTTTCTGGCATTCTGTTTGGTTTCGCGCTATTTTTTCTTCGTATTCTTTTTTACTAGTATCAGTGGTGGTGGCATGCTTTTACTTAAGAGTTTTTGTCGTCTGGTATGTTTCAAATTTACTAATGGACTGCTTAGGTTACTAAGTAATTTATATATTTTTTTAAATAATATGGATGAAACCTGTTTGTAAATGTTTACCTTCACGATATACTGATTAGCATGTAATCAATTACTTTTTAAATTCATCTCCTACGAGGATGAGAGAGGTGTCAGGCTAAGATGAAGTTTACAGTGGAGTGTAATTTTATCGACAGAAATGTTTCTTTGTACCCACAGAAATATTCTTTAACGAAGCCTTAAAGCGTTCACCAGGTGTGAACGATTTCTAAATAAAAGCCAGTTAAATTTATATTTACTCATAAACATAACAGTTGCGTTTAACGAAAGCCCCTAAATTACAATGGGGTATTGTTCTCAAAAATGCACAATGGAACTCTGTTCTTCAATCCTTACTTTATACACACTAAACCCTCCAAATTATGAGACGTCTGAGTGGCAGTGTGAATTCCAATAACAGATCCTCTCAAACTGTATTGTAGGTACCTACTAATTGACTAAATAAGAACTTTCAAGCTTCCGATGAAAGGAAATTTGAATTCAAAGTGTGCTTCAATGAAAATAAAATTATTACAAAACAATTGTGATACTAATACGGAGAGAACATGGATATTATAAAGTCCTCATTCGCGATTTTGCTCGCATAGAATTCGAACAACCATAAACACTTTGTTTGTTTTGTCAAATTTTTTTAATCAATATCAGTATATGCCACATTTCATCGAAATGCGTTCATCTATAATGCGTATATGACTCATCAATATCGAAAGATATTAACTTCAAACATTGTCAAAAGATTTGGTATATTAAACATTACAACAATACGGATATTATTAGGTACAACAACTCAGCTAATGATAAAATATTCACCAAAACGAATAGGATTCACCTAAACGTCTAAGATGAAGATAAACAGATTTCATAAATTGACACACTCAAAACCAATGATGGCAATGAAAAGACAATATGTCACCATTAAGACGGTTGCCGTACAGGGGTCTCGGCGTCTGTAGAAAGGCAATACTTAATCTGCCGCTAAATGTCCACGAGGAAATTCTGGTTAACATCAATGGTGCAGAATAGAGACCGCTATCGGACGTGGGAGGGAATGAGACAGTTAATTCTAATTATGGAGTATTGTTGGGCGAATTTTATAGCTATCTCATTGGCGCACTCATTACGGCCGTTGTAATTGTGCCCTATTGTAGTCGGGGAGCGGACGCCATTTTTCTGCGAACCGTGTGAATCTGGGACGAGGGGACGTAATTTGCGTGAAGTTACTGATGGCTCTACTGTGACACTACTGTGGGTTAACGTTGGGGTGAGAAATGAAATGCCGAGAATTTGAACTGAGATTATTTTTGTATTGGATAGATTTTGCATTTTAGTAGTTTCAAAATACATATGTATCTATTAATAAAATTATACTGGATACTTACAATCTTTAAAAGTATTATTATATTCGCGAATATAAAAAAAAAATATTATGTGAAATTCAAAACTTTTTAAATACCTTTTTATGATAAAAACTTGTTACTATATACATTAGATATGTTTTCTATAATCCTGCGAATAAACAGCAATTCAGCGTGTAAACCAATATTTTCCTAATAATATTGTGTAGTCCTATTTAGTTCAACTCTAGTCGAGTAGAAAAATATTGTATACTAGCAAAACACATTCTTCGCGTTCAGTAATCCAACCGACATAGTCCAGCTTACACATAGGTGGTCGGTGCTGCTACGAAATCCTTGAGCAAACAATTACTGGTGCAATGTCCGTTAAAAATAACTGTATATCCTCATCGGCTTTCGCTAAAGGCATAACAGAATAAATAACTGTCGTTATTGTGTATCTATTTTGAGTCGCACACATTGGCCTTTTAGACAACCACTGATGGACTCTAAAGTTTCATCGCGGCCTGTCGGAGCGATTAGCGGCCTGACAGCTAATTTATATACTGAACTTACTGTTCTATTCCCGGAGGGATGTCCACAGACGTCGCTATGTTTAGACATGGCTGTGAGGAAAGCTAGAGCAGTCTTTTAGATACAAGACACGGATTTACGATGTTCTACTAGAGTTGACGTAAAAATTAGTGATCCCTCTGATCACTTGTCTCCACTTTATTTATTGAAGTGGATAAGTTTGTTTACCGGCAATGATCTCATGAAATATCAGTCAAATTAGAAAATATCTTCTATTTTAATAGGCCCGATTATAGTGTTATGTTTTACACGGAGGGCTAATTATAATAAAAACAAAAACATACTGAAATAATTATTTGGAGTTCATTAAAGACTGTGTAAAATTACACAATTTTAGACTTAAAAAATTACATGACACGCGTGAAAAATAAACACCTGACAGAAAACAAATGTGCATCGACAAATTTTTCTTTCTAAAATTAATCCGCATAATTTATGCAAACAGCAAATGTAAGTCGCAATTCCGTTGAAACAGTCAAATGAAAGAAACGCAGGTTTTATTTCAGTATGCTTTATGTTCGCTCATTAGCGAAATGTCGAGTGTTGCGCATTAAATTTTCAGCTGGGTTTGCTCAAAGCGCGCTAACTAATACAATTAATTCCTCTGACACTTTACGACAGAATGGAGCATGAATCTGGACGAGGCCAACCTTAGTGCAACAAACATTCACATTACTGGACAAAATACATTGTAGTCATGATTATCAAACATGTTTTTTTTTCCTATATCTTCCTAAAATTATTAGTCGCTAGCAATATTATGGTACCTACGTCACAACATACCACAAGCCAAAAAACCATTTATAGAAGAAAAAAAGGATTAACTCAGGCTAATTTCTTTTACAGGGCGATTTTCTTTTTGTTATTTTCCACAAATGAAGTTGCGAGGAAAGTTGGAACTAACGGAAAAAACTAAATAACGCTGTCACTGTGAAGTTTTTTCTAAAACTCCCGCTTTAATAAATATTTAATTTGTAAAATCTTACTATCAGAATGCATTTATTGTCTGCAAAATCCTTCGCTTAGTTTATCTTGATCGATCGGTTAATTCAGATATTGTTGTTCAATCAAAATCACTCTGATATCTTAATACTTTCTTTCAATAAATATAAATACTTTAAGTACCAGGCTTAGGTAATACTGTCCTATTATACTTAAAATTCAGCAAAATAAAACAATTGATACGTCCAAAAATTTACGACAAAAATTTGAGCGAAATGCTCACCCTGCATGCAGCAAACAGTGTCATTATCAAGCATAACGCCGGCAGCTGCGTGCGCTCACACCTCATTGCTCCTTCCGTGACATTGCGCGGCCCATAAAAGATATTGAGTTTTGTAATAACGTAAGAGTATCTGCTCACTTCTGATATATGGCGATTCAAATGCAGTCGTGTCTGCGATTTCGGATTACTCACTTTGATATTTTCATACATTTCCCATATTAGGTATTATTATTTATACGCCATATGTGCATTTTGTTAGGGAATCATCGTTCTGATACATTCTAATGAATAAATTAGTATCAAATGAATAGTAAATTTTACTATTTCGATTTGTTTTATTATGCAATGGTGGCAGTTTTAATGAGAAATATAACACCATAAAATATCGGCTGAAGGAATAACATTTTATCATCTAGGAGAGGAATAAGTAGTGTTATAATAAAATGTGTTTTTAAAGCTAAATTATAACTGGTTTCATTATCAAACTTATCTTAAAATTTTATCCTCCCTTATACTTTCACAAAAACGACTCTCAGCTATGTCATTAGTATTAAATAGTGTTTTAACTTCCAATTACAACTGGCATTCCTAAGCAACCCTTTATTTATTTTTCTTCTGATGTCTAATTTTGTAAATTTTACTATAATGTATTAGAGATAAAAATAAAATCAGTTCTAGTAGAATTCTAAGGCACGACAATCGACTTTTGTGTCGTGTCGTTACATGGGAGGCATATTCCCGAGGAACCCTTTTGTCGCTAAATCTGGAAACAATTTTCGGAATGGACTCTCTTGACAAATAATTTCGGTACAAATTGGTCCAACAATTCACCCGTTAATGGGCTTGTTAAGTCTTCAAATGTTTAACGTGCCACAATCGGGACCAACTTACAATAAAATTTAAAGTAGGCGGTGATAATTATTCTAATTTCGCCTCAGGAATTTCCACAATGTTAAGACAGGGCAATGTTTCCTATAGATGATATGGCGAAGATAACGGAACTAAGCATTATTTTTTGGAATTAGCATAGAATTCTGGTGGGTGATATTTGATTGTAAATAAGACTATTTTAAGTGGTAAGTGGATTGATTTAGAATTTAGAATAAGGTCTGTAACCGCTATATCTATATGAAATAGTAAAAAAAAATGCATATTTATCTCAACTACAATCCAATAATCTATCTATCACAACATTTATTCAAGAATTCCTTATTAGATTGAGGTATTTAAACAAATAGACAGATAATGTTTTAAGTTTGGCCGTATGAAAATAATTTATAGTTTACTATCATTATATTAAACTTTATGTTTTTAAAGTCGTAAAGCACACAAGCTTTTACGTGTTTCAAAAAATAAATCCGTATTATAAGTCACTTATCATCTTTAAAGCGACATAAACTCCCAGAAAATCGTTATTCCAGCCCATCTCCCTAAAAACGGGCCTGCGTGTGCACTGCACACACATAAATTACCCGCCGACGACGCACTAAAATAGCGTAACACCCGACGCCATGGGAACGTCGCCACGACCCCACGACCCCATGCTAAATGCCTACAAATCTGTCGCATCGAGTCGAATCAAAAAGACATCGGTATCGCCGATCCGCCTCCGATTAGAGACGCCAGTTCAATAAACAATTTATGGGGGCAAAAGAAATTTCTCAAACGCAAATGATAAATGCATCAGTCACGCGATAAAAGAGCTGCGTAAATTGAAACGAGGCGGAAGGTCGAACAATAAGGAGCCGGCGCAGGACGCAGCCGGAAGCAACGCGGATTTTTCGCTGTTATCCCAACAACAATGGAAGTCAGCTTCAATACTTACCTAGCTGCATGCCGCCTTTTGTCTAATTAATTATCCGACGGATGGAATAATTAAGCTCGTATTCCAGGCCGTGATTAAACTGGTGTATTCTAAACGTTCATAATATCAGGTGCACATTGTTTGGTTGTTAAATGACGGTTATTATCTACGTTCATGCAAATTTATTGCTCGAATTTCGGAGAACCCCCTGGTGTAGAAAATTAATTTCGTTAATTCAAGTTCAAGAATGTCTAAACTTGAATGTTTCAATGGCAGGAGGGTGTTGTAATGCTTGTGGTGTGTATTCGATTACAGGGACCGCTGTGAATTGAATAGCACGGATATTGTGGGGTAATCGGTCACTCTGACAGTGGTCTCCATAGACAAGAGGCCAATGAGGCGGGAACACCAATAGTATGGTTTCATGGCACCAGCGTCATCAATCAGAGAACAGTCGCTATACGCCTGATAATGTATCGGCAACAAACCAACATTTAATTGGTGATGGATCGCAGAGAGCTGCGAATTTCACAGACAAATCATATTTCGCGCGAGGAATTTTTTCATTCGCTCGATCGTGCATATTCGATACGGATTTATTATTTTCATCTTTACGTCTAACCCTCTTCGGGCTCGGAAGCGATACGTAAAACGACGGAAGATATGAAGGGCGGTAATAGGGGAAAATTGTACTTTATTCGATTTTGATAGACTTGATGATGGATTTAGGTCCCACTGTCACTCAAGAGCCCTGTCGCGCCCCTTTCACATGACCTGTTATCGACTGAATATAACATATAAACATTTCACATGCAGGTCTTATTATTTCCATTCTGTATTTTATTTGACTTGGTAAATAAAATGTTATGTTTCACTCACTCCTATTTTTTAGCGTGTGGTAAATCGAATGTTGTGTTAAATAAAGTTACTAGCATGTCAAAAGTTATTTGAAGCGTAAAACAAACATAACCTTGTAGTAAGCTCGTCTGGTAATCGTTTCAGTTGGATGTGCATTTAGTGATAAAAAATGTACAATATTTTTCAAGCGACGTTATCTAAGTTAATGCGTAAGGCCTGGGGACTTCTGAGGATGCATCCCGATATTTGTCTTACGCCGATAAGTTTTTTGTAATTCAAACATCTCAGTAGCTGCCTGTCAACTCTTTACTTCTGAGTGTGAGGATTATAAAAACTCGACGTATGTTTATTTGAGCTGCCGCGTTAACGGGGTTAAAGAGATTTAGTGGGAGTTCTAGTTTTTGTTTGTTATGAAAAACATATATATCCAGAAATCTGTACCACAAACATTATTTTCAGTTATAATTTTTGAACCGTTGACGGATTTAGAACACGTGGTCTTTTGGCAATGTAAAATTATGTTAACTTGACTATCCACTTATAATTATTACTATACTTATATTATATATAATATACGTATATAATAGGTATAATCAATGTTTAATTCAATATTGACAGAATTGATTCGCCGCCAGAAGAGATTGAAAGGGTTAAATTTGAATTCGATATGCTTTGGGATGTCGTCGAGTGTAATGTGTAATTTAATTTATTGTCACGTATCTGATATTGCCTGCATCCTTTAGTCTGGAAGCGATCACCCATATCACCAATTACCCATTCGATAAGGGGACTTATTTATGAGCCCCTACGGTCGGCAAGCTCACAGAATTAAAATTCATTGTTTCTCTTATCCTGGAAACCAAGATATACCGAGGTCACGAGATATCTTTGGTTTATCGAGTAACAAGAATAGGCTTTTAAACTGGGGGGCGCGATAGCGAAGTGGGGGGTGATAATTATATGATCTCTTTGAATTGGAAATTCATGAAGGTTGTCCCATTGATCTATTTATCCGAAAGTTTTAAGGTCCTTATATCAGATTTCATGAGTTAATTTCGAAATCGTTTCTAAAATCAAGTTTCAGATAACAGTGGAGATAAGGAAAGCAGTTTTATTGCTTCTAATCCACACTGAATAATGGGGTGAGTTCCAAAAGAAATGTGTTTTTTTTTATTTAAATGAAGTTTTATATCTAAGGCGATTTTTATGATTATGATAGCTGTGTGTAGTTTGCATTACTTTTCTACAGAATATGACAGGAAAACCAAATGTTAATTGAAAATATATTACGCAATTAAAAAGAAACTGTATGTAACATGAATGTAATTTAGTTAGTAATATAAACAATATTTGTTTGGTCACTTAATCTAGTTGTTACATCTTTGCCACTAAGGCAAACATCACGCGTTCTAATTCCGCTAGGAGCAAACGGTCGTTTTATTAATTTACTAGTCCTAGGTCCTGAATTCTATAAAAAATACATATTACATACTACGTGCGTTTAAACATGGTTTAAACCCATTACAATCAAAAGTACTCGCATGACAAATTATGTTTAGTTTCGTAAAAGGTAATTAATGCGGACAAGGATGCGTAACTTGTAACTCATTCATAAAGGTAATTTTTCGCGACAATGAAAGTAAGAAACTATTGTGTTTTATGAACTGACTTTTATTTTACTAAGAGTACGACTAACATTTGCAACGACATGTGTGCGGTATATAAATATTCATGAAAAAGTAACGGATGTAAGTTAAAACTTTTTTTAGTTTCCCGTTCATTTTGCAAGCAAATTGTAGGCACAAGTCGAAGTGGGCCGTGTCGGTCATATGTTGTAAAGTTATGCGCATATTTGTATATTGTATGTTAAACACAGTCTCGGAGTATGAGATGGGATGCATCCGTTCAGTAACCGATGACCTCTGCTACTCAGTGACAGGATCTAAAGCATTAGAACATTCGATCACCTCTTGCTTATTAGCGCACATTCGAATTTCATCTCTAGGGTAGACCGAGGCGATTCGGGTCACTTTTTTTTTAAGGTTCAAAAAAATATATTAAAGCTTCTGTTTAAGTCATTTTATTGACAAAATAGTAAACAGTAACTACTCACGTCTTAATTAAACATTTCAAAACTTAAATTATTTATAAATTCTTTGAATTAGAGATAAGAAAATAAAAAAACAGAAATATCCGAATCGCCCCAATATCAGGGGCGAGTCGGATCAAACATAACATATTAAGAATTACTTAAAATTACTTAACATTTAGCCTGGGAATCATAAACATTTATTGAAGTAATTAAAAACAAGATTCTTTCTAATTAGGAATGACACACAAATCACAAATATACGGTCCTTTTACCCCTCCCATGTCGGCACATTTTTCGTGGCACCATTCTTCACAAACATTGCATTGAATCCAATGTTCTGGTGGTGGATGAACAAATAGTTCTGCACAGTAAATGCAGTGCCACTCCCTTTGTTGTGCAGATGAGCGCTTAGTTTTGATACCAGGTGTTGCCTTATTCTTCTTCTTGTGCTTTTTAAGATTTTCTTTGCCCTTAACCTGTTTCTTACTTTCCGGGTCTTTTCTGTCTTCCTTAAGCTTTTTCTTAGCTTCTTTTTCGAGTAGATTTGTTTTATTCTGAAGTGATGTTAAGTGCAAAACTGGCTTGTTAATTTTACGAGTGCTTCTAGACGTTGTTGGGGATTTCATTGGTGATGGAAGGATTTCTTTAATTATGTTGGTAAGGTTGGATGACTGAGCTTCGCTAGACTTTTGTGAACTTGTAGACGGCACGGCATCATCATGTGTATTTATAACTTGTACTGGTCTTGAGTTTGCAGACTGTTCTTGTGGCTGTTGTGTACTTAAGCATTGGGATTCCTCAATGTCCATTTCTTGATCAGCAATAAACTTGTAGTCAGGTATTGCATTGTCATTCAGTGGAAATATTCCAGTCTTTTCAAAGCCTTTTGTAGCATTTCCAACAGTGGCAGCCTGGTTCCAAGCCGCTTTAAATAGTCCTCCAAAAACAACCTTAGTGATCCCCTGATTTGGATGTGAATGTTGCCATGCTGTCGCATGTTGGTGATAATATGATTTCAGCGGTTTAAAAAATGATACGTCGAGCGGTTGAAGAGCATGTGACGTATGAGGAGGCAGAAGAACAAGCTCAACATCCGAAGAGTCACATATGTCTACCACTGAGAAGCTTGTGTGAGACGAGTGTCCATCCAAAACGAGAATTACCTTTCCTGGGGTCCGATAACGATTAAAGTGTTGTAACCACAACTTGAAAGCTTCTTCTGTTACCCAGCCCTTATCTGTCATGACGACTTCTGTTCCAGGTGGCATACCGATGAGAAAGTCGTCTCGTTTACGCACACCTTTAAACATAACAAATGGAGGTATATACTGTCCTGCTGCATTCATACAAGCTAGTACAGTTACATTTTCGCCTCGTTCCACACTTGTCACACTGACAACATCTCTCGCACCTTTCTGGGCTATAATATTAGGTGGACGATTATTTAAGGGCATCCCTGTCTCATCAACATTATACACACATTCGGGTCTTCCTCTTAAATTGGTGTTATCCACCACCATAGCCAAAGTTTTATAGAATTCTGACACTTTTTCTTTTTTCATTCCATCTATCCTTGCTCTAGACAGACCTTCCGGCTTTCGAATAGTTAATTGTTTATTTCTTTGCATAAAACGATGGAACCAATCTTCGCCAGCCATTCCTGTATTTCTGTTAAATTTGTGTCGTATGTTTTGGCTTTCTGCAAATTCAAACGCGTACTTACGAACTGACTTGGGTGTGATTCCGAAGCCACGACTTGATAAATGCAAGAGCCGGTCAGCTAACTTTTTTTCCACATCCTCGTCGAGTGATAACTGTCCACCCCTTCGCTTAATGACGCCTCTGTTTAAAGATACTCTTCTTTGTAAGCTTGTATAAGGTACGTCATAAATTTCAGCAGCCCGACGTAGAGTTATTTTTTTGGCCAAGACTTGATTTGCAGCCTCTAACATCTTTTCTTGGGACCATTTTCCGGCATTAGTCTTTCTCTTGTAAGTGCGAACCATCTACAACAATATAAATACTTAATAAATATCCATAAACGGTCTAGAAATCAGCTCAAAAGTGAGATCCCATTCGCCCCCAGTGACATGATCCGATTAGCCCCATATTCAAGATTTAAAAAAAATGTATTTAAAAAAGAAGACCTCTAAAATAACGCCTAAAAACAATTGGTTTTCTAATGTAGACATCCTTATGAACAAAATAAACAAACAACTTTAAAATATTAACATGAATCCTTAACAGAATACAAAGACGTATCAAGTACTTACCTTAGATACGCACCAAAATCGCACCTACGCAAACACCCGAGTTATTGGCGAGCTGCGCCGACACTGACAAATCACGCGGGATCAAAGCAATGCCTATGCCGGGCGATGCGGGGTGAGAGGGGGGGGCCGTTGCGGGCCCTTAGCTGCGTTCCGCTCGAATATTTGTTTCTAATATCAACAAATTTCTTATTTTGATCCAATTCGCCCTGTGATCCGAATCGCCTCGGTCTACCCTAATTCTAATGGGGTAGGATTCAGAGATTCTTGCTAACGTAATCGTCATGCCGTCTCATTGAATGCACGTTTAACAATGGTGTTTGAACAGTATAATATTATTTAAATATTATTAAACTGTTTATAGGTGTTTTTTTAAATAAAATTTTATCGAAAGCGGGAGGGAGAAAATATATTATAAAAAATGTCCTGATTCTAAACAGCTTTTTAGTGCAGCTCAGTTTCTATTGTTAATACACGTTTCGTCAGATGAAGAAGGTATCTTATAAAGATTAACATACCTAATGATCATAAAAATATATTAAATGCTACAAAATTATTTTACCAAACCATTACAAAATTGCTTTAATAGAAATATAATTATTATTATTCGCCATAGATACATTTAAATATATGTTTACTGAACGTTATTTTTTTCTTACTAACATAGGTATTTAAAAATTATTTACCAATAAAACTCGTTCACTCATCCCAAATAAAAAAAAAATGCATTTACAAGCAAAAAATAGTCTAATAATAACTGAGGAAAAATTATAAATGCAAACAACACATCGTTAAAAAAAGCATGAACAAGTTTTTCTAATCGCAGGACTGATACAATATTTATAGCCCGTTTCAAAAGTTGTTTTGACATGCACTTACTCGGTGCATTACTGCAACTGCATATCAAGTGACGTAGTTACGAGAACGAATGTTTCCATTTGAGACCTTTCTGTTTCCGGCTTTTACGATTCGGACTTTTGGTGATAAATTAAAACGTTATTTGTAGATGTTTCACTCGAATTTATTACCAACAATTATGTGAGTAATGAAAGTAGAGCTATAAAACTAATGGATGTTTTAGATTTTATGTAAAATTTGGAAATAACTTTTACGGTACAAACATCGTTTTTAATTTAAATTAATAACATAATTTGATTGCTTAGGACTGACTTTTTGTAAGCACATAGGAATTACCTAATAGTTCATTAAAATTAACACGACTTATTTAAACATAGTTTTATCAGATTAACTTGTAAATAATTATGTTGTTGTGTAATAAAATTATATGAGACTATTTTAAGCAACTTATATTATCTCTTAAATATTAATCGAAATCGACATGTACAATTAACCATGGTATTACTTTTTAACCAAGTTTAAATAGAAATCAATGATTTAAAAAATTTATGCAATTCAAGAGTATAATAACGGTGATACCATAACAAACTATGCGATTGTTTTTTAGACCGTAATAAATGAATATGTAAAACAATCTAATAGTAATGTTAATTCTAATAATGAAATAATAATATTGCCAAAGTACTGCCATTTATTTTGCTAAAACTACACTTAAGTAAATACTAACTAGCGTTATAGAACAAGGTGCATTCTCAATATGTTCTATTAAGTAATCAACATGGTCTCTTCCTAGTGCCCAATCCTATTTCCAATTGAAATAGTCACGTGCTGTCTCTGTACGCATTGACTGCAGGGTACAATTCGAAAATCGACGATCTGGTTACCGCGATAATACAATTACCGTCTGCCTTCGTAACCCTTGGACGGAGAAACAAGACAAATTGGATCACGGACACGTATCCAGGGCTATCTGAATATGCATCGCTGAGTAACCCTTTCCATGTTTATCCTCACGAATAAACTGTGCTAGAAGCACTGAGATTTGCTAGAAGAAAATCAATTGATACTGCGAGTTGGAGAATCTGAAACTATTGCATCTTAAATTTTGACAAATATGATTTTTTTTTTGTTACCTCTTGTAGTGTTACTAAACTTGATGATACAGTTACCAAAATGCCAATTGGCTATGCCTGACAGTTATAGCCTCTCTTGAGTCAAGACTTCTTGTCATAGACAAGAATTTTACGCGAAAGGATATTTTGTGCGGATAATGCAAGATTTTAACTTATGTGAAATTCATCAATCATCAATTCTTGTTTTTACGTTAAACATATGTAGATACCTATCGTAATTTCTATATAGATGCAGTAGAAAATAACACCCAATTTATAATGACCGACGACTCTGTTATAAATATTTAAACCGTTTCCGTATTCAGATCCGGAACAAAACAACCCTTGAAGGTAAATGGGCAGCGAAAAATACCTTCCGGTCTCACTGACACACTGCAGTAACGGACCGTAAAATGGCAGGCCCTATGGCCTACGGGCCTTAAAACAATGGGCTGTCATTAATAAAATATCAAGTTTAAAAATGCTCAAGGCACCTCGGTCTAGCCTAACAACATTTGCTAATTCATCGCTCGGCGACGATAAGTGGCGCGGTGCCCGGAACTCCCTTTTTCCCCGGCTCTCGAGTGCTGGCGAAATGTCTTCGAAAAAGACTTTTTCTCTTCAAGCACATTTTGACGTTCTTTGCGAGTTTTTTTTTACAATGGGCAGCACTTGAGATGAGAATCGCGTTTGTTACGGCCATTCGTGATGTTGGGAGCTTGTTTATTTTTTTCTTCCATTACGTTTTTGCATAGATCATTATGCAAACCCATACATAATGATCCATTTAATATTGTAGTAAATATTGTAATAAACACAAACTTACCCTTATTATAAATATGCATAAGTAAATATAGGCAAATCAAGCCATTAAATATTAAAAATATGCCGTATATTGTAACAATTGTAACACGAAATCCTCAAACTTATTAATACAATTTAGTTTATTTACTTATAAATAATTAATAAATTTGCGTGATTAATATTCATATTAATCAACGCTAATAGATCTCAACCTTAAGAACTTTTATCAATGTTGTCTAAACATTGATAAAAGTTCTTAAAACATTTCTTTCTTAAGTTTAAACAGTCTTAAAATTTCTATTGATTGTAATATTAAATTAGCAACTAAACAACGTTATTATCCCAAACAAATAGAAATAATGACAACAATATTTTTCGACCAATAAAGAAACAACGTATATTTTAAATAAATAAATCAAAACACTCACATCAACCAAGCATCCATTTCAGCAATTACACATACAAGTCCAAAATCAGTCACAACACAATAACCACTTTCAGTCACACACGCACATAACCTCAAAATTCGCGCCAAGAGCGGCGAGCATCCGACAACCTCTCTACGCGACGGTGCAAACGCAACTGCCGTAGTCTGCCGGCCAGTCTAGACGGGGGATGGCAGGGTTCAGCGGGGCGGAGGGCGGACCAACCCCAGCCAGGACTTTAAACATCAGAAAGGACCAAACTCTTTATTTTTATGAATAGATAGATGGACGTATCTGGGCACTAATTTATTATTTTCCGGTGATACTAAACTAATGTCAACGTTTACGTTTGTATCGTAAATCACGTGTAATTTAAAGTATGATTATTGACAGTTACTATATGAAATACAGTTCATTTTATGATAATTGTGTCTACGTAAATATCATTCAATGACCTCAAAAAATTATATTCTATTTGGGTACGTACGTAAGCCATTAATATTGTAATAGTTAAATAAATCGTTTCTTTCGTTAACGTTTTGATAGCTACACAAGTAAAATGTTAAATAAATAATCTTTCATATTATTAAAACAACCGAACGTGTTTTAAAATAAACAATAATTATTTTAAATTGCAATATCAATGTCTTCCGTTTATTCATACAAAATAGTAAAAATCTGAAATAAGAGTGGATGTCTTTCAGCTATGATGCATCTACAAATTTATAACCTAACTAGCGGCCCGGTACGTGCATCGCTACGTATAAAGTGATATATAAAGAACCGCTCAACCGATTTTGTGCAAACTTCACATAAACCATCTACTAAATAGTCCGAACAAAGCCTAAACATTTGGTTTGGATAGGTGAGCCCATTCTTGAGTTATAAAACTACAACGAAAAGTGGCATTGATTTTTATTTATATTGATATGAGTATTCGTAAAAAAAACACCGTTAGTATTGATTTGTTTGTTGATTTATTATACTTATGTTATTTTTACTAGATTCCTGGTTTGAGACTTTTTTATTTGAATAGAAAACTTGTAGTAGGTTAGGTATCTACTAAAAGTTTGTTTTTTTTATAAATAAATACTACAATCAATTCTCAGGCTCCTGATGAGCTAATTAAGAAACGTTTTAATCCGGAACTTCTAAACGGTTGGTAGGAAAAGAAAGTTTCTACGGAAACTTCTGAAAACCGACAGTCTGGCTAATTTTGCCTTTTCAGTTATATTGAATCACTAATCCCAACATTTTGCCCTGAGGCTAACTTGAATTTTGAAACATTAATTGTTTTAGAGCTTTGTACCTCAATCTTTAAGCGAGTTCTTATAATATTGAAAATGTAAGTAGGTAATTTCATAGGTATTATATTGTAACTGTAGATTACAAATTAATATCTGTATGATTACAAATTTCAGCTACAACCATTAAAGTGCGATTGGGTAACAAACGTCCTTACACTGGTATGTTTATTTTACTTATTTTTAAAACATTATTATTAGTACATAAATTCGCTATAATACCAAATTCAGCTAGTTTACTAAGAAATCGTAAAGATGATAAAAGATAGATACATAATTATATTTATACTCCGCTTGCTTAGCTAAACAAACCTTTTAAAAGACAACAACATCTCCATTATGAACCCATAAATGTGCATCCAAATACTGCATACGTAGACTTGGTCGTATGTAATCTATTTGAGGAAATGGCCGTTACATGCACTATTAATACTGTGTCTGCAAGCGAAGCTCTGGATGTCGGGATCCATATCGATCTAGTTTAAATTTAGCAACGCAGCCTAAAGGCGCTTCTCAGCGAGGCCGTTTGCTGGCGCAGGCTGAAATAAATTTACTGTTTTGGACAGTCTGCATCGAATGGGGTTCATATAATTATAAACATGATTCAAAATAACACCAATTTTTACATTAACACCGGGAACCAGACATGTCTGGTTCCCGGTACCAAAACATTTACAAAATGTAGGGTGTAATAACAATATTCTTTATAAGCATCATATCCCTAGCCCTAGTCTCTAGTCAAGTCTCAACGACTTCTTCATTATTCGTAACAAAAACAGATGTTCTTATTTATTTGCAATTAAGAAATTGTAGACTTTCTTTTTCTGTCAGTTACCATTTCGTTAAGCAAGTGGCATGAAAATTGAGCTGAGAACACGTATCTAAGACATCTGAATTAGTAAATTTACTTTCCATTACGTAATCCCAGAACAAAAGATGCGGGTGAAATGACAAATTGATGCTCATCATATGACACATCACTTTACTGCTAGCTCAGTTTAAAAGTGGCACTGAATAATAGAACAGGCATGATACAGCGAATAGTCACTTACTCTCCATATATGGGCTTTATCGCATTTGACCCGAAATTACAAATGGAAAAAACCGCAGCTACTTATTTAGCTACTTATTCTATACTTTTATGATTCAATTCAAGGGCAATTCAAAATGAAACTAATTTATAAATTAACACCGAGAACCAGATATGTATGTAGATACATTTTTAAACGCCTAAAAACTAGCCCATCATATTAGTAATCGTAGGAATATTTTTGGTTTGATGAGGAAACCTGCACATTTAGATAATTATGGATTACACATATGTCATTATATCGTACAATTGGATGAATCCCTAGTTTCTGACGTCAGATATCAGTTGGTACAATCAATTAACCAGAATAGTAAAGGTAAGAAACGTTGTCATTACATATCTATCTAGACGAAACTTTTTAGACAAAAAGTGTAAGAGAAGAGGTTGAAACATGATAATGACCTTATTGGTCTTTAATAATAATTATACATTTGTACAGAGCTACCTAATCCCGTAAAGGTCTTGGTCGTCGTCTTTTTTCGGAGCAATGTCAAAGGTATTTTATTTCATTTCATAGCAATCACGCCCGTAATCCCCGAAGGGGTAGGCAGAGTCATAGGGGCGGCTAGCCACCTTAACTATGTTCAGCCAACAAATAAAACTGGGCTAGGTTAGACGGAAAATTGTGAAAAAGTAATGACAAGTGGCTAGCTCGTCGCCTACACAATCACACATCCAAACCCGATATACCATTAGTCGCCTTTTACGACATGCTAGACAAGAAACACAGTTGGCACATTATTTTTAAGTCCGAAACTAACATAGGACCAGATTTAACCAGTCCTATATTTGTCTACTTATATGTTAAATCACATTATCGTCCCTGGTCAGACCAAAAAGGTCGCAACAACAAGTCTTACAAACTCACCTCGAAGAACCAAAGAATACTTTTAGAGTTATGTTTGCTTACACCGTGCTCTTAAATCCCCGTTCGTGGAAGAGGTGTCTATCGGGGCGTTAATCGTAAGTTCTGTGTTGAACTAGCGCTCCGCCGCTAATCCCTAGCGCCGAGTTAAGCTCACAAAATCTTCCGACTAGATAGAGCTTGCGTGTTGACTGCGCCGCGGCCGGCTAGCTGCACCGCGAGTTCGTTATCACTGGATATACAGAATTACTACCATTGGGCCTTTAAAAGAGATTATATTATAGGTAATTTGCAATAAATTATTTGTGTTACGATACAAAAATCCATTGAGTATGTGTATTGGTGATATGCATTAATATAGTAGCCGGCAGATTATATTGCAATTAATATTATACTTACTGTAATTTATTTGAACGTAATTAAATTAAATCACACATACTAATGAATGGAATATGTAGCTTGAATTTTGTACACTATTTAATTAATGTAATACTTACAATATGTTTTATCCTTTATGGGGTTAATGCTGGAAATATCCGGAATAATATTTCTCATTAGCTTATTCTAAGGTCTACACAGACAAAATCGCTAACTGAAGTTTTTACCTCATTCTGAGCATTTATGTCGTACGTATCTCTCCCCTAAGATCTGGTTAAAAATTACACTGCAGACCAGCAAGGTAGATGTAAACAATGGTCTAGAAACTAAACCGGTTGTAATTGCGAACACCTCTAAAATTTAAACAGCCACAAACATTTGTCACGTGACCGTCAGCGTCGCGTCGGTAGCTCGGAACCTCGTCGCGAACGTGCCCGAACTTATTAAGCCGAGCCTTGCTCAGTCGGGCCACTCGAGCCGGCTAAAGCCAGCTGTAATTTACCTCGTGCGTTGTTAATTCAGCGCTAAAGCGCGGAGAATTTCACACAATTTACACTACTAGGGTACATAAAGGCACTAACTTCTCGCCGGGGTAATTTATGAGCGATATAAAAGTCAGGTCGTGAATAAGCGCTTTTATAATTTGGAATTACTGTTTCGCATTATATGAACTAGACATTTCAGCAATTTCAACCTTTTTATTTTGCAAAAAAAAATTTTTTTTACAGAAGTTTATATCAATCTCTCGTTTGTGAGGGATGCAGATGCTGGTACCAATCCGGTCATGTGCCTCAAGGTCTTTCGAAATTATGATATAGTATGTTCGCCCAGTGTTGAAGGGTGACATCGTAAGGGATTTTTTAGCTAAGAGTCAATTTGCCTAATTACTCGCTATATCTACGAACTTAGTTATGCTTGCCGACCCTGATTCAAAATTATACCTTCTATGAAGTATTAGCCTTGTATTCAAATGGATAAATTAATAAAGAGACTTCATAGGGAATTCATGATAAAAGAAAACACCAAAGACACGTATTTTAGTGATGCAACTACCAATATACTTCGCAAATAATGATAGGTTGCAAAAATATCTTTATAAATTTAAAATGCTTGTGACGATGTTCTCAAACCAATGGTAGGGTCCTCATTTCCTAACAGCAACAGTTCCAGGAATGTCGCATGTCTAAAATCAAGCAGAGCCGTGTAGCAGGGTGTTGTTCTTACGTTAAATTAAGCTTTCGCATGTGATTTGATAATGATTAACTTCACGCTCCTATATAAATAATAATACGGATTAGACGGAAGTTATTATAAAACAATAACCTGGTTTATGGAAATTAGGTTGAGTAGCACACGTGCTGTTATAGTGTGACTTGGTTATTAATTACGTGGGTAATATTTTACAGAATTTGTTTCACTCGTAATCTTTCTATGTAAGTTGTTCAATTTAAAACTGTGCAAAAATTTGCAATATTTGAACTTTTAAGCAAGTTGAATTCTCTATTCTAATTAAAATAAATATTTGCATTAATTTAATCCCAATTTTCAATTCAATCTTAACCCTTAACAGACGAGCATCTATGAAAAGACTTATAAGTGTGGAAGAATCGAAAGGTGTTTGTCAGGATCGTAGCAAATGGAAGGATGTGATCTCAGCCTACCCCCATGGGAAAAAGGCATGACATTATGTATGTAAGTATTTAATCCCAAAATCTATGATCTTAAAAATTGCATTTAAAAAACAATGTAATAAAATTTTTGCGGTCTGCATTTTTATCGCCAACACTGGGTTACAACTTAGTTTTAACTACAAGCCGTTGCTCAAAGTTAATTAAAATTCTCAAAACTATGCTGGTTCGCACGTCCGAATTCAGCTTCACTTTTAATTTCTCTGTTTACTGTCTGCTGGCCTGGTTCCAAGGTTTCCTTCTCGTTTGCCTCATTACGGCTGGTGTTAATGCTGGCCCTGAATTGGATGCCTTTTTACTCCTGCCTTTATTTCGGCCTTCGTTAGCATGAGTTTGGCTGAGAACTAATGTGTATTGGCTGCTGTCTAGCCGCCGCTCATTATTTCATTTCAGCTGCATTGTTTCTGAATAGTTGAGCCAATTTTTTGAAGTGTTTTGGCTCTTTCATTTAGCGGAAATGTCGCCAGGCTATGTCTAAGTGGAACTTGTCTTTGGATAGGCCTCTAAGGATAATCACACATTCATTTATTGGCTAAAGTTTGGCATTTTGTTAGTTTCAAGCCACTATCCGGTTTGACCATGACTCTAGACTTAAAATGTGTGGTCATGACAAACGCCTACTATGTGCCCTTACTCTACTCAAACTCAAACTCAAAATAACTTTATTTACGATACAAAATAGAACAATTCGAATCTACCACCGGTTCGGAATGTCGCATCTACCGAGAAGAATCCGGCAAGAAACTCGGTACATTGGAAAATAATTTCATTCACACCTATAGTTATTTGCATGTGCAGGTTGCATAGTGATTTATCGTAAGTCATTTCATTCTAACAGCGCCCGTAACATATGATGTGCCGTTGTTATCCGGTTTACTGTAGGTACTACCACGTCTTTACAAATCTTTCCATTCAGAAAAAGGAGTATTTTTTATCATTAGTTCAGATTTAACCTTTGTTCTTAGTATCAATTCGCATACCGTCATACGCTTAGGTCATAATAGTAAAAATAAATAAAGTATTTTTTTACATTTTTATACACAATAAAAAATACGCCCCTTACTAATAAATAACTGTCAAAATCGAAATCCCTGAACACTCCTATTTATTAAATAAAATGAACCTCTCGCTTCGATAGAGATCCTCTATAAAACCTCAGCTGGCTGAACAAAGATTCCATTTCTAATGGTCACTTATTTTGTTCAACACTATAGCATTACAATGGATGACATCACACATCAGTCGTCTCCCAAACAACAATAGTCGGTTTTGTAATAAGCAACAGCCCCGATAGGAACCGAACAATGAACATATTTTAAACTTCCCAACGTGCACAAAACTCCACATACACAGTATAAAAATGCTTCATACTAAAAATTCGTGGTACTGGCTCTTTTAACTCAATCGAATCAATTGTGTGACATTTACTGGATCGTGTTAAGCCGATATCCCGTGTATTGCGTGGGTCGATAGTGTTTTATTTTGACAAACGCTTGGGATTCTCTTTGTTGTCCTTTACGCAATATATCAACGTTGACACACGATTTTTGTAACACTACTAAAAGAAAAAAGAAACGATATCTGAATGAAACTTTTTCGATTTTTATCGACAACGTTCGGATAAGGTAAAAAATCTGTCAATAGAAAACTGAGCGGTCGTATTTTCGATCTTCTCTTTTTCTGATGACGTTGAACATTTTATAGCTACTGAGTTGAGAGATACTTTGTATGATAATAAGCAATTTACATAAAAATGTGTTGTAATCGAAACAATTATCCGTACAGGTTCGAGCAATAACGTGAACGGTTGAAGATTTATCATGTCACCAATAGAATTTCAATGCGCGCGACCACCCGCCAACTTACTAACGATGTCGTCCTGTAGACAATGCTACCGGTACAATGCAAGAATAACGACCTTCCGAGAGCATGTGCCATTGATACTGTTACTGCCTAAACAGCCAAAAACAAAAGACGAATATAAATCACTAGCCCCGTACCCTCAGCGTCCAAATTCAAAACGCCTCTATTCATTACCGGCCTTCTTTACGTCCACAAAGTTTAAACTTTATTCCGATGCAACAAGACTTCCATTTGAGGCATCGATTGCAACGTTAAGATTGTTATGCTAAACACTAACCACTTTCAAGTAAACAATAGTCGCTAGTACAATGTTAACATTATTACTTTATGGCCGCCGTAACATAATCATTGGCCTATTGTTAGGTGTGTAGTTCTTAAAACTGCATCACGGGTGTTAAATGACACAATTATTCAATACGGGCGGACTGGACGCGAATAGACACAATATTTTTACCGCGACACGAGACGAATCGATTGTTCGACCAGTTGTATCGACTTTCAAAGACAGTTTTTGTCACATTTAGTGTAAAAGGTTCCTTGTCATTACGTTCATAAATCATTGTGTAAACCAGATAGAGTTGGCACTTACTTTGGTAATTTTTTTTTTCATACCATGAAGCTGGCAAGCAAGCATAGGAACTACTGATAAAAAGCAGTCAACGTTGCCTATGAGCTCTTGTAACATAAAACGCGTCACTGGTATATGCCGACCTGTTAAGAAAGTCTCTGAATACTCTGAACAGGTGGCATTAGGAACAAGGTGCATATCAAGAACCCTATGTTTCCATTATCGGCGTTGTGAATCCACAGATTATAAACTTTTTGTACTCTCAACCATGGTCAGAGACTTGAAAACCGTTGCAATATGCTGGTTTTATCTGAGACGACGGTCCTACTCCAGTCTAGCCGGCCCAGACATGTCAAAACCAATGCGGCTTCGGCATGTCTCAACCTCTTACTGTGGTGGCGAAGTGTCTATCTTTTATAGATTTCCTAATGACACCTATACCTAGATATGTGTATATGCAATAAGACAGTCTAGACTACAGTTAACGATGACGTTAATTGACCTGTCAGCGTCACACCATAAATTAAAAAAATAACACTGACGAAGTTCTGCAGCCAGTTTGGAAGAAAACTTGTGATTCGGACAAATATATTTTTAAAATTTACTATCCCTATCATTAATTCTATGTAACAGAATTTCCATTGGAATCCCATAATTTGATATTGGAACGCCAGGAACGTATAATCCGTGCAGAATGGCTAAACCGACGGAAATAATCAATCCAGACTAGAATCCTATAATCTCGTAAACATTGACTTAATTGTTCTAGACAGGGATAGCGAGCACAGGAATTGGTATAGGTATGTTACGCTAAGGTAGTCGTTAAGATCACTGGAGTGTGTAAGTGATGGCAAATACACTGTAAGATAATTGCAATATTGCAATCTAGTATCAATAATAAATAAGTTTTAGAAATCAATAATTTCGTTAATTTTAATCTGTCTTTATTACATACATTGAAATAGTGTATACGCATTTTTATATAAACGAATACCTACACAGGTATATATAAAAATATGTATTAATAGGTTTACTGGTAAAAGCTGTCTCGTGTCAATGAATCTAAAATTATTAAAATAAAAAATTATTTTTAGAATGTGCCAACTGTGTTTCTTGCCTAGCATGTCGTAAAAGGCGACTAATGGTATATCGGGTTTTGTGTAGGTGGTTGAGTAGGGGACAAGCTAACCAGTTGTCACTACTTTTCCACAATTTTCCATCTAACCCTGCTCAATTTTATTTTTGGCTGAATATGGTAAGGGGCTTGCTGCCCCTTTGACTCTGCCTAACCCGTCGGAGATTATGGGCGTAATGTTATATATGTATATAATTTTTATAAAAAATTTTGATCTTGTATACATGCGCATTTGACCAAAATCACTAATAATCACCAGGCTTGATAAATAGACATATTTTAACAATGCAATACGCATCACTTGTTTATAAGTGTAAATACCTGCAAATATTATTAATAAGGTTATATAGATAGGAGACATAAACAGTTACGTTATCTGTTTTAAACCTCAAAGCACTATAAACACCAATTTGAACGTAAACAAAGCATTAAAGCAATTAAGTGTAACGCTCCTGCATGATCCTGTAGGAACATCGTAAACCTGACCACAGAAACCTAATTACCCTCGCATACATCTCGTTTACAGCAGGGTTGTCTGATTAAATAACTTTGAAGGTGACTTTGAATCACTGATTTTGTGTGTTTTTACTATTATTTTATTATTATTAGACCTATAAAGTTAAATTTTCTTTATGATCCATTAATTAACATTTTCTATCATAACAAACCCAATTAAATTTTTCGCTGAATGTGTTTTAAAGGCCTAATATAAGCTCCATAGCGGCTATATTATGAATATTACAATGATTAATCACAATTACAATAATAATGCTGTAGGAAAAAAAAGCAAAGAAAAAATGGCGTGATTTGAAGGCAAACCTTTTCAGTGACTGATTGTTTTCAAAACATAGCTAAACATATAAAAAAGAAGAAAAAGGTAAAAGAATCTGAAGAAATAACATCTCAAATAAAGCTTTACTTATTTATGAATCTCTTCAGAAATAAAGGTGAATGTTGGCTAGCTAAATGTCACTAGATACCCTGTACTGTATTAATATAAAACGCTGTTTCTGTCTTTAATAGATACCGACTAAGAACGGGATGTAATTCGAAGAAAATAATGTTATTTCTGCTCATGTTATACATTCTCGAGAAGTTATGTAATATAAGCAGGTAAAGTATGATAGATATGTGAAACAGAATGACGCGTGTGATGACCTAATAGAGAGAGAGAAACGGAAGAGTCCGAGGAGCAATATAGGTCTTTAAAAAACATCTAGCCAAGAATAAAAGTGAAAAAGTAGTTACAAGGAGCTAGAATGTAGTCTAGCCTCATCACAAACCTAATATCCAATAGACCTTCAACTAATTTCCTTTTACGACATGCTAGACAAGCAAAATATGAATATAGTTGATTTATTATTTTTAAATAATAGGGCCAACATATAGGACAACATATAATAGGACAGTTTATACGCATAAAAAGATATATTTTTTTAACTCTATAGTCAAAACTAATGCCTCCCAACTCTACAGCTGGGCATATGATTGAAAACGCCGGACATCAGAACAATCAAACTTTTATCTACCTAGCAGCCCTATCATGTGAAAAGAGGGGAGAGCTGTCACCCCTTCTGGACAATTTACGGGACTCTCCTCTTGCTGTTAATCTAATAGCCGCTTTCACGTTTCGCTCGCCTTGACCTTCGTAAATGCATTTTGCATGTCGCCAGTTGTTCGCCTTCTGGTTCTGTGCGGAACTAAACAATCGTCTTTAGGGACTCCTAAAGTTTCAATGAGTACTTAAACTGTCTCAATTGTTTAGGAACCCAACTTGGAATCTGTTTGGAAGCTGGAGTTTATCTTGGGATACTGTGGTCGATTATGAACATATTATTATGATTAAATTATTTACAAAATAAAAAGGGAAACCATTACTAATGATGTCTTTTTTTTTCTTTGATATATAACAAATAAAGACAAATTTTAAAGTGCAAATTTTCAGCTTTAGCAAAAGCTTTTGAGTAGAATTGGTTTGATTGTGATAATAATATTTTTTATGTACCTCACATGTGATCACAGACCACAGAAATAATCCGTGCATGTCATTTACGTCTTAACTGCTATAAAAACTTAATCTTTTCATCAAATTTTTAGTGCATGTCTTAAGCTGTGATTTTCCACCGTAAAAAAGAGATATCTACACAATTAACGAAAAAACACAGCTTTAGTGTTTCACACAATTTTTACGTCACAAAAGGACAGCCTTTTTCAACACAAACATTGTTGGTGCCCATCACATCGCATGACAGGTCAAATTAACACATCGCCTGATCCTTCCTCCCCATTACGGCGCACGCACAACTTGTGAAGTTTTCCCATGAATAAAAAGATGGCGGAGATTTGCCCTAAACGGCAACGCCTTGAGTATTACAATGAATTCGCTATATGTTTTGGTGCTTTTATTGAGTTACGATTTTGGGTTGCCATAGGGGGATGAATTGGATTATGGGATATAGAATAGTAATAACATATCTTGGTAAATATACGATTTTATATTACAACGGCCTTCTTACGTATTACAACAGTCTTCTAAAATTCTAAAATAAAATTTGCACAAGGCTTTAAATAAAAAAAATTAAGCTCAGAATACTGATTTAGTTAGTAGTTTAGAATAAGGTAGCAACAAATTAATTATACGTATGAAATAGCATTCGCGTTATCATGATGACAGAAAACACTAATATTAGCGCTAAACCCGAGTTCTGTCTAAACTGTATTTGAGTATTGCTATAAAAGATTTCCTAGATTCAATGAAACGTTAAATATTCTAGACTTTAGTTTAAAATAGAGATGAGATGAAATTACAAATATATAATATATAACACTATGGGAACCTAAATCCTTTTATTTTCTGTCGCATTTTTGTGCATTTATTAAAAAATAAATTTAAAGTCTTAGCACACGTAAGAAATAATCTCAATCTACTTTTATTGCTCACTGTACGTGAGCATTAAGCAGAGTTCTTTCTATCATCTCACCCAATGCGTAGACTATTTGTAACTCATACACAATGCTTCTTCGTGCAAGTTCTACAACACAAGATGGGTCGCCACCCTCAGAACAATTTTCTTAAACGCCTATTATGCGAAGTCCGTCGACCTCTGTCCCGACGCA
Source organism: Glyphodes perspectalis (assembly GCA_951394215.1). Classification (NCBI taxonomy): domain Eukaryota; kingdom Metazoa; phylum Arthropoda; class Insecta; order Lepidoptera; family Crambidae; genus Glyphodes; species Glyphodes perspectalis. The sequence continues at coordinate 6,141,336 of OX596206.1, read as the reverse complement.
ATCCAAACATAGTTGTTACTCATCGCATGACAGCTCAAATTAACACATTGCCTGATCCCGCCTCCCTGCCGTTACACACGTATCTACAATAAAATTACGTATGAACTTTTCCCTCTGGCAAAAACGTAGGATGTTATCGCCGGGAAGTAGGTAATCATAAGCAAAACTAATGATTTTAACGAAGAAAAACTTCTTATGCACTGAGCTGTTTAAAGTAAATTGTTTCTAAGTTTAGTTAAGTTCGCTGAGATTGCAAAAAGTAAATATATAATATAATATTAGAGTTTCTATTGCTATCTAAGCAAGTTAGATCTTTTTTCATTTCTTTCATTAACAAAAGTTAACGAAACCTTTTCAAGTTTTTTTTTAATTTTGACCTTTTTCAATGACTGCATATGACATCAATTAACTGGTGCTCTTATCAAATGTTTAAATTTTTAAACTTTAGTAATATCTATCTATCAAATGTTTTTTCCTTTTTTTTGCAAGTGGCCAATCCACTTTGTTCTAAACTTGCATATTGCTCTTATCTACATATCCTGGATGACTTCTTCCGGCCAATTCTGCAATTTACTTACATCCGTCATCTGCCAATTTCCACTTTAGCATAATATTGGATCTATCAATGGTGACCATTTTGAGTCCAATACTTTACAGCCTACCCATTAAATTAATGGCCCAACGGAACCAATTAGTGTTCTGAAAAAATGGACTAATGGAGAACTCGTGCCCTGAGTGTTTAATACAAAATATTAATATGTAAAAATTGGAAAAAATATTTATGTACTATAAATGTTATGCCTTTAAATGATAAAGTAAAAATCAATAGAAAGTATTTTGTGAATTATGATTAAATGCAATGTTCAGAAAATTATGCAACATGATTTACTGCATATTTTATTAACTACCTCTAAGCATTCCTAAGACATGAAATTATCTTTTAATCCTTCAGTTTTCCTTTTAAGATACAAGTCTGTAAAAAATTTACTGTCCGAGCCCGAACATCTTTCACCTAATATTTCATCGCGTTGCATGCGTGAGGCGCCGGCCTAATCTCTAGGTGCGCATTCGGGTATTCCATTCAATGACGAAGAGATTTCGTGCGTCGCGAGAGCGAATGTTGCGACGTAATCTGCCAAGTATATTAGAAAATTTTGGGATAGCGTGCGAAGGGCTGAACAGACAGGCCACACGCGATGCTTCCTCGAGGAGGAATGGAGAAACCAAGCTTGTAATTTAGTGGCACGCTTCAATAACGCAAGAATGAAAGGGGGGTTTGTTTTCGGCTGCGAAATGGGCCTTCTAACTTTGTATTAGTTTAGTTTTGTTAATGTTCCAGCGTAGTCTTACTGGGTAGGTATGTCTCTCGGAATCAAGTTGGCGTCATATTTTGCACTATAGTTATGGTGTATATGGAGTATATGCAATAGCATATTTTGGTCGAGGAATTAAAAGATGACTAATGGTGTAATGGATGTTGATTTTGGATTGTACAGATAATGAGTAAGCCATTTGTCACCAATGAGTCATATAGTAGTACAATTGGTTAGTACCAAATTTACTAGAACATAGTTAGTCTAGTTATAATAGAGATCCATGCTTGTCACCTTTTCACAGTTGGATGTTGGATATATAAACAAGTTAGATTTAACTTTAATTATTATTGAACGATTCATTACATACATACTGCAAAAAAATAAATACCTTCAATCGTCGTAAATATTCTTATCAACCATGCCATTTTATTCTTGCACAGATTCGTATCAGATTTCTATTTCTGTAGCTTCATTAACAATAATATTACTCTTTATCCTATATTTGGTTGATTTCTATCAAAGTTATCTGCTGTCGTTTCATTAGTCACTGGTAAGGTTTGATCAAACAAAGAAATAGAAAGACGTATTTTATAATATTCGCAAAAGAGATTAATAAAGCAACTCTGAATATATTATATTATCCACGATAGCAATAAATTCCCCGAAAAATAATGTTATTCAACATTTGACCAATTTACTAAAAGACTCGCTTTCATCATAGTGTCCGCGTCGTTATGGTTTCCTTATAGGTTAATAATACTTATTTTACGGCTGAAGCGATCGTTCCCACAAGAATAGACTCTAAACATGGCGGTACACAGTCGACTTTCCTTTAAAAGGTCGTTTAGTCAAAGTATCGTTTCAAGTTGAGTACGTCCATTTCTTTCGCCGCCCATAATAATGTTTGGTGATTTATCAAATTGCAATTTCGTAATAGATACCCGCTTGATGTGACGGCAGATAAAACGTATAAATTGTTGAGATTATTCAGCCCAAATTGAAACTCCTGGCAATTGTTTGCGTCCCATGTGCAAAGTAAACGTTGGAAACGAGTTTCAGGTAAACTGCTATGTTTAATAGACGAGAATTATAAAGAGACTTTAAACACTTTCATTTTAAAATGTTTTTTTTTTTGGGCACTGACTTTTAGTAGTTTTATTTTGGCTAAAACACAATTCTTTAGTTCTAAAATAAGCAAGCTTATGTTATATATTACATTCCATAGATCGTGATAGACAACGAGTGACATACTTATCTACCTATCTAATTTCATTTATAATCATCTATGGCTAAAGCACAAATGATCCTGTTCATCACACGATAATTTGTCCTTTGCGGGACTCAAATCAAAAGCCTTTGATTTCGAGGCCTCTAACCATAATATTATTTAGCCACTAGACCAAACTATTCTTGACAAATAGTGAATGGATCAATCAATGTTACTATGTATTAGGGTAAATATTTGTCAACTATTGGGGATATTCTCAGATCATATTGTACAATATGATTTGCTATTTTTAGATAATGTATAATAAAATCCACTTGTTATAATTATATGTACAGCATCGTTATATGTATAAACGTAGAGAGAAGAATCTAATGATATCTTATATCTGGGGGCACGGCAGTGCCCCCGCCAAGTCGAGCAAAAAAGCGGCACAGCCGTACCATCCTTTTCTCGAAGCAATTCAGACCATTTTCGACCCCCTGTAACTTCTGTAACTTCGTTGTGGATAAAACTAGAAGACTGAATTTTCAGTAACCATGCAGGCATTGTAAAGACACGGTATATTTCAAATTTCATTCAATTTGAACCAGTAGTTTAATAATTATAACGGGTCAAAGTTTCTTAATTTTGTCACTCACTGACTGACTGACTGACCGATCATCAATATTCTAAGGCACTTCTAGCAGACCTAGAAGCTTCAAATTTGGAATATAAGTCAAATCTTATAGTGACGCATATCAATATTAAAAATCTTTAACGTTTTATATAAATATATTGAGACTCGGCCATCGCATGAAAACACGTGTAAATTAAATTATTTAGTGCGATGGCCAAGTCAATATATTTATATGAAACGTTAAAGATTTTTAATATTGATATGCGTCACTATAATGCTGTTAATTATTGCGTAACAACTTAATGCTTCGAGTACGGACATTCCAGACACAATTGATTTTCAATTGTTATGGACCACGATCGTGGTCTTAGGGACTGGACGTATTAAGACAGAAAGTCGCTTAAGTAGAGACTGAATAAATTAATAACCGACTTGGTATTACATGGATCTTACAACTTTTTACCGTAGAACAACTGAGTTGCGAGACTTGTTTTTTTTGACAAGTATTGTTTTTGATGAGATCTTATATACTTCCTATCTATACTTACTATACTATACTTATACTAATATCATAAAGCTGAAGAGTTTGTTTGCTTGAACGCGCTAATATTAGGAACTACTGGTCCGATTTGAAAAATTATTTTAGTGTTAGATAGACCATTTATCGAGGAAGGCTATAGGCTTTTTAACATTAACTATAAACGCGGGTGAAAACGCTGGCACAACTAGTATTCTATATACCTTATAATATTTGCAAACTATTAAGATGATGCTGCCGTTTACACGTACGTTCATTAATCCGATATATTTTGTGCGTGTACTAGATATTAATAGGATTTACAGAATACTTATTCACAATAACTTAGTGTACTGACTGAAATAAAGAAGAGTTTTATAGAGATCGTACAAACAGATAAGACAATCCGACAAACGTAAGCCAACTGTTTACATGTTATAATACCTTTTGTGTATGCCCTTTGTGACGCCTCTTGCTATCTGTTTTATCGGCTCTGCTTTGTGTTACGAATCAACATACGATTCCTTTTCATCCCATATCCAATCACTTTAAACTCCAGTGCATAGAGTTTAATTTTCTTTAAGACTAGTTTTTCAAAGACTCTTTAAAGAACAGTTGCTGGCATAGTTGCCAACGATGTCCCATAGATGACAATGGATTTAAATGACTTTATTCCCGACATTTCTATCCGACCACGGGTCACAAGCGTTGGTGTAATTTATGTCCCTTTTTTAAATTCCATGTTTTGGTGTGTTGATACAAGTGCTTTAGACGCGAAGGGCGGGGGATTCACAATAAGTAGGATGTAGAAAAAATATTTGGTTTGAGGATGACCTGTTATTGTTTGGTCCGACAAAAATAACAAGCCGGATACTTTTCGAATGAGAATACTTATAGAAACCTCCGGATCTATTTGATCAGGTCGTTCCGTCCGATAAGTTTCGGATTCCTGGAAATTGTCGCTGGCAAAATAGAGGAATTGGAAGAAGAATAAATAAAATGGTGAATTGATTCAAGCTATCCTATCTAGAAAGCTGTTGCTGGTAATTTTAATGTAATCCACTTCGTCGGAAGGAAAATATTACCAGAACGAAAAGATTGGAATTTAATTTAAAATGTTTATTTGTTATAAAGTTTGAAAAATTATTCTTTTTTTGGAATTTTCGGCCAACATTCTAAAATTTCCAATCGGATTTGTTTTCAAAGCTTAGAAAAAAGACTGCCTGTACTGTACATATAATATACTTAGTTATTTGATATTATAAATGCAGTAGTAACTCTGTATTTCTGTCTGTTACATATTTACGCCTAAACTACTTTGCGAATTGCGTTGCAATTTAGCACTTTGTAAAGGATAAATGCCAATTTTTGTCCTAGAAAAAGTGATAAACTTCCTGGATAACAATATAATATATGTAATCGATTTCAGTCTGTTACAGAGATTTTATCGTGTGTTTCTATAAAATCTATAAACTTCGTTCCAATCGAGCGAAGCTAAGGTCAAAAGCTTTATAGAAAGTAATGACAATATGTACCTACTTCTAAAAAGCCACTACACGTAAATAAATTAATGATTTCAATGCTCAAAGCGCAACTATGTCATATTATAACAGCCAAATGACATAACATATCCCCGTGTGTAAGCTACCTTCATCCGTTTAAAGACTTGCGTACTCTATTTTTAATGTAAAATAGGTACCTCGGCTAGACAGACACATTACAAATGACCTCAGGAACAGTCACCGTTGCAGTTCTGAGGGAAACCATCATTTATATTCTTTCATTCTAAATCTAATGTATTCAAAACGTTTTATCCCTCTTGCTAATATTGTAAATGTAATAAAAAATTGTAAATTCAGCTGACATTTTTCATATAGATTAAACCTGACTTGTTATAACGTAAGAAATTTTGATCTCAAGAAAAACATTTCCATTGATAAATCTCAAAATCCCAATAGCTAGTCGAAAACCATAGATTTAGAATTTTTTGACTACGCAAAAGATACATAAAGCGTGGGAGCGAGAAATCCTGCTGAAATACAAACCGCCCGAGAGAAAAAGAGACAGCGGATGAAGTACCTATATGTCAATGTTTTTGCGAGTAAGAGGCCATAGCGTCCCGGTCTATTCTACGTCGCAGTGAAATTTGTGCATTTATGTATTAAACCTTGGATTATAATCGAGAATATTAAATGTGCAATTGAGGTGACTTGTTCTGTAGGTGATTGTGAGGTTACACGACGGAATAATCCGAATAAATTCACTTTTAACAGGTAAATACGATTTTATCATTAGATTTTTTCAAACCATATTTTGTCAAATTGTTGCTAGTAATCAGTTTAGAAAAATATGTTTACAATAGTATATTGATTATAATTGATCTTTCTAAGTATACATCGTAATTATAATCAGAATTGGGGAAAATATTGTGTAAAATAGTAAATAGTTTGGTTACGCTAGTGCTTGACAAAGCGGTGACGTCACGAGTATCGATAAAAACTTAATCGTCTTTTAGCGACATCGTGACATGAATACAAAGTTATTTAGCCAAGTTATGTTAAAATATAATTATATTCACATTGGGAACTCATTATCTCCGTAAATTTGTTAGTTAAATAACTGATAATTTTTCTAGGTTTCCAAGCAACCCAGCATTGTGTAAAAAGTGGATGCGGACTAAAGACAGACCAGATTGGACTCCTAGTAAGAACTCCACTATCTGCAGCAAACATTTTGACTGCAAATGACGGCAGCAAAAAATTTGTTGCACTACATATTATTTTTAATGACACCAAATTAAAAGTTGCTAATATATTATTTGTTCTATTTTATTCCATCAGTCAAAGCAAAAGTCATATCTTTTTGTCTTAGTATAAATCATAGAACATATTTCTATTTTTTTATTTTTTACACGCTGAATATACGAAGAATTTTACCATCTCATTGTTTATAGAACTGCTTAGAATGAGATTTCTTACCGACTAATTCCAATTTACCTAATATATACAACTACTGATTTCAGTCGATGCCATAAATAATTAATCAAAAGTATAAAAAAGCGTATTAAATACCTATATTATTAGTATACAACTGAATCAGTCGATAATGTGAAAGTGCGTCTTTGACAACACTATTTTTAACTCACACATAGACGTCAACCAACACATGCTTAAATTTATTTTGGTCATGTCTCCGAGCCGTCTTTGTGTATCTTGTACATCCTAAATCTATGTCGAAAACAAACCCATTATGACAGCTAAGATATAAATCTGTAAACGAAAATTAAACAAGATGCAATTAATACCACTCCCAAATTTTTTCCAGGCTTTAAACATTTATGAAAAAAAAAGAGTTGGTAAAATTTTCACAATAAAATATATTGTGCGCGGCGGCGTGCAGCAGTATCTACAATCGTAGGTTTTTTAAAGATAATTTTGTGATAACATAACTCAATATTATTGTACTAGGTGACATAAAAAGAAAAAATATGTATACCGTTATTTTTTAAAGATAACTTTGTGATGATATAACTCAATATTATTGTACTAGGTGACATAAAAAGAAAAAATATGTATATCGTTATTTTTTAAAGATAAATTTGTGATGATATTACTCAATATTATTGTACTAGGTGACATAAAGAAAAAATATGTATACCGTTATTTTTTAAAGATAACTTTGTGATGATATAACTCAATATTATTGTATTAGGTGACATATAAAGAAAAAATATGTATATCGTTATTTTTTAAAGATAACTTTGTGATATATAACTCAATATTATTGTACTAGGTGACATAAAAAGAAAAAATATGTATATCGTTATTTTTTAAAGATAACTTTGTGATGATATAACTCAATATTATTGTACTAGGTGACATAAAAAGAAAAAATATGTATATCATTATTTTTCCTAACTATTTCCATTTGGAGAATCGTTTTAAAAAAAAGAGTGCAGAAAGCTACAATTTTAATAACAATGCATTAGAAATTATTGTCGAATTTTAGACCACCGGGCGACCACTAGTAATCATACGATTAAGACGTTCTGCGGGATCTATAATTTTCTGTAAAATAAAAAGTATCTTGGACTTAGACTAAACTTTTTGCATACGAAAATTTATTACTATTACTATCTGTTGAGCCTTCCAACGTAAAATAGACAGATACCTTGAGTTATTATTGCAATTATTGTTACTGGACTATCTTTAGCGTACATTTCCGTGAAAATTATAACTCTATAAAATATATGGACAGCTTATTTCACGGAATACTACTGAAACAGTTTTCCAGCTAGTTTTACATACGTTAATTAATTTCAGAAGGCCGCCTAAGAAACACGCGCACACGAATAATAAATTACAACAAATCGGACTCATAAGGATCTCACGTACACTTAATTATGTAATAGTTGACTCGACGAACTTCGTACCGGCCCGTTTATCGGACTTCCAGTCTTTAATATTTTCAGACGTACTTATATAACATCACGCCCGTAATCCCCAAAGGGGTAGGCAGCGTCAAAGGGTCTCAAAACAAAATAATACTTATTAAATCCGCCAAGCCGTTTTGAGGTTTAGCGAGACTAATGAACAGCAATTCATTTTTTTATGTAGAGAAGAAGATTAGACTCCTATTGGAACTTTTACGTGTGAGTAGATCTATTAAGAGAGCGTTCATTATTTTTACCATAAAATAGAATCATCATCTTCCTAGCGTTATGTCCTGTGCTTAAACGGGGTCCGCTTAGACCATGATCCAGGATTTAGCGAATCTGGTTTACATTGAAGCGACTGCCGATCTGAAGTTCGTAACCCTAAGATAGTGGAACCAGAAAATTTTTGGATCATGGTTACAAATCCAAAGTTATTTGAATTTGCAGGTTTCATCACGTTTTTCATCACCGTCGAGCTAGTGGTATAAATACGTACATAGACTTGAAAAATCCAGAGGTACGTGCCCGGGTTGGAACCCGCTCTCCTCGGTTAAGAGGCGCGTGTCCTTACCATTGAGCTACCACCGCTAAATACCATAAAATAAAATATAATTATTTAACAAAATGTATATTTTTGCTTAACTAGGAATCTTCAAAGCACAATAATAGAAACCTAATATTCATAAATACGTTTCCCTATCATAAGTAATCTCAAAATATTACATTATTTTTATTAAATTTTGCTATTTAAGAACCGACCATTAATATTTATTAGTTATAATTTATTCGTTCAAGAAAGCAACCTTTCTAGTACGAAAGTAGTAAGGATTCGAGAGTTCTGGCTCACCCCAGGGCTGGCTCAACTGGTCAACTTTGGGGGTGTCCCGAGGGAAAAAAAAAAAAAAAAAAAAAAAAAAAAAAAAAAAAAAAAAGGTTTTGGGGGTGGTTTGAGACGATTGCAGTGATCCCCGTCTTCGTATCTCTTACGGATCCAGAGATAGCTTTTTGCTACGAACATGCCCTAGTTCGTTAACTAATTACGTCTAATGACGGTTCGCTCGAGACCCAGCTCGCCGTCGGGTCAACATTACTTAATCACCTATTGTCAATGACTCATTGTATTTGCATTACGTTCCTTTGCTTGTTGTTATTATGCAGTGCTTTAGATCTAGTTAAATAAATTTAGTCTAGGTTTATCACTATTCATGTTATCGAAATTGCTGAATTATAACAAACGGAATGATTTGGTTGAATATTATTCTTCCAAAGCTGGTTTCTGCTAGGTCATAAAAAAAAAATAACCCTAACCTATTTTTAACAAGTACTTATATTTACCACAAATTTTATGTTTGACATTGTTTCTTCTTTTTATTCTCTTTTACGTTCCCAATTGCTGTATTAAAAACCAATGACAACTTGTTTCTGTCTGGTCATAAAAATAACTCTAACCTATTTTTACAATTGTATTGAAATTACAACTTGTTTTTCCAGACTCATAAAAAAATAACCCTAACCTATTTTGTTTGCAAGTTTATTTATTTATTTATTTTTTAAAATATCAGAATACATCACATACATTGATCTGACTCCGAGGTAAGTAGCTTAAGCACTTGTGTTACGGATATCAGAAACAACAGTGGTATTACAAATATATACTTAAATATTGGATATTAACACCCAGACACAGAACAAACACAAGTATTCATCATACGAATATTTGTCCTGGGTGGGGATCGAACCCACAACTCTTGGCGCATGGGGACAGGGTCACTACCGAATGCGCCATTGAGCTTATTAACCCTAGCCTATTTTTTACAAGTATATTCACCATAAATTATACGTTCGACATTGTTTCTTCTCTTCATTGTCTTTACGTGTCCAATTACTGTATTAAACCCCTTTCTTTTTCCATACCATATGCTAAGAGTCGGCTCTGGCAAAAGAAAAGGTCTATGTACAAACCAAAGGTAAGTAATATATCGTAAATATAAATCTGTTGGGTGACATGGACAATCACATCGAAACTTGAAAACCTTAATTAACTAGTTGATAGGGACCGCATTCTCAACATATCTATGTATTACTTTCAAAAAGACTACTTATCTATTGCAAATAAACCATTATAGGTATGACGTAGATATCTATTTCAAATAAATCATTACTATAATTGTGGTTCGAAACTTGAAAACCTTAATTAACTAGTTGATAGGGACCGCATTCTCGACATATCTATGTATTACTTTCAAAAAGACTACTTATCTATTGCAAATAAACCATTACTATAATTGTGATCATTATTAATTTTTAATGATCTACATACAATATCTTGGTATAAAACCACGACGTTCCACAGTATTCTCTACAACTCGTGCATTGGATTCGTGAAGTGTCACATACAACAAGTGAAGTGTTACGTTCTTCTATTCATCGCAAACATCATGGATGTAAGTATTGCATTGTAGTCATGCTACTTTTGTTGTACATATCCTGATTTAATGTAGATATTTCTAAATTGACTTTACCTAAGTTCCTTGACAAGATGCTTTGTAAAGCAGTTGAATAAGGATTAATCTTATTATTTTTCACAGATTGCTAAGTCTACAATAAATGGTGAAGATGTGACGTTCGAAGAAAACACATTCAAAAGATACTACTTTCCTTCTTCGGATGAGGAAGATCTCTGCCCATACCAAGACCAACGCGCTATCAAAAGAAACATTGACTCTATTGACGAATTCTTCACCGAGCCAACAAAGAAAAAATTCAAATCAAAACGGTCGTCTACAGTAGGACGACCAAATAAAGACAATATCTCATATATTTCAACCAATGTGGATGATGGCGCCACCGCAACACACCTCATCAAAATAGAGGTGTATGACGTCAAAAAATTGGAGAATATCAACCCGGCGGATCATTGGAAACACGCCGACATTCGTATTAAATATTTTACTAAACCTACTAACGACGTGGTGCATAAGAAAACGCGTCAGATTATTTACGAAATCACAAAGGGAATATCCAATTCCCCAGACTGTCAAAAATATTCAATTAAAAATAATACTAGGTAATTAGTATCTTAGTCGTTTAGTTAATGTTATGATAAAGGGAATATTCAATTCCTTAGAATACAAAAAGGATAATGATACAAACAAAGCTAAGTAATAAGTGTTCACAGAATCGTTTAGTTAATATTATTTTTGTTAGAAATGAACTATATTAATGTTTTACCTGCTAGACTGTGTATAAATAAGAGACCTTTGAAAATTGTAATGTTACTTGTGATCATTTCATTGAGTTGAGAACTTCTGATTTGTTAAACAATGGCTGAGAGATGTGTCAGTGCGTTTTTTTCGTCTTCCGATGAAGAGAACGATTTGTGTTGTTCCTATTTCGATAGAGATCTTGTTGAACTTTGTGAAAACATTGAAAAGACGTAAGTGTTCAGTATTATATTTTTATTTAATTTTCTTTTTTGCACATAATATATATTTTTTAAGTTATTTTTATTTTGTTTACAGTAACACAAAACAATGTGACAAACGAAAAGCTGAAAGTATCCTGGTAAATATAAATAAGAGACAACGATTAGATGAACCATCAACATCCAACGATGTTACGGAAGCAATGGATTCGTTCTTTGATCCAGCTCTATTGGAACTGTGCAAAACTGTAGAAAAAACGTAAGTTATTATTACACTGGTTTATATAATTCATTTTGAATTTTCTTGTATAAATACTTTTTTTAATATTATTTTCGTTTACAGTTGTGCTATACAATCCGGTAGAGGTTCCAAAACACCAACCACCAATGGACCATCAACTTCGAGGGATGTTGAAGCTTCTGACAATGAAATGACGAAGTGTTCAGTTTGTGATATTTTCATTAAAACCAGGTATTTAACAAATCATTTCAAAAGTAAAACTCATAAAAATAATTCATTTCGTGTACACAACACATTTCCGAACGTAACTTTGATTGAAACAGCTTTTGGAAAAAGAGTTTGTACATATAGAATCAAATCAACTTCTAATGAAACTGATCTTGAAACGGTTGAATCATTCATTAATTCAATAAACGATGATATAAAGAAATTACTTCTATATAGTTTATTACAATTAAAAACGTTCAAAGTTAATTTTATTCTATGTGCTAACTTCATACAACAAAACAAAAATTTATTAAATGTTTTTGATTTCCAAACACATAATTTTATTATTAATGAGTCAGATAATATCGATGTATTTCTTAAGTCTGTAAAAGAAAACTTAGCACATAGAGTTAGTGAATTTGAAAAAAAAGATAGTGGTTGGAGTCTTAAAGATATAATTAGTTTAGACATGAACATTAACAAATTTAACCCGTTACATGGATCATCTTTTATTGAATTACCATACGATATCAGAATTAAAAAAGCTGTTGTTAATGTTAAAAATATGGATGTGCAATGTTTAAAGTGGGCCTTGTTATCGGCAATGTACCCCGTATCAAAAAACGCTGATCGCATAAATTCTTATTTGAAAAATGAGAACAAATTAAACTTTGACAAAATTTCCTTTCCCGTTAAGATAACAGATATTTATAAAGTAGAACAATTAAACAATATAAGCATTAATGTTTTTGGTTTAGAATATAATAACACATCAAAAAATCATGAAGTGGTTGGACCCTTATATTTTACTAAGTCCCGAAAAGCCATTCATGTTAATTTACTATATGTTGCTAATGGAAGTAATGGACATTATTGTTACATTAAAAATCTTTCACGGTTAGTGAGTAGGCAGATTACTTCAAGAAATGGTGCTATTCATATTTGTGATGGTTGCTTACTATACTTTACAACAAACGATGCGTTAACCACACACCAAACACAAGATTGTACACATATTCGTACAGACTTACCGAGCTCCAAGATATTTAGGAAAAATTGGTTTAGTGAAAATGTTCCGAGTGATAGATTATGCTTTGATAATTTTGATAAGAAAAAAAGAGTTCCTTTTGTTATTTATGCTGATTTTGAATCTTTTGTAAAGCCTATTTCTTCTTGTAGTAATGATCCTAACCAATCCTCCACTACCAATGTTCAGAGACATGATGTGTACAGTTTTGGTTATTATATTAAATGTTCATTTAACGATAATCTTTCTAAGTATGTAACATACAGTGGAGAACACTGTTCTGATGTTTTTATGAATAAGCTTCAAGATGACTTAAAAACCATCTGTAGAATAAACAGTTTCCAAACAGCTCCCCTTCCTCTTACGGATGAAGATAAAAAAACCATAGAAAAAGGCAAAATATGTTACATATGCGAAAAAGATTTATCTGAACAATATATTGACTATGACTGGCATACAGGAGTCTTTATTGGTGTGTCACATGAGATATGCAGTAAAAAGTTTCATAAAATAGATTTTGTACCAGTAATATTACATAACCTTAGTAATTACGATGCTCACTTTATCGTTCACGCTTTGAATTTTGCTGAGGGTGAAGTACAAATAATTCCACAAAATAAAGAAAAATATATCTCATTTTCTAAAATTCTCAAAATAAACGGTCAACATATCAGTTTAAGGTTTATCGATTCTTTTAAATTTCTATCTAGTAGCTTAGATTCATTAGCTTGTAACCTTAATAACAATCAATTTATTGAACTTAGAAAGGAATATCCTAACGAAGAAGACTTCGGATTGTTAAAACGAAAAGGTGTTTATCCTTATGAGTTTATGACTTCTTTTGAATTATTAAAATTTCCTTCTCTACCAAACATAGATGATTTCTTTAGTTCTCTTACGGGTTCATCTATTTCCACTAAAGATTATGATCATGCGCAAAAAGTTTGGTCACATTTTAAATGTTGCATAATGTCTGACTATTCTAATCTTTACCTTAAAACTGATGTATTACTTTTAAGTGATGTTTTTGAAAACTTTAGGAATGTTTGTTTAAAAACTTATGGATTGGATCCTGCTCACTATTATACTGCCCCGGGATTAAGTTGGGATGCTATGCTCAAGTTTACTGAAGTTCAAATGGAATTATTGACTGATTTTGATAAAATTGCATTTATTAAATCCGGTATAAGAGGGGGTGTTTCCCAATGTAGTAATCGCTATGCTAAAGCTAATAACCCTTATATGGATAGTTTTCAAGCCAATGAGCCTATTTCCTATCTAACATACTTAGACGCTAATAATTTGTATGGGTGGGCTATGTCGCAGTACCTACCGATTTCTCAATTTGAATGGGAAAATAGTGATGTAGATTTTAATGTATCCAACGTTTCAGACATTGGGTACATATTAGAAGTAGATTTAGAATATCCCATTAACTTACATGATTCCCACTCTGATTTTCCTTTGTGTCCAGAAAATGTATGTATAGGTGGGTCTAAAGATTTAAAATTAGTTCCAAATTTAAATGATAAGAAAAAATATATTATTCATTACAGAAATCTTTTACAAAGTTTAGAGTTAGGTTTAAAAGTAACGAAAGTTCATAGAGTTTTAAAATTTAAACAGAGCCCCTGGTTGAAAAAATATATTGATTTAAACACACATTTACGTACATTAGCAATATCTGATTTTGAAAAAGATTTTTATAAATTAATGAATAATTCTATTTTTGGTAAAACCATGGAAAATATTGAAAAAAGAGTAAATGTAAAATTATTAACTCATTGGGAAAATCAGGGTAAAAAGAAAGGAGTTCAAAGTTTAATTGCTAAGCCGGAATTTCATAGTTTATCAATTTTTTCTGAAAATTTAGTAGCAGTACAACTACACAAAACTAAACTTCTGTACAACAAACCTATTTATTTAGGATTTAGTATATTAGATATATCCAAAACATTGATGTATGATTTTCACTATAAATATATGAAATGTAAATTTAATAATTTGAAGTTATTGTACACAGACACCGACAGCTTAGTTTACCAAATATTTTGTACAGATTTTTATAAAGAAATTAAACTAGACATCAATAATTATTTTGATACATCCGATTACGAAGAAAATAATATGTATGGGTTTCCTTTAGTTAATAAGAAAAAGTTAGGATATTTTAAAGACGAACACAATGGTAACATATTTTCAGAATTTGTTGGCTTGCGTTCGAAAATGTATGCTATGCAAGTTAACAATAAAACAACAACTAAAGCTAAAGGTGTTAACAAATCTGTAACTAAAAAGTTAAAATTAGAAAATTATAAAAATTGTTTGTTTGATAAAAATATTCAACTCGCAGAAATGTATAGATTTAGATCAATAAAGCATGTTATTTTTACTCAAAAAATAAACAAAGTTTGCTTATCATATAACGATACCAAGCGTTACATTGTACCTAATTCTACTAACACATTAGCTTGGGGTCATTACAAATTAAGATAGTTTACTAATGTAGGTACCTAAGTTGTATCAATTTTGTATTATTTATTAGTTTTTTGTAATATGTGTATATTATTGATAACATTTGCTGTTTTTTTGTGTTCTATTTTAATTATATGTTTGTATTGATGTTTGCTTTCTTTTTTTGTTTCTTTGTTTTCATGATATGTATGATAAATAAATTATTTTATTTAGTAATTATTTGAACTTTTCTTTCATACCATTATCAAATTCTTAAGAGAGTGCACGTGTTGATGAACATGATCCACTTTGTACATCCATTTACTGCAATTGTTGCTGGTCCTAGTGGTTGTGGAAAATCTAATTTTGTTTGTGAATTTATTAAATATATAAAACAAATATGCGATACAAAGTTCGTGAATATTTTGTGGTGTTATGATGAAATGCAACCGTTGTATAACCTAAGTGGTGTAAATTATTATGAGGGAATTCCTGACTTAAACATGTTTGATGGAAAAGAACCCCAACTTATAATAATTGATGACTTAATGAGAGAGTGCGATGGTCGTGTTGTTGATATCTTTACTAAAGGAAGTCATCACAGAAACTTAAGTGTATTTTACATAACTCAAAATTTGTTTCATCAGGGTAAAGGACAACGCGATATCTCACTAAATTCTAGTTATATAATATATTTTAAAAATCCAAGAGACAGAACACAAATCCGTTTTTTGAGTCGTCAACTTTTACCCGAAAATGCAAAATTTGTTGAAGATGCATATAGAGACGCTACGAATAAACCCCATGGGTACTTGATGATTGACTTAAAACAAAACACTGATGATATGTATCGTTTCAAGACTGATATATTCCCAGATCAGTACACAATTTGTTACATATCCAAAAAGGGATATAAATACAGTGGCAACCAACAAAAAACTTTCATTTCGTAACGATGAAGCCAAGAGTTACTACACATACGGATTTCTTAAGAGCGTTACATGTGCTTAAACCTAAATTCCGCAAAGCATTATTAAAATCTTGCAATCAAGAAGAAATAAATTGCCTTTGTGAGTGCATTTATAACGTCATCCAAGGTAAAGTTCCAATTCCAACGAAAGACAAAGTTAAATTAGAAAAATATAAACACGTTTTAAGAAAACTAATTTCAAAAGGAACAAATAAGTTGAGAAAAAATATAATAATTCAAAAAGGAGGAGCATTCTTACCGATAATTCTTGGGTCTGTATTAAATGCAGTTTTGAGTTCAATTATTAAATAATTAATTGTAAAAATGGAGAATGCTAAGAAAATGATATTGATCGAACCTGAAATAATTGAAAGACTAAAAAATGATAAATCGGAGAGTAACGTCAATAATTTGTCTCGTCTTGATGAAGAAATGCATAAAGTTTTAAAAACAAAAATTGACGATCGAGAAAAATGGTCACTATATTTGCAAGCATTACAAAGATATTTGTATTTTGTTGGTAAAGATCGTAAACCTTTAGAAATACCAATACTATCATTAGGGGAAACAGAAAATATAAAAAATGAGAATGCTGAGATACAGGATTCAGAAACTAAACAAGACTTTCCAAAGATAGACGACCACAATGTTGGTGTTAATGACAATTACACTAAATCTCAATTGATACAACTTTTACCAAAAACATATAAAATAAAAGGTGAGCTCCTATTAGACTTGCTATTAAAAAACAAGCAAAAGATTTATTGGAATCAAGGAGGTACTGTTTTTATTGATAATAAGGAAGTTTATAAGAGCAATATTGTCGACCTTCTGAACGATGTGATCAGACCTTTGAAAAACAGTTCGCCGGCTGGTTGGGCAGAATTCGCTACAGTATTGAAAGAATTACGAGTGCCTTTATCTTACATTGGTAATCCAAGAAGAGCTACTTTTATTAATGTTATGTCTGATACCCCTGACTTTGGTAAAAGGTTTGAATCCAACGTAGGAAAAGAACCCGAATATTCTACACCACTATCTAATCAAGCGGTTAATAAAGAAAAAGTTAAAAAGAAAATAGATTGGCAGAAATGGACCCCTTATTAGAAATTCATGATATTTACTATGATATTTCTCATCCAGCTGGTTACAGCAGTTTGAATAAGTTAGCAGATGCTATGAAAAATAAAATGTCAAGAGAAGAAACAAAAAAATGGTTAGGATCACAAGAAACTTACACTTTACACAAACCTGTACAACGACGATTTCATAGAAATAAGTACATATTATCTAACTTTAATGAACTATGGCAAGCTGATTTAAGTGATATGCGATCTTATAGTGAATATAATGATGGTTATAAATATATTTTGTGTGTTATTGATGTGTTCAGTAAGTACGCGTTTGCAAGAGCAATGCGAAAAAAAAATTCTGATACAGTTAAAGAATGTCTAGCTAGTATATTTTCTGAAGCAAAAGCTACTCCGACACATTTGCAATCAGATAAAGGCACAGAATTCATTTCAAAAGAGGTTCAAACGTTTTTGAAAACCTACAACATTAATTATTATACTACTAATAATCCCGATATTAAAGCAAGTATAGTGGAACGATTCCAGAGAACCTTAAAAACTAAAATGTGGCGTTATTTTACTCATAACAATACTTATCGTTATACTGATATCTTACAACAATTACTTCACTCATATAATTACAGCAATCATAGAAGTATAAAGATGTGTCCTTGTGATGTAAATTCTAATAACATTATGACAGTATGGTGTAACCTATATGGTAATAAAAAAGAAAATAATAAATCTGATCGAATATTTAAACCAAAATTTAATGTCGGTGATTATGTAAGAATTACAAAGTATAAACACATATTCCAAAAAGGTTATGAAACAAATTGGAGTGATGAAGTTTTTGTTGTTACATCAGTTATAGAAAGATCGCCATGGGTAGTATATACCTTAAAAGATTTACAAAATGAAACGATAACCGGCACTTTCTATGAAAAAGAATTACAAAAAGTTAGTTATGATCCTAATATGAAATTTAAAATAGATAAAATTATACGTACACGTTATTCTGGTCACAGAAAAGAATTGTTAGTCAAGTGGAAAGGTTATCCGAATAAATTTAATAGTTGGATACCAGTATCAAGTTTTAAAGAATCATGAATGGTGATAGTTTTTATTTAACTTTACCAAGTAACAGTTCCGTCGCATACTTCCCGGAAAACACAACAGCAAATTTTTGTACAAAGCTGCCGAAGTCAATTAAATTAGAAGGAGAATGGTTGGTGGGAATCGTTGAATTTCAATATCCATGTACCATGTTTACTGTTCAAGATCATGACAATATAATGTACATCACCAAATTGATGACGGTTCCAGATGATGAAAAAACTGAATCAATGGTCACATACAAAACTCATATACCAGCATCTAGTTATGAAAATATTGAAGACATTTTAACTGCTTTGAACTCAAGAGAAACTTTTAAATTGCGTCATGACAAAGTATCAAAATATATTACACTGACTCGTGATGATGCTAAAATGATATCTTTAAGGTTTTCACCAAAATTAAGTCTTCTACTTGGATTTGATCCAAATACTAATGTAGTCGCTAAAAGAGTCAGTAAATTCCCTGCTAATTTATACTTGGGATTGCCATCACAATTATTTGTGTATTGTGATATCATTGAACCCCAAATGGTTGGTGATGTAATGAGTCCATTACTAAGAATTATACCGTTAGATCCAGCAAAATACACATATGGATCAAATAAAATGCATATTTTTTCTCCACCACATTATGTATCTGTAATGCGTAGAGAATTTGATACGATAGAAATAGATATAAGAACAAACACTGGAGAAAAGGTACCATTTCAGTTCGGGACGACCTGTGTTAAACTACATTTCAAACGAAAACAATAATGTATTCAAAATATAATAATAATATTTGTCCTTATGAACGTTATTATACACATCAGGCTGGTTCTGGTGTGGGTGTGATCTATAAGGGTGTAGCGCATCAACGTGGACATGGGATTGGGAGCTTTTTAGGTGGACTCTTTCGTTCAGTTTTACCATTACTATCAAGTGGAGCTAGAGTTATTGGTAAAGAGGCCTTAAATGCAGGAGTAGGACTTTTATCTGATATGGTACAGACAAAACCCCTTAACGAATCCGTCAAAAATCGTATTAAAGAAGCAACTTCCAATCTCAAGAGAAAGTCTGATGAGAAATTAGATCAGGTTATGAGAGGTTCGGGATATAAAAGTAAAAGACAGCAATTAATGAGCATCAGTCAGTCACAACGTTCAAAACGAAGAGCACATAAAAAAGCAAAGAAAGATAATAATATCAAATTCAACGATATATTTTCCGAGTGTTAAAATGTCATTTTTACATAACCATTCATGCGAATGTGTAAAGTCCGAATTGGATTTATTTGCTTTACCAGCTACTCAAACTAGTATAGAAAATGGCCAATGGATTCATTACAAACCAATTTCATCTCTTAGCGATGATGGACCAATAGAATTTCAGATTCCTGGAACTGGTGATGACTATATCGATTTGTCACATACTCTGATTCATATCAAAGCAAAAGTCCTAAATCAAGACCTGACACCACTACTACCAACTGATTCTGTGGCTCCGGTTAACAATTGGCTCCACTCACTTTTCAGTCAGTTAGATGTTTATTTAAATCAAAAATTGGTGTCACCTCCAAATAATACTTATGGGTATCGTGCTTATATTGAAACACTTTTAAATTATGCCCCATCAGCAAAGGAATCTCATCTCACTTGTGGACTATGGTATGAAGATACAGCCGGAAAAATGAATTCTACTGATGATTCCAATAAAGGATATATAATACGACAAAAACTTGTGAAAGAAAGTAAAGAAGTAGAAATGATAGGACATCTACATGGAGATGTATTCAATCAAGAAAAATTTTTGATAAATGGTGTTGAAATGTGTGTAAAGCTAGTACGTTCCCGGGATGCATTTAATTTAATGTGTTCTTCTAATGATGTTAAGTTAAAAGTTACCATCACTGACGCTACACTTATGATTCGTAAAGCTCGTATAAATCCTACTGTTTTGCTGGCTCATCAAAAAGTTTTAGCAACTACTACTGCTAAGTATCCTATAACTAGAGCTGAAGTAAAAGTACTAACCATACCATCTGGAATTCAGGGTAAAACTCTTGATAATATATTTCTCGGTCAAGTACCAAAAAGATGTATAATTGGATTTGTAGACAATACATCCTTTAATGGTAGTTTTTCAAAAAATCCATATGATTTTGATAATTATGGTATAAGCACATTCAGTTTATATATTGATGGAATGCAGATCCCTTCGAAAGCGTTACAACCCGTATTTAGTAACAATTTGTTTACTTCAACTTATCACACTTTGTTCTCTGGGACTGGAATTCATTTTTTAAATGAAGGTAATGGTATTTCTAGACACGGTTACGCAAACGGATATTGCCTTATGGCTTTTGATTTAACTCCAGATTTATCTGCAAATTCAACCGCCCATTGGAATCTTATACGACATGGGAGCGTACGATTAGAAGTTAGGTTTGAAACAGCTCTTACTAAGACTGTAAATTGCATTGTGTATGCTGAGTTTGACAATATAATTGAAATAGATAAAAACAGAAATGTGAGCGTAGATTTTAGTAGTTAAGTTTAGATAATGTTATAAGATGCACATGTTATTTTATTATCATGAATACTTTAGAAATTCAAAAATATATGAAAAAGTTGTGTCATTCTTTAGAATTTAATGTATTTGCTGCTAATCGACATCCAATTTATGTCACACGACCTTTTTGTATGATAAGTAATCTTGATCCTGATACAATGTCTGGATCACATTGGGTGGCAGTTTTTATTCATGCCGACGGCGTTGGTGAATACTTTGATACTTTTGGTCGTAAACCTGAAAGTTACCATTTGTCGTTTTTAAGAAAAAACACAAGTAGGTGGATTTATAATGATAAATCAATTCAAAGTATATTTTCGTCTGTTTGCGGTGAATATTGTTTGCTTTATTTGTACTTTAAGCTAAGAGGTATGAGTTTAAATGATTATATAAAAATGTTTAATGAAGACAATGATCAAAACGATTTATTGTTAAATCAAATGTTTAATACTTTTTTAATGTAATGTATAAAATTTAATAAATTGTTTAAGATAATATATTTTGTTTTACTTATAAACCCTACCAGGTACCTAATTAAAGGTATAAAAAAAACAAAGAAATGGTAAATAAATGTTATTTATTATTTTTAATTGAATATTTTTGACAGTCTGGGGAATTGGATATTCCCTTTGTGATTTCGTAAATAATCTGACGCGTTTTCTTATGCACCACGTCGTTAGTAGGTTTAGTAAAATATTTAATACGAATGTCGGCGTGTTTCCAGTGATCCGCCGGGTTGATATTCTCCAATTTTTTGACGTCATACACCTCTATTTTGATGAGGTGTGTTGCGGTGGCGCCATCATCCACATTGGTTGAAATATATGAGATATTGTCTTTATTTGGTCGTCCTACTGTAGACGACCGTTTTGATTTGAATTTTTTCTTTGTTGGCTCGGTGAAGAATTCGTCAATAGAGTCAATGTTTCTTTTGATAGCGCGTTGGTCTTGGTATGGGCAGAGATCTTCCTCATCCGAAGAAGGAAAGTAGTATCTTTTGAATGTGTTTTCTTCGAACGTCACATCTTCACCATTTATTGTAGACTTAGCAATCTGTGAAAAATAATAAGATTAATCCTTATTCAACTGCTTTACAAAGCATCTTGTCAAGGAACTTAGGTAAAGTCAATTTAGAAATATCTACATTAAATCAGGATATGTACAACAAAAGTAGCATGACTACAATGCAATACTTACATCCATGATGTTTGCGATGAATAGAAGAACGTAACACTTCACTTGTTGTATGTGACACTTCACGAATCCAATGCACGAGTTGTAGAGAATACTGTGGAACGTCGTGGTTTTATACCAAGATATTGTATGTAGATCATTAAAAATTAATAATGATCACAATTATAGTAATGGTTTATTTGCAATAGATAAGTAGTCTTTTTGAAAGTAATACATAGATATGTCGAGAATGCGGTCCCTATCAACTAGTTAATTAAGGTTTTCAAGTTTCGAACCACAATTATAGTAATGATTTATTTGAAATAGATATCTACGTCATACCTATAATGGTTTATTTGCAATAGATAAGTAGTCTTTTTGAAAGTAATACATAGATATGTTGAGAATGCGGTCCCTATCAACTAGTTAATTAAGGTTTTCAAGTTTCGATGTGATTGTCCATGTCACCCAACAGATTTATATTTACGATATATTACTTACCTTTGGTTTGTACATAGACCTTTTCTTTTGCCAGAGCCGACTCTTAGCATATGGTATGGAAAAAGAAAGGGGTTTAATACAGTAATTGGACACGTAAAGACAATGAAGAGAAGAAACAATGTCGAACGTATAATTTATGGTGAATATACTTGTAAAAAATAGGCTAGGGTTAATAAGCTCAATGGCGCATTCGGTAGTGACCCTGTCCCCATGCGCCAAGAGTTGTGGGTTCGATCCCCACCCAGGACAAATATTCGTATGATGAATACTTGTGTTTGTTCTGTGTCTGGGTGTTAATATCCAATATTTAAGTATATATTTGTAATACCACTGTTGTTTCTGATATCCGTAACACAAGTGCTTAAGCTACTTACCTCGGAGTCAGATCAATGTATGTGATGTATTCTGATATTTTAAAAAATAAATAAATAAATAAACTTGCAAACAAAATAGGTTAGGGTTATTTTTTTATGAGTCTGGAAAAACAAGTTGTAATTTCAATACAATTGTAAAAATAGGTTAGAGTTATTTTTATGACCAGACAGAAACAAGTTGTCATTGGTTTTTAATACAGCAATTGGGAACGTAAAAGAGAATAAAAAGAAGAAACAATGTCAAACATAAAATTTGTGGTAAATATAAGTACTTGTTAAAAATAGGTTAGGGTTATTTTTTTTTTATGACCTAGCAGAAACCAGCTTTGGAAGAATAATATTCAACCAAATCATTCCGTTTGTTATAATTCAGCAATTTCGATAACATGAATAGTGATAAACCTAGACTAAATTTATTTAACTAGATCTAAAGCACTGCATAATAACAACAAGCAAAGGAACGTAATGCAAATACAATGAGTCATTGACAATAGGTGATTAAGTAATGTTGACCCGACGGCGAGCTGGGTCTCGAGCGAACCGTCATTAGACGTAATTAGTTAACGAACTAGGGCATGTTCGTAGCAAAAAGCTATCTCTGGATCCGTAAGAGATACGAAGACGGGGATCACTGCAATCGTCTCAAACCACCCCCAAAACCTTTTTTTTTTTTTTTTTTTTTTTTTTTTTTTTTTTTTTTTTCCCTCGGGACACCCCCAAAGTTGACCAGTTGAGCCAGCCCTGGGGTGAGCCAGAACTCTCGAATCCTTACTACTTACGAATTAATTTTTCTTTAACTATCACAAAAACTAAAATTAAAGTTTCGAAAAAATGGAACTAACGGTATCATGGTATAGCTACTTGGCGAACCAGGTTAATTTTTGATAAGAAAACATGTATTTACAATATTATTAATCTACTGTACTAAAAACGCCACTCTCAAATACAGCTGAACAATTTTATTTAACAATAAGGTTTTGATACTTCACAATAATGTGGAATTATATCATGATTCGTAGAAACTAGATATTTAAATTGGCTTATTAACATATTACTTTTATATTTATGCGGAGGTTTTATTCCAACTGGAAAACAACAAGAGGTAGGTATCTTATTCGAAATCTTCCGTGGATGTTTTTTATATAAAAAAAACAGATAATTGTTGTTTAAATCAATAGACCAAAATTTTCTTTTATTAATTAACATACAAAGACAAATTCTTATTGATATAACCAATACCAACTGTTAATAAGTTTATATATTTTTTTTCGCATACATATTTTCCTATAAATATTGCTTTTAAAACAAAATGTCTAGGTAACTATAAAAGTATTTATTTATTTTATAAAAATATTATAATAATATGATTTTATACCATAAACCAAGGAAATGTTTTATAATATTTTTTTTGGAAAGAACACAACCATAAAAAAAAAAATCTAAATAGTTACCCGGAAATTACGGTTCACCTATCATAAATGTATGGATTGATACTTATAGAATTCAATTAAAATTAAAAAAACGAAATTCTAAGACTTGAAATTTTTTATTTTTATCAAAAAAAAAAAACAAATTCCAAATCCAATGCACCATCACCTACCTCAAAAATCCATAACAACCATCAAACAAGTCCTCACTGAAACAGTTAGTAAAACACAACACTAACACCGGCGAATGAAACCAGTCTTACGATTGTACGTAAAGTAGGGCGGCGCCCTAACACTACAGCCCTCTACCACGGCCACGAGTCCACTGAGGGGGGTAGCTCTCGGAGGCTCTACACAGACGCGCGCATCTCTCGCAGCCAAATTTGACACCATTCAACCTTACAACCTGAAAAGTAAGGGTCAAAGTTGCTGAGCAAGTCACTTTCAGGGGAGACTTGAGCATACCATATACACGCGTAAGCAGCTACTTCCATATGTTACGGATGCAATATCGAAAGCAGGTAAGAAATGTTTCACATCGCTCCGACTAAGGAGGGTATAATGACACGCAATAAAACTTAGGCCAGCTGTTTTCAGCCACTTGTGGAAATCGTTTTCAGATTATATGAATATTGCGTTATTTATTACAGGGATTATGTAAGCGGTAGGCTTGGAGATAAGTGTGAAATATCGTTAGGTGTTTAAGCGTTACTTATTTAAAAATAAATATTGCGAATGAAAGAAATGAATGAATTTTTTTTTTCGCAATAAGGCAAAAATTAAAAATTTTATATTACCGAGCTAGTAACATACTTCCAAGAAAAGCGTTAGTAGTCATATCATTATTAGTACTGTAAGCCAATTAAGTCTTGTTATTAGTTTAATGTTAATAAAATGTTTTAATATCAATATTATTAGATTTTGAGTATTTCGAGTTTTTATTCAACAAAATAGATTGATGGGATATTATTCATTAAACTGATTTAATAACCGATATTCAGGATAAGCCTCATATATAGATACCTCAATACAAAGTCTGTTAAAATACAGAAAATCACCTTTTATTTTATATACTTTACAATTATCGCCTAGCATCTCTGAATAAAAATAGTCAAAGTCAAAGTCAAAGTCAAAATACTCCTTATTTATATAGGTTTGAAACAAACACTTATAAATCGTCAATTCAACAGCGAAATCAACTAATAATACAAATCTACCACCGGTTCGGAATGTTGCTTCTACCGAGAAGAAACCGGCAAGAAACTCGGTATGTATAACCATTGGACCATTTGTTTTATCACATCCATTAATCCATAGACAAAAGTAGCTACCAATTAACGGTTCCGCATCGTTAACTAACCAATGGGTGCATACACAGCCAGCTCTATTGTTGCGGGAACAGTGACTTATACTCTTGTTCAATCAATTACCGCGGACAAAAAGCAACAGAGGTGATAAAGCATCCCAAATGGTACTATTTCTTGGGGTTCTGTGGCGAAATACTTAACAACAATATTTGTTACAAGTTGAGGTCCAATCAATTTAAATCAAATCCTTTATTGCACGTCACAGGTGTAAAGGGTCTTCTTAATTTAAAGTAGTTCCTATGTGACACCCTGTTAGGGCAAAGCAATTTGAGAGAGCTACAATTAAAATTAAACTTAAAACTAAAACATTACACAATATTATAAGAGCGAGATTTCTTTCCCCTCATAATAGCCTATATATATATAAATATTTTAAAGGAATTCAGTTATTTATGTGCAAGAGTTGAAAACATCTACGATTTTTTTTCATCGGCACGTCATTACTTTCATATACTGTTTTTATGCGTTCCAAAATTCTAAAACGAGTTCTATTGCGAATACATTATTATTGAGAGAAAGAACTCGCGCAACAATTATACGAGTAAATGTTACTTGATAAACTTATTTAGAATAGAGTTGTTTTTCAGCCAATCCATTTACAAAGTATTTTTAAACCTCACACGGTGGTCTATGGTGGACTAAGAAAAATGTACCTACTATATTACTAGATTTTTTTAAGGTAAAAAACGCTCTTTTAACTCTATCTAGCCCCTTGGGGATTTCGCGCGTAGTATGTAAACAACACTGTATACAAAGAAATCACGAACATTTCCACCTTATTATCACGGACATTATTAACCACGTTGCACACGTACGGAACCCGCTGAGCGCGCGTGAAATCCCACTTGGCCGGTTTTCCGGAGATAAATGCATTAATTGTGTCACACGTCCGCAAACAGAACAATACATTCGGTGGCCAAAGAAAAATTACATATAATAAAAACTCGAGTTTTCCCCGAAATTAACGATGTATGAGTTGACAGCGTCTACGCTTATCTTCCAGTTTTAATGGGGGGAAAGTAAAGCCGTTTTCCCCTTTTTATTAAGGAACATTAAGCGTATTGTGTATTTTTTTTTCTGAACATTTTCCCGCAAATCGTTTGTTTTGTCTCTTCTTTAATTTACTTAAAATGTGGAAATATAAATGCTAATTTTCGGAACATGAACATTTGCATATTTTATGAAGTTGATCACGATATAGCGGGTCATTCATTATGTGTTTATGTTAAATTGAACCTGAGTCCTCATAGAATAGGTACCTATAGTCTCTCTTCTAGATCGTCTACGATCTAGATAAGTAACTGTAGATACCGGACTGTAGGTACTGTAGGTACCGGACGGACTTGACTTCTAAGTCAAGTCCATCTATAATAGTGAAATATATGTAATACATGCGCTTATTTCGCTAGACAGACAAAGTAAACAAAGCTATTTTACTAAACTAGCAGCGCCCCGCGGTTTTATCCGTAGTTTCCGTTCCCGAAGGAATACGGGGATAATGTGTATATAGCCTATGTAACTTACTTAAGCAGCTTTCCACTGGTGAAATAATTTTACAAATCTGTCCAGTAGTTTCAGAGCCTATTCAATTTAAGCAAACAATTAAATCTTTCTTCTTTATAATATTAGTAAGTAGGTACCTATAGATACCTTATTTTTTGTCTAAACTATTGTTTGTCTTGAATAGGCTTAAAGACAGACGCCTACGACCTGTACAACATAATATATGCTTGCCTTAGTTTTATGACTGTAATACTTAAGACGAGTTCCGCAGGATCTATTATTTTCTACATACATACATACATAAGATCGAGCCCATAATCACCGAAGGGGTAGGCAGAGTCAAAAAGGTAGCATGCCCCTTTAACCATATTCAGCCAAAAATAAAGCCGGGCTGGGTTAGACGGAAAATTGTGAAAAAGCAGTGACAAGTGGCTAGGTTGTCATCTACACAATCACATACCCAAAACCCCACATACCATTAGTCGCCTTTTACGACATGCTAGGAAAGAAACACAGTTGGCATATTCTTTATAAATCCCAGACAAACATAGGGCTAAACTTAAACTTATGACAAAAGCAGAG
The DNA here is from genome assembly GCA_951394215.1 of Glyphodes perspectalis. NCBI lineage: Eukaryota > Metazoa > Arthropoda > Insecta > Lepidoptera > Crambidae > Glyphodes > Glyphodes perspectalis. The sequence continues at coordinate 6,113,233 of OX596206.1, read as the reverse complement.
CTGCAGGCAAAATTTGGAGCTACTACAATGCTAAGCTTCTAAGTGAATGAATTCTTACATACATGAACGTTTTCTAAATTACAATTATATTAATACCAATCAAGGGTAATTTTTTGAGCAATGACTTTAGAGGTAGGTGACCTCTAAAGTCATCAAATTAAGCTTTCGCGATAAGCCGGTATCATGTTTCAAGAGTTTATTAAAATCCCATATGTAGTACAAAATTTGAGTTTACTTTGATTTATTTTGTGTTTTTCGATCTCATGAACTATCTTAGGTATTCCCAAATTGAATTCGTGGCCCTTTTAGAAAAAGCTAAAGATTTTTCAATCCCTCGTTGAGCATTCTTGAAACCGAATAAATTGAATCCAACTGTCCTCAATGCTAATACCGAGCCAATGACACGACCGATTTCCTTTCACGATCTTTCTGTTCTGAACGCACTTTCAAAACATTTCCAAAACCAAAATAAGTTAACCCCCTCTTTCAGTACTGTGCCCTGTGTCTCTTTACTTCTTTGTAAGCGTAAGAGAGGTAGGGGAGTTCACAATAAAATGGTTGATGTAAAAAAGAGAGATACGTGTTTCTCTCCAAGCTATTAATCATTGTCCCCTAAAAGCCTCTCAGCTACAAAAAATTAACACCGCACGATTCTATGGTGGATATAGTGCATCAGGTTTCTAATATATATTAGTTGAGTGTTATACGCTTGCCTAGTAAGGTCTTCGATTTTGCTTATAGCAACATGTATCTTTGTTAGAAATGTGTATTTATATTTCAGTTTTACAATCATGTAATTTATATAAGATAGAAAATTATACTATCCTTAAATGTCCATGTCAGTTATATAATAAAAAATAATCCACTAGTTTAGTAACAAAAACAGACAAGTTCACGTTCGCATTTGTGTAATTGAATATCTTAATTTTAAATTCCAACCTAAAACTAATAAGAATCTCCTATACATTTTATTAGGCATAACGAATAATTTAGAATGCTATCTCTGACGGTAATGGTAATATTCAATTTATGTTTTGAATTTGTGTAGGTAGGTACATAGTATTGCGGTCCAAAATCGAGTCGCCAGCGCTTCCAAACAGAACGTAAAACAAAATTCGGCAGCCACGCAAAAACACGGATAGGAAACGTTAATGGAAAACAGTACAGAGATAACATGAGATTTATGAAAAGCAAACAGGCCAAAAAAGAACGTCACAGTCGTAGTGCCGGTGAGAATACATTTAGTCAGGGTTGGAATTTAATTTTCTGCATAGAGAAATCTGTTTGTTTTTCAAAGCGAGAATTTAGAGCGCCCAGACGCCACTTTTTATTACCTACGAACGTTATAACGGGAAATATTTTTCGCGGTATCAGACAATAAGTTGCCATCTTCGTTCCAAGTTAGAGTTTTACATGGCTGGCGATAAATTGTTTGGAATATGATATAACTGAATTGTTACGGGAACTTAAAAAGATATCGCTGTGTAGTTAATTTCTGTTTTTATAATCTGTTGTATATTTTTGAGTCCCTAAAGTTATTTTCCCAAGTGTTCCATTAAATAGCACTTAATAGTACTACCTTTAATCTCAGACGTAAGATTTCATATAAAATTAACGTTTTTTATATACTAACGTATAATACGCAATCAATGATAAAGAAGCATTTCCGTATCCAAAGATTAATTTTAAATAGTAAACACTTTCAGACAACAGCCTCGTTACCCTTAATTACAAAGTTGGCTTTTAAAACTTCTGATTACAGCTTGCGAATTAATTAATTAATAAGGTGGTACTTAAAAGAGAAAGGCTTAACAACGAAGTTTCAGCTGTGAGGCCCATCGACGCGCTCTTAATGCCAGCGTCGGCTCGGCGAAAAAATGGTCAAGCGTGAACGGGCATAATATTGAATTGTTCTATTGTTTAATGGGATTCAGAATCGTCCATTTTAAACTACAGAGACAATTTTTAATTTGACTCATTGAACTTGTAATGCATAGTAAATATTAAACGATTAACTGGAAAACTTTCTATGTAATATGTTTCAGTGCTATATATTTAAATAAGGAAACCATTTGGAGGTTATTAGATTTGTATTAGTTTATAAAAGTTCATGAACATATTTTGACATAGGCGTAAATCTGATTTAAATCAAATTATTTTCCTTTTTTTTTCAGAAATTAATAAACATAAATTTCAGTAAAAATATATTAAAGGAGCTTGCTGTTTCTTTCACTCTGCCTACGTCTTTGAAGATTATGGGCGTGATGATGTAGATACGCTTCGCTACTCATAAATAAGTACATACATATATTGACCAATTTTATTTAACTACGAGTAGCAATTAATAAATTATAATCAATATACAATAAGTCTATAAGGACAGCAATGTTTTGCCCCATATTATAAAAATAAAACCGAATGAGATCAACAAAAGTGGAGGATTATCACGTATCATTGCGGAATTCCAAAAGCTGTAGAGACCGTTGAAAATTCAGATAACAGTGGTAATCCGGGAATAATACTAGCGGATGTCGATGATGCGCCGATTTTTATTGCGACCCGCTTTAAATAATGCATGAACGCAAAAACTGGTTGGGACCTGATTGTTTATTTATCTGAAAGGACTGCGGTACTCGTGCACTCTGATCATTACACATCATGAATTGAGCTTATTTGCCATCTTGTTTTACATAAAAAATGGCAAATAAGCTCATATTCATTATGTATAAATCAGGTTACATTTATCATCAATATCACATATCACAATCATTATTAAATCTTGGAACAACAAAATGTTTCCATCTGACCCCACTTAATTTTATTTTACGCTAAGTGCTATTTGAGGAGCTAAATGCTCTTAGGGATTTTGGACGTGAAACTATATAAATCAATAATAATCGATAACAACTGTCAGATGGCTCCGAAGTACGGCGGAATGGTGATGATGTCATAAATGTATAAAAAATCTTACATCTTTCTTTCAAATTCATTTGACCATTTCATATTCTATAAATAATTAATGTTGTTTAACATCACTTCATAATATTCTTACATATATATTTAGAAAATAACGATCTTCGTACAGTTTTGATTTATCGCAGTTGTTATTCTTCCATCATTAAAAGCAAACTTCCAGACTCCGCAACAATACATACAATCAGACAAAATTACATTGTATTCGTGCTCACGTCTGCAATTAAATTTTGAAATTCCGCCCCAGCTTACAACTTTCAAGCACCTACATAAAATGGAGGAAGGTGAAAACTCGAAACAAATTGCGTTAAAACGTAATAGAAACTCGTTTCCCGTAAAAGTTTCCATCAGATTACGACACAAATTCAATATTTAAGATTGATTTTGGCAGATGGTTGAAGGGCACCCGTCGCCTGACGAAAAGGGCTAACGGTTATGCTCGTTGTATCGGCAGATGATGTGAATGCAAAAATAGTGTGTGGGTATAGTTGCGTCTGCGAAATATTCCGAATAATTCTAAATATATAGGTACAGGTTTTATATCAAAATAGATTCGTAATATTAGATTATACCATTAGATTAATACCATTAGATTTGTAAATCACCGAAATGTTCAATATGAAAATAGTAGGTAAATAATTTTTGTCAGTCAGTTTAATAAACTGGTGATTTTAATTATTTACCATTACAAAATGTACCTATATGCTAAAAAAAATACCTTTACTTCTCAAATTTTTACATTACAAATATAGAGACGCCCTAGTAAGTCATAAATACTTAATTGTTTACATTATATAACTATTCAGAAGCGATCAGGCTTACAATGGAAATCAAATGACTTAACGTACATATAAACCAGCCCTAGCTTTACACTGCTTAGTACTATCTCGATCCTTTGAAACGTAACGATAGGACAACATTGCCTGACGACAAGATTTCCAATCAGCAGTCTTGTAAGATAATCAATAGCAATGAAGTCACTGGTCTACGCCTTAGAATTTGCTATTCAATACGCACTACTATATAAGGGCATTAATCTATAGCAGACGTGGCCAACCGGTCGATCGCGGTTATTAGTCCAATCGATCAGGGAAAGATAAAAAACATATAAAGTTTATTACACATTACATTACAAGTATGTACTAATTTTCAGGGTAATCTTCATCTTATATCAATAATCAGAATTTAGAAACACCGTTCTCGCTTGATACATGCTCCTACGTTGGAATACTTAAAGTTGGAAATGTTCAACTACAAACTTTGTTACATACTTTATCATTAAAATTTCTAGATATCTAGAAACACGTAATTGGTAGATGGCACTTGGTGCACATTCAGTAAAAAGTAGATCTTTATTATAATCAACTTGGCCACCCCTCATCTATAGGCTCGGTTGCTGTATATAATGATAGGCACCCCTCACAAGAGGCTTATTAATGCAGGCACTAGATTTAAAAAATCTAAGCACCTATTTATATCAATAGCTCTGTAGGAAGGGTAAAGACCAAGAACAGAACTGCCCATTCAGATAATAATGGATGTGTAAACGTGATCTTAGTTTGTCTAAGCATTATAGGGTTTGGGAAGTACGAAGCCTAATAAAATTGCATTTTCCTGTAATCAATACGAGAAAATCAGTGATCTCCAGAAGGATTACACTTAATACAACAAAGATCTGAATACTCGTAGTTAGCCGTATCTACACCAAATGTTTTCATCGACCTTCTATACTTCAGCAAATAGATCGAAGAACACTCAATTAGACCTACTTACGAAAATAGTCGCGCCTTTGTTAACTTTGTAAGCGAGACGAATGTAAAAGCTTTTTTACGAGACGACCCGAAACCCAAAGAAAATGAAACGAAAAAATAAAACGAATTTCATACTTAAACCTTGGGAAATTTGCATGATATTACGGCTCATCCGCCTCCAGCCAGTTTGTGTACAATCGTAAACGATCCGCAACAGAAATTTGAATTTTTCTTTCAAATTACCGGAATGACTAATTAAGACGGCAAATATTGGGCTGTTTCCGAGATTTTTCGAAGGGCCTCTGCAAAATAAAGGGCGTGAATTGAATATGGTAATATAATATTTCGTTCTGTATATATTTATCTCAAAGGAAATCAACTTAAAAATTAACGATCCAGATTGCTTGTGCATTATTACATAATAAAAGTAAATATTGAATAATATGCAGATTCGATATCCAGTCAGCGACGGTTTTACGCGTAGCCTCTCATTAAGAAACCAACATAAAATATCATGAAGATTTCGTACTGCGCAACATTAATCGATAAAGTAAACTTTATTGCGATGGTCACAAATTTACATCGTAACAGCGCAATAAATATGACGTTGAATAAGTTCCACGCATCTATAAACCTAAAATTCAGACATACACTTTCATCCATCTTCCCCTTACGAACGAAGCGTGTAATCACAGAGCGTCATCCATCGCCTGTACATGTAGCAGAAAACATCACACATGTTGTACGTCGACCGAGTCCAGACCCCGTTCTTTTTGCGACTAAACGCCCTGAGGCGTCCAATTTGCAGAAAAAGAATCCCACAAACGCAGTGTTACGCGCTTGAGATCACACCGTGCACTATCTGAATTTTCAAGGGAGGGTGGAATCAATTTAAATTTTAACTCGTACTTAATACACCCTTGTTTGGTGTCTAAGTGGTGTGTTCGAGTCACCCTCTGTTTGGATCGAATAATAAGTTGGGAAGACAACTGCCGACAGTTGGGCGCGGGCAAACTACGTTCGCGTCTTTAAATTTCTTCTTAAATATCTTTTTTGTTGACTATTTTTAACTACATAGGTTCAATTACTAGTTATTTGGCTCGTTACTAGTTTGGTTAGTATGAGGCAATGCTTAGTTTTTATTTGCATTGGTGTAATACACAAGAACTGATTCAAATATAAGCTATAACAAATTAAATTTAAGTACGTCTCCATTGTATTGTTTACATATTTTTATTATCGTATTGTTTACATAATAATTATGTATAATTTGCGTCACATAATTGTAGAGGGTTCCAATTGTATAACGTATAACCGGAATCGTATTATTATGACGCAACTTCGCAACTATACCCTGAAAATAACAAACAAATCCAATCCGTACAATTTGGCACGAACCGCGCCACATTACACGAATGTTGCTTTAACGTAAAAGCCGCTATCGATGTCTGCGCGCTTTCATTGTCATAATAACATTATACTGGAAAGAATTCCGCGGCAAAAGGAAACTGATTTCCACATACCATACAATATAAATGTTCCGGGCGGGTTTGAAATTCGAGCAGAATATCAACTGGAGTTTTACTAAATTGGTTTATGGACCGGGTCTTGGTCATGTCCCATGTTGATTTGGAACTCGAAAAGAATGTACCAACTGTATCTCAGTTAGCATGACGTAAAAAGCGATCAATTTTTTTGTGTATTGGGTGTTGGGTTGCGATTGTGTAGGCGGCGAGCTACACTGGCACTACTTTTTCACCATTTTCCATTAAACCTAACTCTGTTTTATTTTCGGCTAAATGTGGTGTAACAAGCTTGTCGCTCCTTGGACTCTACCTACTTCTTTGGGGATCGCCAGTGTGAAGTTATGTATGCTATGTATTTACTGTGTCTTGGCATAATCCAAAATAGAAATTGTAAATTTCACCGACATGCCACAGTCTTGGCTCGCAGGCATTCCCATTTTCTTGGATGACCCCAGTGCGAATAAATCGGGACCCGCGTAATTAAAACGGCAAGTTACAAGGCTTAACCACATGTTAAACGACGCGTTAAATTCTAAAACGGGTCACATGTGGCGTAGTCAAAACAAAACAAATGTATAAGTAGTTTTGTTTTAGATCGGTAAAACTGTACAAAAAAATAATAGAATTATACAAGTTCCTCTTTTTGGTTCGTCAATCACTACTGGTCTAATAAAGAAGTACATATGTAGTTCACAATTCTGCTGCTGAACGTCATTTTTAAGGCGAGAGGTTTTCAGTATTTAAAATATTTATCGCAAAGAAATTTATAAGAAAATTTTCTATGGGCAAGTTTTTATTGGTGATCGAGCGACTCCGAAAAACAAGTAAATGTCGATTTTTACTTCTGACTATTGACGCCGATTTTTGGCAAATTACAGGCAAGACAAACAAATAACAAACTTAAAAACTTCGTTATATTTGCTCTTACAAAACAATAAAAACAATAGTGCCTATAATTTCTTCCAAAAATACGTTAGATAAATAAGTCAAAGTTAAGAGGTATAGGTACTACAAGAAATACATTAAATAAATTAAGTGTCCATACATGTCTCAGACAAAAGGCGATTAGATGGAGAAATAAAATGCAGTTTATTTCTTTCCCACGTTAAATCTTATCTTGCATGTTCTTGCACCCACGCGCATCTCACTTGCGCTTACCTATTCAATTAGTTATCTGATTCAAAGATATAATACTGTATCTTGATGCACCCTTATCTCATCAAGATTAGTATTTATCATACTGGAGTAAATTACATTGGACTTAAGTGAGTATCATTTAAGAAGAACCTTTGTAAGTACTATCTAATATTGCCTTTATTAAAGATATGGTAACGCAGTAAAGTTAAGGAAGTTGATAAATGTGATTAAAATGCGAAAAAACTATTTCGGATTTGCCCTACTAGTCAAGAGTTCATATTTTATATTTGTTCTATAAATTCAAAGTATATATTGTAGTTAAAAACGCTTACATTGTATCTATTAAATATAGGTAACTTTTATCAGCATGTAAATAAAAAAGTCTGTATCTGCATTAAGGTAAACGTTAAATTCAGTTTGTACACATAAACAGTTACCTAATGAAATGTGCTAAGTAATTATTAATAGACCGGACCAAAGTTTATCGATATATGAATGATAGAATTGATAAACTACCCATCAATCATCTTACCATTATTTATTAAACACATTATCATACATTAGGGGTTCATATAAATGCGATGTTATCTACGGAATAGTTACATAACGCCCTAGTTCTTTGAACCAGAATCAAGTACAGCTGGAGTAATTTTCCTTTAAGCGAAAATACTCGGTGAATGCAGGGAACGGGATGCAATTGCCTCGAGTTGCTTAGCATAATACGGTGATAGCATTATGGCACAAAGGACATCCGACTACGGGCAAGAGCCAACGGTAAATAAGCAACCAAAATTATGGCAGAAGATGGAAAAATTTTTGCATCTGCACAGGAAATCTAGAATTGTTTGCATGAAGCTACTTTGCTCGCAGCAGTTCAGACGGTAATTATTACCTTTTAGCGCTCTATCTGTTTTTAAGTTTAACCATAAATTAGATTCCGATATTTAGCGAATTTAATTTGGGCTGCCGGTTTATTGAAAGAAAAACAAACGAATAATAAAATAAATAAATATATATTCTCCAGACTGACACACCAATTCCCTAGTTCCAAACTAAGCTTATACTTGTACTATGGATACTTGGCGAACGGATAGACATACTTAAATACGTTTATAACCATGACCCGAGTATAAATGTCCATGTTCATCACACGAAACATTTGCCCCTAGCGGGATTCGAACCCGCACCCTTGTTTTCCTGGCCAGGGTCTCTGACCACTCGACCAACGGGTAAGTGAACCATATCCAGTTATCTTATATGCAGATTTACCGACGATCTTTTCTATCATTCCATTCCCAAAATTCAGTCTTATCCGTAAATTACATCATATGTAGATAGGTATGTTGATTTGATGAAGATAACAGCAACTATATTTTCGATCATGACATGTATCGAAAATATAGTTGCTGTTTTTTTTTATTACAATGGATTATTTTTAACGTAAAAGTGTTAAAAGTCGCCGACTGTCCTTGACCTTCTAACATAAATCAGCTGACTGTTTCTTTTTTCCGATACCGGTGTTGGTTCTATAGAATGAGTGAGGAGTACAATGAACCCTTTGTTAGCCTTGTACTTCCTTTAGAAATAACCCTGTTCAATAATTTCTTGTCGGCGACCTATTTTTCCTTCGGCTGTGATGAAATATAATATTCACAGTTTTAACCTGTAATAAAGGTATCTACTTTGTCGATATTTATGTATTAACTTATGTAATTACATTATTTAACGCTAATTACGGCATACTCACGTGTTATAATATTATCGTCTTCTTAAAGAAATTACCCGTTTTTAATCGGGGTCCCTTTTGTCCTTTATTCTAGATTTAGCTAGTCTGGTTTTTATCATATAACAATAGGGTGCTTAGCTAAATGCGCACCAGCGAAGCGATTTAATAACGAACATCGCTACCGCTCGTAATCTATCTAATCTTTGAGGTTCGATTCCTTACTTGGGAAGACGAACTATATAAATTAGTTTATAGTTTTATGTCTCAATTTATTTGACTTTACCGCCAAGCTTTTATATTTTAAATCATCCAACAGACATACATTTTATAAATTTGTCTAAAAATTAACAGCGTTTACTAAATGATTATAAATGTATGTAAACATTTAGAGTATCTTCTAAGTCTTCTAGAGTATCTACAATATCAAGGTTGTAGTTGAAGATATACATACATAACATCACGCCCACAATCCCCGAAGGGGTAGGCAGAGTCAAAGGGGCAGCATGCCCCTTCAACCACATTCAGCCAAAAACAAAGTCGGGCTGGGTTAGATGGAGAATTGTGAAAAAGCAGTGACAAGCGGCTAAACTGTCGCCTACACAATCACACACCCAAAATCCGATATACCATTAGTCGCCTTTTACGACATGCTAGGCAAGAACCACAGTTGGCATATTCTTTTTAAGTCCCAAACCAACATGGGACAGATGGCTGGGTTGGATGGAAAGCTGTGAAAAAGGAGTGACAAGTGGCTGGCTCGTCGCCTACTCAGTCACATACCCAAAAGCCCGTAAACCATTAGTCGCCTTTTACGACATGCTAGGCAAGAAACACAATTGGCATATTCTTTTTTTTTTATCCCAGATCAACATGGGCCAAGTCCCAGACCAACATGGGACAAAGATAGCTGAGATTAATAAGTAATTATTATAGAAAAATAATTTGGTAACTGCGCCAAGAATCTGCGATTGCTGAACAAATGTATTCTAATGGTGAAATTAAGTAAAAGTCCACGCGGACAACATTGCAGGTCCTAACATCCAATCACAAAAATCGTATTTATTTTCTTAAATACCCATAAACGTGCTCCGATTGACCCAGCACCCCTCACACACTAAAATTGTCGCTGTACACGAATAGTAAAGATAAAAGTAATAGCAGCAAAAACACCAGTGACGTAACAGCCGCTCGCATCGCAAGGCTTAATGTGCCCTGGGGCGGCGACGCTCACCTGCGAAGTAGTGTTCCATGTTCAGGCCTCAGATAAATGGAGTGATCAGCAAAACAAGCATGAGTGTTGTCACGATAATAACGCCCCCGGACCCAGCTCCCAGCCTCTGTCACTCCGATAAGAATTACGTGCAATTTCAAAATTAAATGGCGCTAGAATTTGCTGGGAAAATTATCAGCGGTTTGTGTGGAGCTCGTTTTGTTCGGTTTGACATTTAAAGTTCAACTGTCATGCTTATAGTTGTGCTATAATGGCATTACTGAGCTCTCATATGTGTATGTACAATTCAGCTACAGATTTGCTACAAAATTTCACCTGCATGTAATCAACCTGGAGAATTTATTTAATTTATGAATTTATAACAAATTGACAATTTTTTTTGAAAACTAACTAACATTTTAAATATATATAGACCAACATTGTAATTTAGTTGTTGTAATTATATTACCATTTATTCATATTTTATTCATATTCATAGCAAAACGAATCTTATGTGACAACAAATTAAATAATTTAGTTGTTTATAATGTCGGTAATCTACTTCTGCGAGGTTATGGATGTTTTAAACTACTATTATACTATTATATACTACTATTATAATTTTTGACAAAAACAGAACTGCAACGAGTCATAAGTTTAATAAAAACACGACGCTACAGTAACTGGGCGCACGTGGGCTGGGTTTAAATCTGAATAAATAAATACTAAAGCACCTGCATAAGGCAGTTAAGTGCCCATTAAGGTTCTAAGAAATGCACCATGACTGTCTTCTTGCAGTATTTTCTTAATTTTTAAGAGTCCTTTATAAAAAAGATCGCTTATTCTGATATAATGCTTGATGGTGTCAAGCAGATATTTATATGAATAAAAACTTATATAATGGACTTTGTTACGTTTTGAACATAGAATGCGGAGTGCATTTGAGTGAGTCCGGATATGAAATCCGGCTATATAAGGTAATTGCTAAGAAAAACATCAGCGTACTTTATTGTATTGTGTGTACGTGAATGTATGGTGTGTGTGTGTGTGTGTGTGTGTGTGTGTGTGTGTGTGTGTGCTTGGGAAAGGTCAGGAAACATGATGGGATCCACTGCGAGTACACATGTACTCGCAATTGTGACAAATTGAAAATAAACAAAAGAGTAGATATCATTTAAGGGGACGAAGAAGTTCCTCTGTTGCTTCGTAGTCACACATTTTTCAGGTGTTTCGTAACAACCTGCTTGCAGATATATATACATCTTATCAACTTTTCTAAGATACCTAATCGTATTACCTATTAAACTTCGAAAAGGTTGCAATCATACATTCTGAATTGTGTAACTTGAAACAATTTCCTTTTTATATTATCTATCTACTATTATATTCCTGCCTTAAACATAAAAGACGCCAACGAACGATCGTGACACAATTATTTTCTTTGCGTTTTGAAACAAAATTCCAGTGACGCTTATAAATAAATGGTGATTTATGAGGTTAGCTGACTAAAATGTAATTTCGCATGGACTTTATTTTCCTTGAAGATTTCAAATAAATGTCACCAAGGCTGAGCGTGACCGCGGAGTGGATTCATAAGTAGCTGATCTGAAGGCTTGGATCACGCAGTCAATTCATTATTCCGTTGAGATTTATGGCCTTGGAGGCCATTATTACCTCCTGACTTTCGCCGAATATTGCTTTGCTAAGCTTGGGAATATTATGGAATAGGGATAGTAGCGATATTGTAATCGTCTTATGAATTTGAATTAGAATGTAGGTAATTGTTTTTATTGAAATATTTTCCTTTATGAATGTTATGCCTTATTTAAAAAGGTATTTTAATGAATAAATTGGCCAAAACCTATAAAATTATTTATGTCTATGTATTAAATTTACAAAAGTGATTATTATTACACGCTCTTTCGTTTTCTGGTAATATCTTTGAGGAAAACTTTGTTATATAACACGAAAACCCCTATAAGCTTAGTTATTGCACAACATTTTGACATTAACAATAAATTGATTATAAAACAAAATTATTTACAATATTGATATAAATACCGCTAATAAATTAAATTTGTGAACAACGAAGTAAATAAAGGCTTAAACACTAAAACAGCTTTCGCTTGTCCAGACAAAAACAAGCAAATAAAATTCATTCCTTTCACTGTTTCCATTTAGAAGGCGAAAATAATCTCGCTCTGAAAGAGTTTTAGTGATGTGCCAACAAGTAAAAAGCGGACTATCGATATTATAGTTACGATTTTGTTTTAATGAAATTTTAGTCATCTGTCTGTCATTTGGCACCGTATAACATTTAAATACCATATAGGACACACGGGTGTATTTTGACCAAGATATCTTTATAAAAAAACTACCACAAGATCAATTAAAAGTTAATACTCATTTTTAAAAATATTATTCAAAACCTATAAGAATTTTATATGGCATTATGATTATGGCACATGGTCTCTGCTTATTAGCATGCTTTAGTACGGGTAAGTAATACATTATCACCGTAATTTCTTTCTCCTGAAGTTATTATCGATCAAAAAAAAAAAAATAAGAACCCATCTCTAATGAGTGGCAGTCGAGACAAAAAGGTTTCTTCATTAGTCCCCTCGGCGAATCTGTTTCTTTCTACAAACGACAAAAGTTAGGCCCTTTTGAGTTTAGCCTATAAATCACCTTAATTTATAGAGACGAAAGCCGCAGAACACTTAAACTTGCGGATTACGAGGTTGCTATTACTCTTGACTAATGTTTCTTAAGATACATTGTCCTCGAGATCGACTAATTAACTTGTAAAGGGGAAAGTTATTGATGCGACTTGAGTTTAGTTTCTTTATTGGCTTTCCTGGTGCTTAATTACTACTTATTTAAAATTGAACAAAAAAGCAACATCCGGAGAAATTGTAAAAGTAACATCAGAACATTGTACAATGTACAATGTAATTTTAAACTCAGTATTATGACACATGTATTTTTTTTTGCCAATTATACATACATACATAAATACATAACATCACGCTCATAATCCCCGAAGGGGTAGGCAGAGTCAAAGGGACAGCATCAACCACATTCAGCCAAAAATAAAGCCGGGCTGGGTTAGATGGAAAATTGTGAAAAAGCAGTGACAAGCGGCCACCTGTCGCCTACACAATCACACAGCCAAAACCCGATATATTTTTGCCAATTATAATTTTTTTAAATCTAAGAAAGCGCTCGATGGTAGACATCTATCCCATTTTAGGGTTTCGTACCTCGCAAATTAAGTATGTTTGCTTGTGCGTCTGTCTAGACGTATTACTCTAGGTTACCTTGATGCTGAAAATAATAATTAATAACACAAACAAAATATACGACCGGTTATGTTTCTCTAATGTTCATTGGTCTATACTTCTATTTTATGAAATAGGTCAATCCAGGTATTTTACTTAACATATTACTTAAGTTAATACCTGGATTTACCCATTTCATAAAATAGAGGTAAGACTACAGCTTAGTTTGTATGCACATTGAATAACCATAATAGCCGTTTACCATATTAAATACTAATAATTTTGAATTAATATTAATAATTTTGAATTGACTAAGACCTCCATAATTATCACTGTTAATTTACTGCTGACAGTATTACCTATATATATAATTTACCACGCCTGATTACGGATGCATATTTGTTTATTAATTGTAACAAAATATAAGACTATTTTATTATTTGTAATGACATAAACCCTAAAGAAAAATCCATGGCATTTATTTAAAAAGATTTAAACAAAAAAAAATTCATAATTAGTCCTTGCCTTTAAAAATATATCAATTACAATTTGTAACTGAGAAAGAAAGAATTATTGATTATAGTCAAGAACGTTGAATATCCAACAGTTCTCGTAAAATTATTAGGTAAGGCAACATTTTGCGATCAATTAAAAAGTCTAATTTATTCTTCCAACCAGACCCATAAAAGTTAACTCAATTGATTTATAAAGAATTATAGTCCAAAAGTATAATAGAGAGTTCATTTTCACCCTTAAGAGATTGAATTTATTTTCTCCTCAATCAACTAGCTAAAATTGACTCACCGTTGAACAGTTCTAATTCCAAAAACCGAATGTCACGTTAGGGAGAGCACGGCCACTCCCCTCCAAAAAAGTACTTTTAACTTTGAACAAAAACCAATTTCATATCCACCAAACACATGACCTCATACTAGGGCCGTACTAATCAAACGGATCCCATCTATCTCCAACTCGGCCCGTTGTAAAACTCAAACAAATCAACTGAACCACTCGAGCCCTGCTCCTTTCAGCGAACTTTAATTGTCCTCGTCTCGTTACAATTTCGACGTTTTCGAGACTTCTTTCTGTTTATGTACTAGGGTAAGTGGGGAAGTTACAAGTTGAATTATTCAAGTGCTTACTCGGATGCTCAATTGCATCACAAAACGTACCGTCTATTATGTACATTGAGGAAAGCCTATTTTGTGAAATGAAGCAGCCACAGTGTTTAATTGAAGGCGACCCGAGATCATATTTTTAAATGGAGGCATGAGTTCAACTGCAGTGTTCAACTCAAATATAAGCTAAAATAAATAAATAAATAATAAATAAATAAATTCTCCAGACTGACACACCAATTCCCTAGTTCCAAACTAAGCTTATGCTTGTGCTATGGATACTAGGTGAACGGATAGACATACTTAAATAAGTTTATAAACATCCATGACTCGAGTACAAATGCCCATGTTTATCACTAGCGGGATTCGAACCCGCGACCCTTGGTTTCGTGGCCAGGGTCTCTAACCACTCGACCAACGGGCCAGTCGATAAAATGCTGAATAAAATTTTAAAACATTATTCTATGAGCTTGTTTATATTCGCATTAATCGTACAATTTATATAAATAATACGTTTAGAGCTTTTCTATGCAAGAGAGTGATTATACAGAAAATTCATAAAGAAGAGGTCTTCTTTATAATTTTCTGCTACACATATATAGGTATATATGTGTATCAAGCGATATAAAGGCTTAATATGCCTATGAATTCTAATACTCACTTCAATTTCATTTTCATACATCAATTGAACTAATTAGGAGGACCCAAAAAAAATCTGTGCCTTCTAGTCTACCGCTATTACTTTTGAAACCGCTAATAAATTGTCAAACGCCATACATCTGCGTCACCACCACCTTTCACCGGTACCCTCAATATATCACAACATTTTGGCCTATTAATAATATTTCGTTCAGCGACAAAAAGGTTTCGCCGAGCGGAGCGGCTCCAGTAAAAAGCCACAAGTCTGGTTCCCGCTTCTGGCAAAAAGTTAAATTGAAACATCCCGTTCGTATCTCTGGCGGACTTTAATTTGCGCACCGCATGATTTACGCCCGTTCATTTAATGCATGCTGCCTTTTTAATTGAATCATGTGCATGTTTTGGGTAACACAGCTTCATTAGTGTCGGATTGCAAGTTTTCTGTTAGAAACTATGACTAGCTCTGCATATACTATGTGCAGCTTGTTAGGGCTGTATGTAGTAGTGAACCAACTTTTTGACTAACACAGATGTATCATATTTCACTGTTATCTTTAAATTAACACATTATTTTACGAAGCTTTTTTATTGTCTACTGCTATTCCGCCGAGGATGCATATGCTAAATTTCTGAACTTAATTATTATTAGCATCATCTCAATTACATAAGTAGAAACAAAAAAATCCAGAAATCACAAATGTTTTCTTTCGGTGGCCTAGCATTATACGTACAACTTAATTGTTTTATTATATCACTAATGTCATTATGGAATCGATTCCAGTTGGCACAATCCAAAAGTATTCCGCCCATATCAAAACCATCCTGGATGGAGGGATCACTTAATACTTAACGAGTAACATCGCGTTTTAATTGAGATCGAAGCTCAATTGGGTTCGTTAAGACTGGGCTCGAAATTAAATTAGTGTCGTTATCTCGAAGCAGGTTATCGTTCGAGTTCGGAGCAGATACGGAACCCCTACTCCCCTTCACTATCTTGTACGTGAATGGCGTAATGAATTGGAGCTATTATAACGAGCATATATTAATTGCTATATATTTAACTTGTAACAATATCTCATAAACATATGTACACACTTTTAAGCCCTATGAGACAAAAAAAAAGATTTTTTTTAAATTCAATCAGTGACTGATAACGCTTGATCAAAGATTTCGCTTTTTACAAATAGACCCTTTTTAAAGTAAAGAAATACCGTAATAGATGTAATTGAATATTGAAACAGTCTACCTGTTATATACTGTTGTCGGACGACTTGAATGATCACCATACAGGTATTTATATTTCAGTATTGAGTATTACTAGCGTTCGCCATAACTTTACGATATAAAAATTAAAGTTCAGGAAGTTTTTTAAAAAATATGTGGCGTTTCCGATAGTAAACGGTCATCGTAGGCACTTGCAACACAAGGGGCTTACACGTTGCCGACCCTTTAGATATTTTATAGGGGTTCACCGCTGGCATTATAAGATGCGACAAGCACCCTAGGTCTTCTGTAGTTGGTGCTGAGTATTCTCATAGTACGAGCTTCCGGTCACCGAATAAAATGTAGCACATTAAAATAGCTGCTTTATGCCGGTTTTATCTGAGGAGGCCTCAGTCCGCCGAACCTAGTCATGCCACACCCTATGCGTCTTTCTTCAGCATGATGGAACCATACACTAACGAGTCAAAGTCAAAAGTCAAAGTCAAATATATCTTTATTTACGTAGGCCTCAAAAAAGAACTCGTAAATCGACAAGTAATAGGTACAAAGTAGAACAAACTGAATCTACCACCGGTTCGGAATGTCTCGCTCGGTAGATGACCGAGAAGAAACCGGCAAGAAACTCGGTAGTTACTCTTTTCAGTGCCAAATTGAATATAAAAATTAAAATTTACAGATTAAGTTAATATTTATACCAAGTCATACAGTTAATGTTTGTCAAAGATTCAGCCGAGTATTATTAGAAGTAAAAGGTAAACCAGAGCAGACCAGCCTCTGAAGGCGGCACCTGTTCACAAGTATGACGTATGTGTCAGCCATCGTTTCACTCGACCATATTTGAGGGAATGTAAACGAAAACTATCATAGGCTTTAAATTCATTGTATTTCCATTCTTAACTTATATTTGGAACTCAAAATCAAAGCTCTGTTATAAATAAAGAGGTAAAATAAAGAATTTTTTTAAATCACAAGCAAAAAACAATCAAAATAAGTCAGTCAAATTGAGAACCCCCTCCTTTTTTAAGTCAGCTAAAAAGTTACAGTTTTCCAAACTCAAGTTTATTTTCAAATCGAAAAGTTAGCTTGCAGCGTATAAAAATCTCGTAGAACATAGTTCTACAAGCACTCGTAGAAAATATCTTAAAGCCCATACATTTGTAAAGACAAACGGTACCTCTTCGCCGAAGATCCTCTGTTCCAACAAAAAGACTGTAGATGGATGCGGCAATTTGTTGAACGAACGGCGAGATCACGTGTCGTTACGTTCGGAAATGTCTTTGTAACATGACTTTCATGAGGACAGATCCACTTGTTTCCTTGGGAAAGTAGCAAATAATAGGATTCATACTAGCATCATAAAATACTAGAAAAACGGCGCGAGCTAGGCAAGATAGAATGTGAAGCCTGAAAAATATTTGGGATCGATGATTGTAGAGGACAGCAACTAATCCTACTGATACGGACAATAACAATAGTCACTTGTATTACCGCCGTCGTAATGTTTTGTGTTCTTTACGAAAAAAAAAAATGCACGTTCTAAGTTGTGCCCCGTACGAAAAGTCGCAAACCCTGTACGTCTGCACAGAAACACCTTATTATTCTTTCTTCTCTGGCTTATAAGTCCAGGGCGAAGTGAACTCCTTTAAAAAATCAAAAAGAACCTAATGTACTGAACGAATACAGAGCGCATCGTTTACAGCCCTAATTGTAAAAAAAAAAGGTAAACCTAAAGAACCGCGCCAGAATTGCACTAAGAACTAGTAGGAACTAAAAATGGTATAACATAATTGAAGAAAATTATAAATAATGTGATCTTGATAACCGCACATTAATCTCTATTCCTTAGCAAACGCAATACACCAATATACACCTTAACGCTTACAAATAGAGTTGCTAATAGCGCGCTATTGCTGTAACGTAATACCTTCGCGGTATTACCTTGCACGTAGCGTCGGAAGACGTAGTGATAATGAACTTAATTAATGTTCCCTGTTCTTAATGTGCAGACATGTTGTGTGCGTGTATCTGGTACTCCGCGGTTTACATGTTGCGGCCTAACACAGGGACACATTTGCGATGATGTCACCTTATTATTTTCATCTAAAAACGTATCGTTTCATAATCACGCGTATTTATAGTAATTAAACGCAAATAAAACGCATTTAACCACATTTCAAAAAGTAAACTTTAGCTGTCAATTTAATTCATCTATCATTGTTAAAGATTCTTATCGCTCTAAACACAATAAAATTTGAATGAATTAATGAATAAACGTTTATTTAGTACTAAAATACAATAAAACATAAAGAGAAAAATTAAAGTAGGTACCAAAGTGGTCCCCACTCAGCATGTGCTCTGACATAGGGTGCCACGACGCTGGCATTCTATACCTAAGTAAATAATAGATGGCTGGCATTTTAATTAATTTACTAATTTAAATATTAGACTACATCACATACATTGTTCTTACTCCGATGTAAGTAGCTTAAGCATTTTTGTTACGGATATCAGAAACAAGAGTGGTATTACAAATATATACTTAAATATTGGATATTAACACCCAGACACAGAATAAACACAAGTATTCATCACATGAATGTTTGTCCTGGGTGGGGATCGAACCCACAACTCTTGGCGCATGGGGCAGGGTCACTACCGAATGCGCCATCGAGTTTGTCAATGATTGATGAATTAGGAGGATATATAAGAATCAAATGCTGTGTTACGAGATGTGTAAGGTGTCACACATATTTCTATTCAGTCATTGGTCGTACGTAACATATGTATATTAAAACACATTTTAAGTAACTAGAATCCGATTACGATAACCCATCGCTTATCACCTGGTCCACTCCAGGGACTAAGTGCGGAAACCATCTCCGTTAACATAGAACCCATTGCTTATCATCAACGCAATAACCATTTATAAATTAAATATGCAAAAATTTTACTCTAAATCTATATTAAAAAATCTTACCGCGGAAACTACAGCGTTTGTACTAAGCTAAAAGCCATTTTCCCAACTTTCCTAACCTGTCCCATTGAATAAAACGTAAGTACGAGTATTTTGCTCAGGCATCGAAGTGCAACAAATTGTATTAGACAGAAACAACAAGTCGTTGAGCTGAGTGTTTCACCGCGTACCGAGAAATACCCTAATGCAATGTACGGGTAAATGTAAGCTGGCTCAAACATCAGCATGGGACTGCAGCGCGTAAGTAGAAATCTTCGCAAAACTACGGTTGAAAACGATCACGGTTACCAATGATTGTAGAATGTAGTGGACGTGTTCTGATATTTAATTATAGTAATTAGCTGTTGCTGTTCTTAAGGAATTTATAATATAATGTAAATATTTTCTAAGGAACAGTAGTACTAATATACCTATGTCCATATTTAAGAAAAATATGTATGTACTCTAGGTGTACCTATAGATATTATTTATAAATTGTCACGAGCTGTTTTATTTTAATATTCATCATCTTCCTAGCGTCATGTCCCGTGCTTAGACAAGGTCCGCTTAGACCATGATCCAGGATTTAGCGAGTCTGGTAATTACATCGAAGCGACTGCCGATCTGACCTTCGTAACCCTAAGATAGGGGAACCAGACAATTTTTGGATCATGGTTACAAATCCAAAGTTGTTTGAATTTGCAGGTTTCATCACGATGTTTTCCCCTTACCGTCGAGCTAGTGGTATAAATACTTACATAGATTTGAAAAATCCAGAGGTACATGCCCGGGTTTGAACCCGCACTCCTCGGTTAAGAGGCGCATGTCTTTACCATTGAGCTACCACCGCTCTCTTATTTTAATAATATTAAGCAAAAAATTTTATAGTAAATTTAAAATTACTGTAACTACGTATAATGCGAAAATTTGATTATCTTACATTTTCAAGAGAATACAATACACAAAATATTTCGCAATTTTTTTCTATATATAATCAAATGATAAAAGTAAAACGTACACGCTGCTACAAGAGGATAATTATGACAAAAACCTCAACTTAATAAAATGGCCCAACCAAGAAAAAATGCATTTTATGACTTACTCAATGTTATTCCGCGAACGCCACGGTTAAACTTTGGGGTGAGTTAAGACGCGTTCGCCTCTCCTCTGCGTAATGAAATGAAGCCGTTGCCAGTTTACATGGCTGACGGCTACTCACAAGTGCCGTGGAAATCTAATTTTATGCGAGAAAATTAGCGCGTTAAATGTATATATGACTACTGCAAATAAAAAAGACAAGATAAAAGAGATGAGAAATGACGAGAAATTTTGAAACGATGAAGTGTGGAAAGAAAAACGATATATTCAGATTGCCGTAAAGGCTTTTCTGTACTATGACTTTTCTAGCTTACTGAGAGAAATGTTTGTGGTGGCAACAACGTCGCAAAAGTAAAGAAAGTAAAGTATAATATTCGAAAAGGCAAGGAAATATCTTCTAAAAAATCCATAACAATAATATAATAATGTGCTTTTTTACCCACGACGGAAGGGAGCAGGTATATGCGTTTAGGGCGAGAGATGTTTGTTTGTGTGTGTGTGTGTGTGTGCGTTTATGCAAAGTAATGTTCCCACCTATCTTCTAAACTAATGATCCGATTTTGATGCGGTTTTCATGAATGCATTTCACCAGTTTTTAATATGACACCGTTTCGCGTACGATTTAAAAAGGTTCTTGTAAAATTCCTGCTCGTATTTTATTGCTAAAAAACAATTGTTGTACTATTACTAAGCTTGACAATTAACATACAGCCTATCTGAAGGAAAGCAGCAAGACAGACATTTGCAGCATCAGAAGTATACGTGGTATTGTCTCTACAATAAGAAGAAAATAATTACTAAAAAAAAAATTACACTTTTTACCTTAAAACAGCATTTCATAGTACTTAGGTACCTAAACTTCTGTGGTCAAGCTTAATGGAAACAAAACATTATACCGTGCACGTTAGTTTAAAACAAGATATAATACAGCAAATTTAAAACAAAACAAAGCAAGCAAGCTATCACAGCACACGAAGAGTAGTTGTTAAAATATTCGCTCAACTTTATAAGCGCTTTCATCTGCATGCGAATGAAAAGTTGTGAACTTTGAACGCGATTTTCGTGCATGGATTCCGTATTTTTCGTAACATCAATATTTTTTTCTTTTCTTGTTTCTGTATCATGATGTCTACGCTTCAAAATGCTCGCTCATTTTATGTATTTCTCATTCTATTCACTTTCAGTTTTAGTCAAAGTTATCTAAACTTCACGCCACTTCCCTAGCGGGGTAGGTAGGTAAGCAGAGAGAACCAAAGTTTAGTTAGTTATAAAGTTATCTACTAATGAGATTAAATGTGTGTAAGATTCATTTCTTTGTCTTTCCAACTTGTTTTTATTCTAAAATATCTGAGAAGCAGTAATTAAACATGCATTATAGTGATAGCGTTTGCATTTAATAATAAATGTTGTGTTTAATAATATACGTTACAATGTTTACTATAAGTATTTTATACATATTGACAGTCACCGATATTTAATTTCAAAGTTCATATTTTTTTCTACTTTAAAGACGCGTATAAAAGATTTTCTTACCTGCGGGGCTCAAAACTCCTCTATCCTCCGAGTATGAAGCCTCTCAGATTTCCGGTGCATAATTTTTCTCTCGACTGCATATTGAGGAGGGTTCCCGGTAATTCCATTTGGAAGGAAAAATGTTTTGTGCACATTTCCTAAAAGATTTGACTTCACGCTGCTTATCAAATATTAAAGCTGCTTTTAAAAGTTCAGTTATGGATATATTTAAAGTTAATATAGGATAGGCCGAATTTCGAAATATAGGAAAATATGCCTCCTACACATGTTTTAGTTAATTTAAAAAAAAAAATATTTGTCGATTTTTGACTGCTTGTAAAAATACAAACAGTAATTTATCATCATCCTTACAATAATTTTCTTAATAATTAAAATTTACCATACTTAAATGACTATTGTGATGTTATCGGACTGTCTTACTCCAAACAAACGCTAGTCATAGTCTAAACAATTTAGTTTACGACTAAACAATACTCTAATTGTGTGTCAACGATGAAGCTATTCTCTTCGTATTAAAATCTCAGCTGCTTTTCATTCAGACCAAATACCACCTGTTTTTGATAAATACTGAGTCTACAACCAGGCAGGAAACTGGCGTCACTTTGTTAAGCATTAAATCAAGTATGAATCTTAAACGTTTACGCGTACGCAAAATCCTTCAACGTCATCTATCTCCATAACTTCGTTTCGAATATTAATCCTCATCACGAGGCCGAGACGTTGTGATCGAAAATCCTCAATATACGCCTATATAATGGCGTTAGTCGGGAAATTGTCGTCGGTATTAGGAAATAATCTCATTAGAGCAGTTCTCGTGTTTTGATTGATGCGAGTTCATTATAAGGGAGTCGACTTAACGTGATTTGAATGGGACTTCTGAAGGTTTTTAAGTGGGTATTCTTATCCTGTTAATATTATAGCTAGGTATTATATCTTGAGAATAATGGCGAGAAGACGTTGGACGACAAATTCGTTTGTCCTTTAAAAACCATATAGATTTGAAGTGTTCGCCGTGTTAATGGATTTCCAAAAGGATTTTTATTAAATACATGGTTTTAAACCAACAGCCTCAAAGGTTTCATACTTTTGTCAAAGTGTATTTACTTTTGGTT
This sequence comes from Glyphodes perspectalis, assembly GCA_951394215.1. NCBI lineage: Eukaryota > Metazoa > Arthropoda > Insecta > Lepidoptera > Crambidae > Glyphodes > Glyphodes perspectalis. The sequence continues at coordinate 6,089,952 of OX596206.1, read as the reverse complement.
ATTGTATCTAACTCCTAATTGTAATAATTATTTTGTGTATAAGTGGAATAATAATGGAATTGTTACAGTCGAATGAATATGATTTCTATAAAATAGTTTCAATGTGCGCATATTATATAATTTAGTCAAAATATATACTTAATCCCGTGTTGGTCTGGAACTTAAAAAGAATGTGCTCAGCATGTCATAAAAGGCGTCGGGTTTTAGGTGTGTGATTGTGTGGGCGACAAGCTACTTGTTGCCGCTTGTCACTACTTTTTGACAATAGGCAAGATGACTAAAAAATTCTGTTTAGTCCGTCAGTAAGATTATAAAAAAATATTGAATACGTATTTTTTTATTTATTTCTCAAACATACATTGACTAAGATACAATGCATTCAAGTTGCGCGTTACGTCACACTTTCGTACAATTTTTAATAAATAGTGACGTCGCAAGCCCCCACTCCTAAACATTGATGCTCTTTATCTTTGTGGAATTTTGTTAATTTGATAAAGCGAAAAATATGTGGCCAGTATTTTTGTATAGGTACTCTAACTGACGGACTAAATAGAATTTTATTTTTTTAATGCAGTCATCATCCCTATTTTCAATCTAGTTTTATTTTTTGGCTAAAATCCTGTCTACCTCTTTGGGGATTATGGGCCTGACGATATGTATGTAATAATAATAATAATGTCTTCCTAACCGATATCGGTCACCGAGGATTAGCCATCTGCGCAGGAGATATTATAGTACACAAGTGTGTGCGTAAACACAGGTGCACTTTCTGTTCCTTCACTCTCATAGGTAGATGAGACGGCAATTTGACATGACCGGAGAGTCAGGCGCAGGACCAACCAGTTAACGTGCTTTCCGAGGAAAGGGGGTGATTATACCGCCAACTTCCTGACTCTGGACTGTTACTGAGTAATTTCAATATTGAAATAACCAGCCACTAATTTTTGGCCCAACTCGGGATTTGAACCCGGGGCCTATAGGTCCTTAGGCGGCGCATGCTACCACTAGACAATCGAGGCAGTCATTGTGAATTCAGACGAGGTGTATGAATGTATCTACTAACTCAATTTACCTACAGCTTGAAAATCTTTCCATTAAAATCAAACGGGTTGATACAGAATAACAAATAGGTAACCTCTCCCATGATGTTTAATAGTTACCTATCATTTTACCAACATAAAAACAGAAGGCTCGACTGAAATAGCTACCTACTATATTATGCAAAGAAAACACATCAGTCAGTGGCAGCGACTTCCTGAACCCTTTCAGCGATATTAAATAGGCGAAAGTTGTTCTTTTATAAATTCTTTTTCGTATAAGGGAAGAGACAATTTCGTGTTCACATTTACGTGTCTCGGAGGCAAAACATAATTTATAGAATGAAATATTTGATAGAAGATCAGATAATTCAACTTAAATTTTGGAAATGATTGAATTTGATTTAAAATTTATTGATTTATTTTTTTATGATATACTTTATATGTGCGAAGTATATATGTACTCTTAGGTATATAATTCATTTCATTCCACTCAATCAATGGCTGTTTTTTTTAACCAGTGTACTTAAATTGTCAATAAAACATTAAATAGTATAAACAAAACAAATTTGATCGATGAATATGTTTGACTTGAAAATATACAACATGAAACGATCCATTTAAACGGTTTCATTTTATTTACAATTTAGCTGAATCGCTTTGCAAGCTATTAATACAAGCGAGGGTGCTACAAGATGCAATCGGTAATATGATAAAATGTTCCCCTCCGCGCCTACTCCAGGCCATTTCCCCCAAAAAATTGAATTAATTTCTGCCAAACAATCAATAGGAGCATCAATATTAATGACCGACGGAATATGAGCAGTTTTGATTCGTTCATTCCCTTTGAAGCACCCAACGTGATTGAATTACATAGGACCGACATTACACATGTACATGTTTTTGTTTTGTTTTTCGCTTTGCGTATTATAAGAGATTGTATTTTTAAGTTATTCCGATTATACAAACATGAGAAGGAAAGAGTTTTTCGTCGCTTAAGTTACACCGCGTAAATTAAAAAAATTCACTTCATTTGGATGGGTCTTTTTCAGCGAGAAAAAGCACTGTTATATTGTGTATAACTAAGAATAAACTATTTTACTTTTACCTCAAATATTTAAAATATGATTTTTTGTTTTCAAGCGGCGTAATAACTTAAGCGAAGATATACATTTTGTTAAACACTATTATGTTTCTTGTTTAACATTAGGAAATATGTCTAAGGACTCGGCTAGGTGGGGTAAAATAGTACCGATATATCCTCTAAGATATCCGTAATATGACTGAGTTTCCTACTAAAGTTTCCTTCTCAGCAACATTTTCGGGCGCAAGTTCCCTTTAGGACCTCAACTAAGATCTAATGACTTAATGCGTTTTGATCCATCCCAAAATGTTACGAAGTTAATGTCAGAAGTACATGTCATGTCGGACCCCTAATTTCGTTGGCAAAAAAATAAGTTGCACCACGCAGAAGTTGAGTTGAGTATCTATATACTCAACTCAACTTGTGCGTTTTTATACTAGTATATAGAGTAAAAAAATCCGCGAGAAATAATAGTAATGCAGTTTTTTTGTTTGGTGCCATCTTTTAAACTTTTCAATCAGAGTATATTTTAAATATTTTTAATAAATATGATATACCATTTCACATATTTGAACTGTGATGGTTATACTCTAGGCGACTAAGTACCTAACCCGAGCCTAAATTGAATTACCACTTTTTAAATCCCGACACCAGAAAAATTACTGATATTTTGTAGTCTATATACTTTGATAATCAATAAAAAATAAATTATAGTCTAACGATATACATTATGACTACAAGACATTAGAAACCTATAAATATTGTTTATACTATCCATAGCGTTTGTATAAGCATAGGATATGCTTAATTTGGATCTCAAGAATCGCTGTTTTAGATTCAGCAACCTTTCTCAACAAAAACAATCCTGTTCAAATGCAATAAAAACGCAAATGTTACCAACAAGAACTTAATTTTGCACCCCTCATCTTTATGCTGTAATCCTGCGGTAACACGCTATCTCTGATCGAAAATCCGCCGTCGGACAATAAAGAATACGAAATCAGTCCCCTGGGTTAAACTATCGTTTAGTATTACACGACTATCTTCGTCAGTATCTTGGATGGCACGTGCCTGTACGCCGATACCGGCTTAATCCATCACCCCACAAAACTCTTTGATGTGTAATACAATGGCGGGCATTTAATACTTCTTTTTATATAGGCTTCCCGCTGTGAGACAACTAAATTCTATGTGATTTGGTTTGTAAAGGATACGAGTTACGAGTGTTTTTAATTTGTTTATGCAGCCGCTCGGTGCATTTACGAGGTGAGGTTGGTGTTTCACACGAGGATTTTCTGAGGAATAAAACTAAACTTTAAAATAAAATGTGGGACAATTCACGCGAATTTCGTTTGATCTCCAATTAGGACTTTTCTCTACTTTATGCTCGTAGAATAGACGTGAAGTACTAGAAGGGTATCTATATATTTAAAAAGATTGTCACTACCAAGGATTACACTTCTCATCAAGACGAATCAAACGACGCCAAACTCAATCGGGATTACGTCGTTTAATTATAGAGCTCCTATCGGTAACCTTCCAGCTCCATCATCAGAACTTGCTCACCGCCTTGGATTAAAGTACTCATTAAGACGAATGAAACGAGCGTAAACTCGATGGGGTTACGTCATTTTATTACAGAGTTCCTATGGTCACCTTCCAGCTCCATCATCGGATCAGCTTATAGTACCATAATATTGCATTGTCACGCCATATACCTACACATGTATGCAAATTTCAGGGAACCGAGAAGTGGATCAAATTTGACTTGCAATATTTGATTACAAACACACCGGGACAGGTGAAACTAAATAAAAGCTTGCAAAAAAAACATCATCATGAATGCTTCTGGCTACGAACCTCCTTAATGGTAATAACTCTTTGGCATTAGAAACTCATTAGTGTACATCCAAAGGAATAAATAAACCAAACTCAAAAGTCAAATTTTACCATAGAACGATATAGTGCCCACGGAGCTAAATAAACTCCGTAGCAAGCCCAATCCTCAAGCAGTATTTCATTGAGACCAACCAGCTCAACCAGATCAACCCACTAACAACTTCCTATTGTATCAATGATACTTTTTGAAGATTTTTTGATACTGCATCAACGACGTGAATTAGAACAGAGTCGTAATAGTTTAAACGATGATTGTGTTTAGTTGTTTGCAAATTACCCTCAATTTAGACCCTCTTTCTGAAAGACGCCGGACATCGCGTATATCGTCCGCATAATGCTTTTATTTGATTTCGCTGGGGTGGAACAAAGCAGGGTGTCTCGCGTCACATTGACTGTCTCATGGCTGTCTATTAGGGTACTTACGTGCCAATATTTATTGTAATGGACAAAGTAAAGGACGGGTCTGAATATTTTACAGTACCTACCTAATGAGGTACTAGTCGCAATGTTTTGTAATTTTTTTCTTAGGTTTATTGATGAGTTTTTGGATTTGCAGATAAAGTTTCTGTCTTCATTATTAGATTTATAAGATATCGCACTTATTGATTGCAATTCAATGGATTAAAACGGTTTATTGCTGGTTATAATTGGCTGGAAGTTACTAGGTAATACTGAAAAAAAGAAAGAATTCGTTGAATTAAGCTTTTGAATATAAAATTAATCTAATTACACGAATATATTAATTGAGACAACTTAAAATATATAATTAATTATCAAAATCATCAAAAAATACTGTTAAGGCAATATATTAAACAGACTCGCTATACCTAGGAACTTCATCATAGCGAACCCTAACCAGAGTAAAGAACCAGATAGTAAGTTAGTAATAAAAAATATATATTAGATATATCGTAAATATACAAACAAACAAGTACGTGACAAAAGCAACTGCCAACTATTCGTAGGAATACTTATAAATTATACAAAATACACAATCGCTATGTTTTATTGTTCGCCGTTGTGATTGAATCTTATCGTTTGGTAATCACCCTTAACCATCTATTAAGTAACTGTCAAAAGAAAGATAAGCCAGTATTTTATCTAATATTTACGTAGAGAAACCGGAGATTCGATGTTATTTATTGCAAAAACAAATTCAGAGATAAGTTATTATTTATTAGCTGAAATCTTATATACAATTTAAGTACTTTAATCGCTAGCAATCTTTTTCAGACAGTAATATTGAAACCATTTAAGATTATATAGATTAATAATCATCAGTATATTTGTAAGTATGCGTCAAAAAAATTTGTTGGTTTTAGTGTTGAGATTTGAGACATTGGTATTGAAAATTTACACGTAAATATTATTTAAGGACTTTTAACGTAGGATAAGTTTACGTTATATTTCTACTAGTACAAACACGAAACGATCAAAGTTCAAATTTATATTAATTACTGGTAATTTGGACATTTTATCACTCGATTCACAAATATAATTTGATTAATAAGTAGTTATATTAACAAGCAAAGATTTATTAGGTAACTGTCAAAAGTTTTATAAGTTAGCATTTTATCGATGTCCCCATAAACAATTCAGGATAGCTACTTGATTTCACTGATTTCTATCTTTCCAATCTTCCATAAACAAAGTTAATAAACCAATAACAAAGTAGCGATGATTAATCTCCTGACGGCGTTATATCCTTAAAGTGTATAAACTAACCAGTTGTGTAGATTTGTATATGTAGATTTTTGCATCCTACAACACATACATTGACCTTACTCCAAGATAAGTAGCTTAAGCATTAGTGTTATGGGTATCAGAATCAACAGTAGTATTACAAATATAGGTATACTTAAATATTAGATATTAACACCCAGACACTGAACAAACACAATTATTCGTCATACGAATGTTTGTGCTGGGTGGGAATCGAACCCACAACTCTTGGCGCAGGGTCACTACCGAATGCGCAATCGAGCCAGTTAAATGGAAAAGTAATACTTAGTACCTATGCTACTCCTTCACATTTTTTTTTGTTACGCGAAGAAATGCTTTACGCACCGTCACTCTACCCAGGAGGGCAGGGTGGTGTGTGGCTCCCGGGGACCCTTGAGTAGAGGGTCCCTGCTCCAGCCAAGATATAACCGGGGTATACCTACAAAAAATCCGCGGTACCCCTTCTTGCTTGAGTGGAGGTGTTTACGGGGATCTCGGCTCAGCCTTCGTTGCCGTAAACACCTCCGAATGCTACTCTTTCGCCATTTTATATCTGACTCACTCGACCTAATATTCACAGAATTTTCCATCGATTTAATTTACTTAGATGTATTGGGGTAGAGGAGCCCATGTCTCCTTGGGCTATAACTATATCATGAATTGCGGGCATGGCGATATATTCATACATATGATTGTTCTAGTGAAAGCATCGTCTACCTAGTCAACATCGAAGCCGATATCCACGAGGGTCTTAATGCGCCCGCAGCGGGTCGTGGCCACAACGGGCATTGAGCGGCGTGACGGAGCGCACTTCTTCCCGACTACTAATGCCGCTCCCTGCGCCCGACATTTATATCTGCTTTCTACTTGACTACGTAACGAACGGGTTAAGGCGTGGCGCACACCGGCATACAAGCATTTTCTCTAAGTTGTAATTTGCTTTAGAAGGTATCGGATTTTCTAACATATCATATAAAAAGGTTGGGATCTGGTTAAGATACTTAATAATCACAACACATCTTGAAGTTGGTTAGCATTGTATACAGCTTGAATGGGCTGAATCGGTAAAATCACCCTCTCATTTAAGACTGATGATAGTGACAATTTCGGATGCAGAATAGGACCACAAAAAATCATATCTCAATCGAGTTTGTGTTCCGAAAGGATCATCATGTAATAAATATTAGGGATTGTTTCAGAAGTAAAATCTCCTTTCAGTATTTTAATAAAAAATTCAGGCTAATAGGATTTTAAATTGGCAAAATTTAAATAGACAGCGTAACGGCGTGCTTATTAAGTCGACTACTCTTGGCTGAGACTCGAAACAGAATGCCCGAGCGCTCTGACTGCCCGCTAGCTTCCATCTCATAGTGGGGTGGGGAAACGGTGACGTTTAGTGACTAGTCGGGTCAAAAGAGCGTCCGCACTAATGACTTCTGATACGTAACAAGTAATAAATGTGTATTTATTAATAATATTGCTTACAGAAGTAGCAAAAAGCAAAATATTAATCTCTTTAAATTTCTTTATTAATTATCCTATCTACCTCTAGGGTCCCAACTACGTAACCTCGTCACCAGCGTCATGTTCATAATTCTTCAATTACTTTTGCGGCTTGTCTCAATTGCTACGCTTTTAAACAATGCCAGGTGCAAGGAAAAGAAGCAGTAATATTATTATATCCTTCTTCTTATAACGGTCTCGTGCAATTGCACGGCAATGCATGCATGATACATGATGATGCGAGATCATAAGGTAATTATTATAACCTTTTTTCATACAACTCGTACCAATTATTCGTACTGTCTTTGTATTTATATTATTTTATTGTTAGCCTGGAATAAGACGTGCAATGAGACATCGTTTGGACGTAGCTTAAATTAATTATATTTATTTACAATTATGTTCAATCTATAATTTTCAAACATAACCGCTGCAGCTACCAATGTACGCGACGGTACGTAGTGGCTGGGTTGGAGAAAATAAAAATCTAAAATTCTTGTTTCGCTTGTTCAATGGCGAGAAGCAGGCTTCTGATTGTTCTATGGACAAGCCTTCGTAACTGCTACTCAAAAAACAATTAAACCATTACATGCTATACGGTTAAATGTCTCCAAACCTAACCCTCCCAGTGTCCGTCGGCGCCGGGACCGTATCAAACCGCAGCCCGGGGCCAAGGCGAGTATAACTGAACGCCACCACGTGACTCGCCTCGGCAACTAACTCACGATATTTTGCGATTCTTTCCTCGGTGATTTTGGTCTCTTGGACCAGGTTGTTACGTGTACGTCAGGAAGATTAGTTTATTTTTGGTACTGGTTCATTTAAACACGAGACCATTGCTTGGCGCAGACTTATACTAAGCACGCTTATTTTATTCATTCATTTCTTATATACTTCCTTTGTTAAAGGGGTAACTTATGAGATTTAGATAGCAATCCTACATAAAACTAGTGACTAAATTACGTTATAGTGTACTTGTACTTACGTTTCCTTATTATAAGTTCTAGAATAGTAAGTAGCTCTACCACCTTAGCTAGATTCGAGTCTAAGACAATCAAATGTAGCTGTTCTTTTTTGATCCTAAAAACGCTTGCATATGTTTTGTTTCATCTAAAAAGCTTAAAATCTAATCAAGATATTGTGCCGTTGAAAGTAGTGAAGTTAGCTAGTCGTTAGACATTTCCTTTTATTTAAGTGGTAGCAATAGCCTGGTTAAAACAAGTCACGTTTAGCTTACAACTAAATCTCACGTTTAATTTGAACTACTTTCTACTATCTATAGTTTAATGTTGATTACATAATATACCAAAAGCGGAGCTTAGAAACGGCACCAATAAATCCACTCACCTGTTTCTACAGTGCAACTGGGTAAGTATTACTACATACGTAATCACGTTGGCCGAATCTGCCGTAAAGTTGAAGCACTAAATCTGCTAGAATCCCTATCGACTGGTAATAATGCTTGTAATTACTGTTCGCCGGCTTTCGGCTGTTAATCTTACTTACGGACTCCCTCCGTGCCAAGTTTAGTTAAAAATTATTGGCCCAGGTACCGCGTCGATGCATGGGTAATAGATGCTTTTAAGGGTTCTTCGGCTATCAATTAATTGGTTTAGGGGACATCGATTGATTTTTTTTTGGTTGGAGGTTTATAGACCTGCCTTTAAAGCCCTAATATTTTTTAAGATTCTTAACGGTTAAACCGATTTATAGAACATGAAAACCTTAAAAAATACTTGAAGCGGTAGCGTAGATTTTGAACTATTTAAATTAAGACTGAGACCGATTATAACGGCCTACCAGGGAAGTGGCGTGAAGTTTAGTTCGTTAGTTTAAATAAAGACCATATTTATTATAACACAAATATTTATCCTGATTCTTTGTATGTATTTTGTTTTAATGTTAACCTGGAATACAATGGAATACAAGCCGTACAATAAGCCATAAGACATCGGACGTAGCTTAAATTAACTACTTGAAATATATGTGTATTATTAAAAATGTAAAAAGTAATTTTACTTTTTATCTGAGCGTGCATGCGTGAAATTGCTTAAATGATTTTAAATCCTTAACTCTGTTTTCCAGCACGCCCGCAATCCCCGAAGGGGTAGGCAGAGCCCAAAGATCGATGAGCTCCTTAACTAACCAAAAATAGAGTTCGGTTAAATGGAAAACTCTTTAACCTCGAGGTACAAAGAATCAACATTTGCTATGTACTTAAAGGTTAAGTTACACTATATATTATGATATAACAGCTTCTATTCTACCCACACCCTGTGTAATCGATGACCTTTATGAATAAATACGCTCTGGGAGGACACGACCCGAGGAGATTACGTCGACCTATAATAAGATGATGTAGGTATATTTTTCGAAGCAAAAAAATAATACTTCTATCCTTCTCGACCCCTATATTACTAAAATGAGACTGTCCATTTTTGAGGTAAGTAAACAAATGGAACTACTAACTACTAAACCTAGTAGCCTTCTTACGTGATTTTGAAAGTACACAGTTTTGTTGAGTACCAGAACAAAGAAAGTCTTTTTCTGTTACTTGTTGTTCGGTAACTAATAGTAACCTACTTAGGGGTTCTATATTTTTGACAACTTGGTAATATCTCACATTAGAATTAATGTCACTTGTCCTGTACTCATAAGAAATAAATCAAGTTTTATTTATTCAATATTACGCATGAGATAAGTAGGTACAATAAGAGTTAAAAATGCCTAAAGGAAATGCGTCAATATATAAGAATATTTATGAATCGAAACATCATAAGGACTTACTTAAAATTTTAGAACCTAATTATGTTTTCATCAAGTTTCAATTCAAAATACCCCAACAAAAATCCTAATGAGGTAGGTAGATAATGCCTATCCCACAGCCAAAATGACACTGATAGACATAATCTTCGTTACATATTTTGTTATTAGTCATAAAGTTACAACACCCCCGATTGACAAAATTTTAAACTGCAGTGCCTCCCACTTTCCATCGAACTTTCAACTTTCAATTTCGACAGCGCGCGTCAGGTGTCAAAATATTATCCACAAGCGGGCGAGTCGAAAGTCGGGAGGACTATCGGAGGGTTTTCCGCGCCATTGAGGACGGCTGACGCGAGCGATGACGTATGCGAAACGTCACCCTCCTCTCTGCTGATGCGTCTATTGCTTTATTGGCTCGGAAGCCTTCTGAGATAAATAGGTGTTTTAGAATGTTAATTTAGGTATATTCGCAATAAGGGGACAGATTTAGTTACTGAGAGCATCATTATAACCATTAAAATTACTAGGAGTATAACATTATGATAACTCCTAGTATGTCCTTCTTTGGGCTGGCAATAAAATATTTTAATTATTTTTTTTTTTTTTTTATGTTTAAATTCGTCAGAGATTTTAAGAAAGAAGTTTTGTAGGATTTAGTAAAAGGAGTACCATTTGAGTCATAAAGAAAACTTTGACATGTTACAATGGCTTAGGTATCTACAATATTTCATAAAAAACTTGAACCTAAAATTATCTTTTCCATGTTTTTCTGATCGGATTACAAAAAAAAATATGACTTTGAATTTATAATATAACTTTGAATTTACTAATCATAGGTTTAGTGATTGGCAACGCCTTTATTGTGAATTGTTAACTATTCATAAAATATTGTATGCAAATATATAATTATCTTATCATAAAATGAGGTATGCAATGATAGGTGTTAAACAAACTTTGAAAAGATTCATAAGTGCTTAATCTTCAACAATGTTCATGTGATGTCACTGGATAAACACTGATTAACGATAATTCGTATTGATTAATTTTAAATCCTATTACCGACACATGATAGATTACATGTTCTTTAACAACAAACCTTTGTACATACATATTACTTACATAAAAACGTTTATTAAAGCGTTGAGATAGATCTAGAATGGAAAGATATATTGAATTAAAAAGGACAGTCATGAACCCTGATTAATCTTCTTTCATCGACAAGATCTCGTGGCATTCACGAGAAAACCCGGGCTTTTAAGGCTTGCATGGCGACTTAGCCCAGCATTTAATGTCATACCGAGGATATATTCGTTGTTATATTCTGATACATGTTGGACAAATTAAATAAAGGGAAATGTTTAATAAGTATTACGCCATTTTGTTAAGAAATAGTTGTCGACCAATCTATACTTATAATAAATCTGTAGAGAGGTCAATTCTGTACATGAAATATATTTTCAAAATAACTATCAAGGGGTGATAAGTGCGATCACTTATCATTATCTAGGATCGAAGACATTGCTTTGCATTTTTGGCATCAGTATCGATATACTGATGCCAAAAATGCAATCAGTAAAATTTTTGTCTGTCTGTATGTTCCTTATAGAAACAAAAACTACTCGACGGATTTTAACGAAACTTGGTACAATTATTTTTCATACTCCTGGGCAGGTTATAGTATACTTTTCATCACCCTACAATCAATAGGAACGGAGTAGTGAAGGGAAATGTTGAGAAAACGGGAAAAGTTACTACATTTTTTAAATCATGTATGACGGAAATAGTCTATATAATATTAACCATAAACGCGGGTGACACCGCTGGCACAGCTAGTAAATAAATAAATTCTCTAGACTAACTCACCAATTCCCTAGTTCCACTCCCTTCCCTTGTACTTTATATCCTAGAGATATGAATAGATTACACACAACACGATAGTCTTTGTTTCAGACAAAATTGCATATGAGCGGGCGAAAGCTAATTCTACATACTTAAACAATATATTGGTAGGATTCATGATATCTAAAGCAATTGGATTAACTCTCTTTATCTCGCTTTCAGGTAGAACGTTTTGGCACCGCCCATGAATTCCTGAAAGCCACATCCCCATGTAAGTACTGCGCCAATAATTTCACGTCCGAATGCCTTATCCCAGTTTTTGTTTTTCCTACAAGGATTTTCCTATCCAAAGCGCGTGCTGGAACCGGGCCAGTGATCGCACGATACTCTTCCGCTCTTATTTATTGCCTGTTAATAATTTCTTTCAATTTATAGCGATAGGGAGCTACAGTAAGCATTGCTTTGTTTCAACTCTTTGTGCTGGGTGGTTTAATATTGGAGAATCGCTCTTTGTTAACGAGCTAATTTAAAACATCTATTGGAGTTAATTTGTTAGGGCAGCATAGAAAATATTATTAATTTACACTACTTTCTAGACAGAGCCTATCTTCGATCCTAGATATTTAGTACCCTACGTTTGAGGAGTTTTTCCTTACTGTTTTCTTAGTTAACAATTACCCATGAATTATCTATTACTGAATAAAGCCATCGTTCTAAAGGCGGTGTTTCTTTCAGTCCTAATCTCCTCCACATCATGACTAGACGTATGTATTTCACACTAACCCGCATGTTGACATCTAACCATGTGTGACATATTTGGATCTACGTTTCTATTAGTGTTGCCCAAATGCAAGAACAAGACGAGACTTAGCCAGTCTTGGTCTTGGTCTTGCGCCAATACACCTGGTCTTGGTCTTGGTCTTGGTCTTGCGCTCCCAGTCTTGGTCTTGGTCTTGGTCTTGCAGCAAGAGTCTTGCAAGTCTTGCAATTACCTATTAGTCTATTGCTATTTATTAAAGTTTACTTTAAATCTTAGAAAAATGTATTAGAATTGGAACATTGTGAGCTTGAATTAACATAGCCATAGTAAAGATCAATCAGATTAATAAATAACTGAAGATTTGATAAGAAATTCGAAAAATCAACTGACCTATATGTCGTTTTCCATGGAAGTAACTGTTTCTTAATAAACATTTATGATTAAGCTTACATTTGCTAAAACATGTAAAAAAACAAATTAATTACAATAACTTGACTGTACTTTAAAGAACAATATCTGTCTAGAAAGAGATTGAACCCTCAACTTATATGAAATTTAATAAAAGAGTTTTACGATTTATCATTTATTTCAATAAAAAATAAAATTCAACACAAATCAAACATAACAGTACACAACAGCTTTATCATTAGGTTATGTTACTTTATATCAATTCTTTTGACCAAGAATTAATACAAAGTAACCATCTGGCTGACTCATCACTAAACCTATTTCTATGTTTTCTAATTACTAATGATGCTTTAGAAAATAATCTCTCTAAAATCACGGGCCATCTTCGATAAAGTCGGATACTCTGTCTCATGCGTCCTCCACCAATCTAAAATGTCTTCCGAGCTGGCAGTTCTTGGTTTTCTCAGGTACTCCTCCAACTCGTCTATCACTAAGCCTTGAAGACAAGATCCAGATGACGTCGAGGGACATTCATAGAGTTTATCAAAGTCTATTACGTGTTCATCTTCATCACATACTTTATTTTCTTTTCTTGGTAATTCCAGAGATTTGTTCAGTGAGTGTAGACTTTTATATTCTTCATAAAGTTCATTGAACTTGCGCAGACTTTCTGTTTTAAGTTGCTTCCCCCACATTGTCAGGTCAAAAGTCTGAGCCTTATGCCTTGGGTCTAAAATAAAAGAAGTACAATAAATCCAGTTGCTCTTCTTATAATGTTTAAGCATTTTGTCTCGAGCTGCTTGGAAAGCTAGAATGAGCCTTTCATCCACTTCAGATCGATTAGGTTTCTCATCTAACTGTTTTACCATGGATTCAATTTTATCTAGCAAGAGATTGAATGATACAATGACTAGCGGTAATGTAACATATTTGTCTCCACCAACTTAAAAGTTTCAAGTTTATTAGAAATTTATGTTATTTTTCGAGTACCTGCTATTCACTAGCTGTGATTTGAAAATCATTCAATTCGGTGACAGAACTGCACAATATGTTAATGCCCGCTCTCACTTTTAAACCAAATCCAATCATATCATGTGTGGAATTCCATCTCGTTGGACAGTCAAGAATGGCATTTAGATTTGATGGCACGCCAGCTGCTTCACAAGTAGACTGAAACTTCTTCTTCACTATCTCACTTCTTTTTATTTTACTGGAAATACTGCGTAACTTTGTTACAGATGTACGCGAGTCAGCAATATTTGGTGCATATTCTTCATCTTCCTCATCCTCAGTTTCGTCTGCATAGTCTTCATACTGCTGATCTTGCGCGTTAGTGTCAGACTCACAGTGTAATGCTAAGGTCTTTAATAAATCTTGTACACCAAGGTTTAAAATGTGAGCAAAGCACCGGAAATGTTGATTGTCTGAATCAAAGTGTGGCGGCAGCTGTTTGCCCAGTTCATACATAAATTTGGTATTTGCAGTTGCGTTGTCGACCGTGATACCTTGTATTTTATCAATTATGTCATATTCCAATAAACATTCATGGAAAATCGTTGCAATATCTTCCCCAGTATGTCGACCGCGTGATGGTATAAAATCAAGAACTACAGATCGATACTTCCATTCGTTGTCTATATAATGCATAGTAACCCCGTAGTAACTCCTACCAGCAATTGACGTCCACCCATCAATGGTAAACGACATTTTAGATGATAATTGTTGAAGTCGTTCCTTGAGATTCAATTGGAGCTCTTCAAATCGCTCTTTGACTTTCCTTCTAAGTGTAGACCTTTTAGGAAACACCATATTAGGGCCAATACGTCGAAAATATACTTGTGTAGCTTCGTCATCGAAAAATGAGAAGGGAAGATATTTTTTCACCACCCAATCAACTGTAGCTGTCGTGATGTTGTCACTGCTGTTTTCCGACTGAAATAAAACAATAAATCTTGTGTTATTATTTAAAAAATACTAGGTTTGAGCGTTTAGGAGAAGGAGGTTTGTTGTTGTTAAATCGAGAAAATCGTTAAATTGACATTTGTTATATTAAGGTTGCACTGTACTGTAATTTACCAAAATAAAGTACTTAGTTGTTACTGGCCGATTATGAAAACAAATGAAAATATGGGTGTTTATAAAAAATATTTAAGACGATAATTACATACTTAATATGTCGCACCCCTAGATGAAAACACCACTAACTCAAAAATACTTACGTAAGTTAATGGCGTTTTTGAAAGTGTCGCATGAATAGCTACGCGGAGTTAAAATTCCCGTAGCGACGACAACTTCGACCATTGTTAAAAAAATATTCTTACCTGTCTACTTCTTCCAGCGGTTACTAAAAAGCTTGTGATATCTCCACTTAATTTCGGTTTAACAGGAAGAAATATTTGTGATTCCTTTTTGTGGAAAGATATTAGATGTTTCTTTAAGCCTGAAGTGTTTCTGTTTTTCATTTTTATTTCAATCTTTTTATGTTGGCACAATTTACACAAGGCAGTTTGGGATGCATGAATTATTTCGAAAAACTCCTCAAATTTGCTTTTGGGTCTTTTAGATCTGTGACTCAAACTCTCGTTACTCGGACTAGAATAATTTGAATCTTCGTCACTCATATTAAATTGTACACGTGATACGTTTTTAGAAAACAACAAGAATTAGTAAAAACAATTATTAAGTTAGACTCGAAGCACAGCTCAATTGGAAATGACTGGAATTAAAATAATTCCTTTGTTTATAGTACGTTTCCTTGCTTTCTACCGCGCCGCCTCGCCACGTGCCGGCTCTATTAAAAGGATGCCGCCGCAAATCAAACGATGCCGCGTGCAGCGTACAAACACAGATTATTACCTACTTGTACAGACGCGACGCGTGAATAAAATATATGTAAAGAATTAGTGCCAATCACTATTCTTTACACATAAGTGAATGTTTTGGCGTACATCTATACTAATCTATACTAATATTATAAAGCTGAAGAGTTTGTTTGTATGTTTGATGACAGAAGTTTTAAAATAAATAAATAAATCCTGAACGTCACTATACCTCCAAAGTTACTATTTCTCGTGGACGAAGTCGTGGGCACTGCTAGTAAATACTTACTCTCATCATCTCTCTCAGAGATATTCGGGCTGGTAAGCAATACAAAACTCTTATCGCAGGCTTTTTATTTTATTAGTAGGTAAGTACCTACGCTTTTTATATTATTTTATTAGTTTTGTAGAATTTTTTTACACGTTTCAAGTATATTTAAAAGTGGCTACAATATTTATCAAACGGGTGATATTTGAACACTTTTTCGCTATTTTTTCTTGTAAAAACTTAAGAAATATAATGACTAAATGTACAATAATAGTACCTAAGTAATTAGTTTAAAACCATATAATCAATATTATAATATATACTTACTAGAATAAATTATTATGACATCTACTACCTATCCTTACCATTTTATCCTAATCATAATACTACTTGCGTGATCAGTATAATGTATTCATTTTCATTCTTAGCACTCTGAAAATTATTTATTCTTTGGAACACCTGTAGGTACTCTTAAAATTCGAAATTATTTTGCATGAGTATACCTACGCCCTGTGGCGGCAATCAAATAGTGTCAAATGTTGTGATTTCGGCGCGGCGGCAACGATTGTTGTATATGATTTCAAAAGAAGCCGCCGGCGCGTGTATCATAACCATGTACTTCCGAAAAGCGGCAAATTTCTTTGAGAAGTAAGTACAAAACCTTTGATGCCGCATTATCAAAGTGCCGATGGTTAAAACATAACTATGCATGCACTCAGTTTGATTTTAATGGATATTTTTTTATTTGCTATGTTTATGGTATTAGTCGTAATGCGCATAGGTCCAGTTTTTCATATTCTTTGATACAGTTTTTTGCGTCTCATAGAATTCCTAAGCGTACCTATACACTGAACTGTTACACCTAACTACTCTGTGAAATAGCGCTAAGTCTTAGCTGCAAGACGCAAGAGTCTTGCAGGCTTAGTCTTGTTCTTGCTCAAGTCTTGCACGGTCAGTCTTGGTCTTGGTCTTGCTAAAAATACGCGGTCTTGTTCTTGGTCTTGGTCTTGCAAAAACGCAAGAACAAGACCAAGACTGCAAGACCAAGACTGAATTTGGGCAACACTAGTTTCTATTTTGCACCACAGTGCAACTATGCAAGGGACCGTCTTTATATGTCGCCATCCATAGCAATTTCTAAATCAGCATTAATTTTATTGCAATTAAAAAATCTGGTAAATTTTGGAACCATAAAACTAAAATCAGTACATAATTATATTGGTATTTAAACCAACTATATCCAGGGATGGATCAGTCTTACGTTTTCTTCGTTCTCCAATTTTTTTTAAATATATTTACACTGATCTGCTCAGAATTAACGAAGGCACTATGAACACCCAGACCGGAAACAAATCACTCATTAAATATCAAATATTTGTCGCGTCGCGAAGATCGAACTCGCATTTGCTTTCGTCGCGTCAACCAACGAGGTTAAACATTTTTTAACAATTCTTTTTTTTTATTCTCAGTCAAAATTACGGTTAATTTTTACCCTGTGTGTGCGATACGTGCCCGGTATTTCAAGTTGGTCCGGTAAATCAAATTCCTGTAATGAAACCCGCACGACGCACAGGATACGTTGTAGCAAGTTTCATTGTCCACAATAGTATTAAATCACGAATGCAGCTATTGGTTTATTTAAACTAACATTTGCACTAAACTAACGTTTCTATTCGGAACTTGAGACATGGCTTAATTTTGGAACAATTTCCTCTTAATCCAGAGCCTGCTTTGTATTCTCGGAATGTTATTAGCACTAAACTTTCTTAGCTTTATGAGCAATAAATATAACCGTATTTTGCATCATATCTAACTAAATGTTGTGTTACGAAACAACACTACTAGTACTCAGGTACTCAGATATATATAAACGTTACCATATGATTGCTAGATAGATTAGATAGTGCAAGAATTTTACTTAAGAAATCTAGGAGATAAAGCACACAAGACCATGATGACAAATCTTTTCCTGAAGATCAACACACACCTACTAAAATATAAAATTAAGTACTCATACAATTAAGGCAAATAGTATGTATTATACCTGTAATACAAGTAAGTACCTACCTATGATTGTACAGCGGTTAAATTCACCACAGCAAAAGATGTAAATTAATTAATAAAATGCCACATCGAAAACCAGGGCACCCAACTATGAGTATTGTCAACAACGGTGGCGCGTGCATACGTAATTAAAAACAAATGAAACGCGATCGATCCACATTTCATAAATAACAGAACAATTTCAGAGCAAACGAAATAATGAAATGCAACAGTAAAACAATATTTCTCGACCGTGAGGTATACACAGGCGGATTGCAGAGTGCAGTTGGTATTACAGCGGTGATGGAAAACGTTCGTGCACTGATTACTGCGATAAAATGCTCGATGTGGTTAAATTACATATTGGGATTATGTTCTCTTCGTCATAGAGCGTAATTGCAGCTGTGTCAAGCATACAAATAAACACGCTTATTGGTCGCTTGTAGTAGTTGTTAATAAACATGGTTGTGATCGATGAATCTTTTTAATTTAAGTTTTTAAGTTGTCAAAACGATTTAAAAGAATATTCTCCCGCTAAAAGGTTCTGTCAAAAATATTTTCTCCTCCATAAGGATCTATAGTTATGCATTTATCTATCTTTATGTAGTTAATTATTATTTCTTCTCTCGATGTTAAAATTTTTCCACTTACACCAGAACTGCTTTCCCCATTATTCGTCAGCTCAACTCAAAATCAAAATTTCACAAAACCAATCATATTTGCCCTATAAATATGTATATGTTAACAAACGGTTCACACTGCCTACTTCGAGAGTAATGCACAGTAATTTAAAACAGACGGTCGGTCCACTGTAAATCAATGTTGTACTGAAAGTAGGCGAGCATTTATTATGGTTAAAGGATGAAAAACCCCAATAGACTGTGGCCATCATAGCTTGAACCTTGACATCATATATGGAGACTTGAACTTTATAAGCGTTGGTGTGGGTATAGGAGGTCCATGTAAACTGGTTTAATGTAGATTCATGTGATGCGATGCAAAGGGTATTCCCGCTGGGTGTAATTATTATATTTTAGTTCAGCAGTTCTGGTGAGCTTATATTTATCGCACACATTTATCAATCACTTTGAAGCTTTTGCTCTATGGTAAAGCTTTGTCTACTTAAGTAACCTACCAATTTAATACCTAAGTAGGTATTGTTACATCCAGAATTATGTAATCGATTAGCTGAAGTGTTTTATATAATTTAAAATATTTCCTAAATATTGTTGAGTCATAGGTACATCCAATTGGCTAAACTACATTCTTCGCTGTATCGTATAACGTACCTTTGGCTTACTTTTAATATGGATCAACTTTAAGTTATGTTGACATGATCTTTATGCTAACATAAAGATCCATCTTAATCAACGATTGACTTTAGCACCTCCGTTTTTATTAGTCATGGATAATCATTTATCTTGTCGTTACGATGATAGTAATTATCCTATAAAGAATATTATTGTGCGCAAACGCAAACATCATTGAAAATGCTCTGTAAAGAAATCCGCATTGAATATTCTGCTTTCACAATTTTATTCAGTAGGTAGCGAAAACATTCCCATTCGAAGCGTTTGCGTGGCGTCGTCGAAAACATCCTAAGCTCTTGTTATGCAGACAGCTTACCTAGCTTATTTTGCTATGAGCTACGGTCCGGACCCCGTACGGGATCCGTCACTGAATTCCGTCAAGCGATCGATCGCATGTAGTCGCGACTGCTCGTTAGAGCTACGTGATCGCAATTGAGATTGCCTATTTATACACATTGTCGGCTTCAGGAATACTTGGCTACACACTATAATGACCAGCGAAAGTAGACCTTCCACAAGTTCGAGTTGTTAAACATTTTTTACCGAAGAAACGAGCGATGAGAGGTCTGATTAAACTGGTTGTCTGGCGGATAAAAAATAAACGGAAATGAACCGTTTTTCGAATTTGATCGAGCCCGTAAAAAGAGTCGAATGCAACCCGGTTGAACGTGAACGGTATGAATGGAAACTTTTCAATGGATTGGTAGTAATTACTTGATTCTCCAAATTGAAATGAATAGAGTGAACTCGTTAATATTCAGGGTAATATAATGGAAATTGATACACAACATTAAAGACCTATAAGTAATTAATTACATGTTATGCAATATGGGAATTGACGTGAAGACATGATAGATTTATTTAGAAAAATATGCGCCAGATTTTATTAAGAACCACGGAGACCTTTAAATAGCAAAATAAATTCAATTGGTATGTCTGTAACATAACATCAACATGTTGCAAAATAAATAAATATTTTTTCAAGCCAAACTAATTAATTTAATATTTTTCCGAAAATACTTTTACACTGAACTGGCTTTCCGCTTTTGCTGAAACGCATCGGATTTGCAATTGCCACAATCCACATCAAAATATATGTGCCAACATAACAGCCAAATACGCAACAACACTAACCCTAAATCCGCGTGTCAAGCGGAACCTGATGACGTTAATCTCCGATCAAAGTCAACTCCACATAATGGCGACCGGCCTAATTAATTGCAAAGTAAACCCTCAAACGCAAAAAGCGTTATTCAAATGAACCGCAACATAACAGACCAATTTTGGAATGCACGGGTACAAAACGCACGTAGGATTAATATAATCGGCCGGTCTGACCGACCCAGACAGACGGACCGAATGACCAGTACTGAATACTAATTTTACAAAATCCAACCCCACACTCGCTTGGGAACGGTAAAAATGGTCGCCGCACACGTGCATGTGAGTGGTTGAGGGTTAATAATCTTGGCAATGTATTGACCTGGTATTTCGAGACCGGACGTTGAAAGCATATTTCCCTCAAACAACATGTTGTTCAGTTTCATGATTAAAGGTAGTTCATTAAAACAAATGTAACGTATTTGACATAGATCTGGAGACAGACATTTTAAAATATAAAGTACGACATAGTTAAATGTCTGAGTGTATTAAGAATTTGTTCGTGATCTTAGTTTTTTTTAATTTTGATCGTAAATAAAAATTCTGCGTCTTTTTTACCCTTCTGTTTTATCACAAAAAGTTAGTATCTATGTACTTTTGAGTCTATTCGAACAATTTGATTAATTAAATTTAAAAAAAAATAAGAAAATTGGTTTTCTATTTTCCTTATTTGCAAGATTTTCTGGCTTCATGAAGTCATTCAAGGGCTGAGTTTTTAAAAGTCTAGTAAAAAAATATCAGTCCGTTAAAGTACAAAACGGATAATGTTAAAATACCATCATCAAGTAATGCACAATCAAAATATTTTATGAGATTCTCAATTTTATATTATTTAACATATTCGTTGTATACATATATTTGAGAATTGAATAGTTTACATTGTATATCAAATAAATCATTCTCGATACGAAGAGTGTCGCGTTGTTTTCCTCGGAAAACCCATATAGCGCCGGTGAGACAATATGCATGCACCCATTGTTCGCGTGTCTCCGGGCATTATCCGAAGACTGCTCGGAGGTGACCTACTTCGCCACCATATCCCTAAGTGCTTACGCATCTAGATATTGTGCTATAACAGAATTGAAATCGATATCACAATATCGAATATCACACTGGCTTTTACCGTAGATTGCGTAAATGGAAATCTGGCGTTGCGGCGGAAACAACGGCGCTGCCAAATAGAATGTTTCGATTTGAAATAAAATGTGATCGTAAAAATTTAATGTTTTTATTCCCGTTTGCGCTATGTTCGAAAGAATGAAATGTGATGATGTGGATGGTGCATAAATAGGGAGGAAAGGGAGAGTTAACATAATTACTGTTGGTTATAAAAGTGATTGATTCATGGCGCATCTTAATTTTTATATTTTGCTATAAAATGTTATCTTACATATCTAGCTCTATATGTTAAGTAATGTATCTATTGTTTCTGTAGAAAAATCGATAGTTTTTGTAAAAAAAACTGTTGGAGAGTTGAAGTTTTGGGAGTAGGTATAATGACGTTAAAACATCATATCTAAACAAATACTTTTATTAATTATCTGTATATGTGTGTTTAATACTCGAATTCCATTTACTTGAACATCGATAAAATGCAGACTGTAAAATAATGTGTCAGCGCAGAAGGAAGACCACTGCCTTTGCTTTTCTCATACGCTCTACATGCGCACAGCAGATCCGCAAATTTAGAACTAGTCTGTGATTAATATGGTTTACTAGAAGTACTTTTATATACGAAACGCAGTGAGCTACGTTGACGGTTAACTCAGTGGTGGATTTACCCTCAGGCCCAGTAGGCCCGGGCCTAGGGCGGCCAGATATTAGAGGCGGCCAATCGTGATAAAAAATTAACTGATGATGCTTTAGTACTGAAAAGAGGCGGCTGGTATTTACTATATGGCCTGGGGCCTAGGGCGGCCAAGACCATAAATCCACCACTGGGTTAACTATACGGACATTTGCAACAACACGGGTCACCCAAATGCAATGTTGACTTTTGCATCTTTTTAGGGTCTCGATAAAATAGCAGTCAGGGTTGGGCAGTATTTGAATACTATATTATATATCAATTCCTTATAAGAACATTGGCAAAAGTCGACCCAATCTTTTCAGAATCCTTTCTTTTTTGTCTATGCTGGACTGGATTACTTTATATTTTTAATAATACTTTGTAATTATTTCAAATAAAAATAGCTTAAATATTTGTATTGCGTATTTTAAATACTTGACAGGTAGTATTTTGTGATTTGTATTTCAATTAAAGCAAAGCATGTATTTTACCCAGCCCAGATAGCAGTGCAGTTAAAATTGCTACTTCAGTCTACTAGTAGTACGTCGATCTTCTGTGAGGGCGTTGTACTTGCGATAAAAGAAGAGACATTCATGCCGCAACGAAATTCAACGCTTGACTAAGTACATCACGGCTTTAAAACAATAAATGGCTCACAATCAGTATAATTCGACGGTAATAATAATCTTTAGATAATTATCTGTATACGTGAATTCAAACGAATGTGTACAGTAAGATTATTTGCTGATTAAATTGACGTGCATATGAAGGTATAACAAATTACCTGGTGTGTGTATATATATTTGACTGGGTCGATGGCGCATTCGGTAGTGACCCTGCCCCATGCGCCAAGAGTTGTGGGTTCGATCCCCACCAATAATGAATACTTGTGTTTGTTCTGTGTCCGGGTGTTAATATATTTATTGTAATTAAAGTATATATTTGTAATACCACTGTTGATTCTGTTATCCGTAACACAAGTGCTTAAGCTATTTATCTTGGAGTCACATCATTGAATATCATGTAGTCTGATTTTTATTATTATTTAATGACAAGATTATGTAAGCTGTCTAAATTTTCAAATTGCTCAAAGTTTTATTGTATGGTGGAAGAGTTACAGTACAGAGCGCTAGTAGAACGTAAGTATTACTTACCGAATAAGACGCGTATACTTAGTAAGTATTTAAGTATTTATGCGACAGGTTCCAGTTCAAATCCGGTTTCGATCCGATTTTTTCATATTTATAAACGGATTTATATGATTTTCTCGGCATTGAGGGTACATGCTGTATATCTAAAATAACTATGGATATGTAACTATGATCTTTGCCTGATCTAGCGTTACGAAAATAAGATAGTCTGTCGCTTTTTTAAAATAATAACCAGACTAGTTAAATCCTGGATCATGGCCAAAGCGGACCTCGAAAAAGCACGGGACATAACGCTACGAAAACGATGAAAAAAATTTATTGGAGGTATGCGATGTTTGTCATCTAGAGATGGAAGCCAATAAAAGTCTCATCTGTTGGGTCAATTTGGAAAACAGACATTTCCAAATCTTATTCTGAGCGCGCTAGTATGCAACTTTTATTCCGGAAAATACTAATAATATTGGTATCTGAAATAAGAATCTTTCGTTGAGAAGTTTCGTCTCCAGAATTATTGGATTGGATTGTCTGTTGATAGATGTTGTTTTATTTGTACTCACTGCATTTTTACTTGGTTAAAAGTCTGTTTTAAAGCGTATTTTACTATGTACTTGTTTATGTATGTATAGCTCTACTGAAGCAATTGATACAGTTAAGTAGTGTAGTGTGACAACTTGATATTAAATTCAATTGACTACGCAATTACAAATTCTTAATTCAAAAACCTATGTATTACAAAAAAGGAAAATTATTAATAAACGTTCACGCGTATGTTACAAAGTAACATTTA
Source organism: Glyphodes perspectalis (assembly GCA_951394215.1). Taxonomy (NCBI): domain Eukaryota; kingdom Metazoa; phylum Arthropoda; class Insecta; order Lepidoptera; family Crambidae; genus Glyphodes; species Glyphodes perspectalis. The sequence continues at coordinate 6,065,606 of OX596206.1, read as the reverse complement.
ATCTGCACTAAATTACCAACAGCACTTTCCAACGTATAAAATTATCAAAACAACTTCGCAGGCGACGAGTCAAGAGATCGCACGTCCCGACCCCACAAAAAGCCTAAGGAAGCTGCGTTCTTAATGGGTTTCGTCTCGTGCCATAATCCTTGTAATTGCGCAGCGACTGCCTGCATACAGAGCAGCCAGATGTTTACATTAGCATTACTTACTGCTATTTGGAGTAATTGCAGCGATTTGTCGCTATTAGCTGTCTGCTAGGAAGAAGTGTAATTTTTTTTTTAAATAAACACGCCTTTTTAATTTACTATCCAGGTAGGTATACACTTTGCGGTCTTCGAATTAATGATGTCAGGTAAATGGTACTTTAAAGTAAAGGTAAAGTGTCTTTCATATAAAAAATTACCAAATCTGTTTCACGTTTTATGTAACTTTCAACTTATTAAAATCTCACAGTTACTCCCGTATCTGCCTACCCCTTTGTGAATTGCGAGCATGATGGATTCTTTAAGTATGTATTTTATCAATTTTTTTTGACAGTGAAATGTGGTATCGTTAAATCCTCTAAATACAGCAAATTTTTCATAAAACTTAAGATACATAATTTGGACATTTATGCTTTTCCTGATTGTTTAGTACCTACTACAGAAAACATTTATATGACATATAAAAATCTTATATTACTTATAGTATAACTAATTTTGATTTTACGAATTTAACAAATTTTATCTTAAACCTATAAATAATAAAATAATTTGTAACAAAAAAACCGTCTTCAAAAACGAACCTAATAAAAATAAAAAATAAATTTACTTAGGCCAAAGTAATACGTATTTTAAATTAATTAATACTTATAAATTTGAAGTCGTTGCCGTTTGCCTCGCTAATACTCGAGGACGGCTGGGCTGATTTTGCTGATTTTAGTTTTCAAATATAATCTGTAAAAAAAAAAATCTTCTAGAAAAGTTATGTACGGTAAGAAAATTTGAAAACATTGCGAGGAAAATGATAAAAATATAATTCGAAAACGGGGCGTTACGAAGTGCGACGGGTAAGCTAGCGTATTATTATAAAAATTTATAGCGACGGCAAGATTTTTTTAACGACGAGTATCTAAGTAACATTTTATTCTAACAACATACTCAATTCAATAATATGCAGATAATTAAAATTTAACACATATTAAAAAAAGAACAGCACTTTAAAGCAGCAAAAAAAAATACTAATAAATCTTTCAAATAGACAGCCTCCACCACCACCGGCAACCAAACACTATCCAGAAACAGTATCACAGCACCAGCCGGTAAATAATCCAAAATTAATGAGCTTGTAATTAAAGTGTGCGTTAGGACAAACGTGGGGACGCGGATCACATCAAAGCCGAGGGATGAAGATTAAACAAGCATGCGTCTGCGCCACGTGCCGCGCGACACGACCACAAAAAACCGATCAAGTGCGAGTCGGATTCGCCAATGAAGGGTTCTGTACTACTATAACCATTCTAGCGTTATGTTCCGTGCTTAGACGGGTTTGCTTAGATTATGGCCCAGTATTTAGCGAGTCTGGTAATCATTGAAGCGTCAGCCGATCCGATCTTTGTAACCCTGAGATAGGGGAACCAGACAATTTTGGATCATGGTTACACATCCATAGTTATTTGAATGTGAAGATTTAATCACGTTGTTTTCCCCTCACTGCCAAAGTAGTTGTGGAAAAAGCACCTACATAGATTTGAAAATTCCAGAGGTTCGTAACCGAGTTTGAACCCGTACCAATAGAATACGGGACACGTGTCCTTGCCATTTGGCTGGCCTGTTGGTCGAGTGGCCAGAGACCCTGACCACGAAACCAAGTGTCGCGGGTTCGAATCCCGCTAGGGGCAAATGTTTCGTTTGATGAACATGGACATTTGTACTCGAGTCACAGATGTTTATAAACGTATTTAAGTGTGTCTATCCGTTCACCTAGTATCCATAGTACAAGCATAAGCTTAGTTTGGAACTAGGGAATTGCTGTGTCAGTCTGGAGAATTTATTTATTATTTATTTATTTATTTACTGACCTACGACCGCACTTCCATTCTCTACCACCATATATTATTAAATTACACTGTACATATATTATATATATTTTTTGCATATTTCAACTTAACCGTCTTAAAGAAAGAAAAAAGAACATGCTTTAGTATCGCTCCTTTGACTTTTAACTTTATCTACATACAATCATCACGCCCATAACCCCCGAAGGGGTAGACAGAGTAAAAGGGGCAGCTAGCCCTCTTAACCACATTTGATTTAGATTTCCCACGTCATGTGGAAAATTGTGAAAAGGTAGCGACAAGTGGCCAGTTGCCTACACAATCACACACCCAAAACCCGATATACCATTAGTCGCTTTTACAACATGCTAGGCAACACAGTTGGCATATTCTTTTTAAGTTCCAGACCAACACGAGAATATATATGATATTAAAATAATATTTAAAATATTATAACTTTATCATAACTTTATCTCGTATTGTATTTCGAGATATTTGTTGTTTTGCAATGCCTCAGTACGATCTACGATCTGCATTCTAGGTCTCTACATATTGCAGTTGAATATATATATGTTTTTAAACCAACGATGACAGACTGATGGACATACAACGAAGGCTTAGGGTCCTGTTGGTACCCCTTGGATGCGGAACCCTAAAGACATGTGAATCCAAATTATACCTTAGTTACAGCTTGATAAGATCGATAATCCCAAGCATTCGTTTTAAACGATAAGCAAAACTGTCTTTACAAGTTGTTAAAGTTGACAATGCTAGTAGTCTGAACTATCATAGGATTTGTCTTGTAATAGCTAAGTCGTATCTCCCTAGTAAGGTTAAACGTAGATAAGCGGTTTGCAAAGTCGTTCTTGAAACCGGGTTTTCGTAATCTCCGCACTTATCTACATTTACGGTAGTAGATAAACAACAGGATATATCATCTAGTTAATAGATACATCCATATTTGTGAATGACATGATTAATCTAGCTTAAAATGTTTCCTAGAATAATAGATATTAGATAGGAAGTATTGGCGTATTACGATATATTTATTCCAATTATATTTGTTTATATTTGTTCCAAACTTAACTAAACTAAACTTCACGCCACTTCCCTAGCGGGGTAGGAAGAGAGATTTGTTCTACTATGCGTAAATAAATTATAATAATACCTACTTAGGCTACGGAGACAACTGTGTTTTATTATGTGGTTGATCTTTAAATAATTTTTAATAGATTTTTATGATGTTAGTCATTTATTACGCCTAGTAGATGCAGTAGTTGATTAATTGCTTGATATACAAGTGATAGGTAATTCATTCATTCAGTTATCTGTATATGATAAGCAATAAAAATACCGAGAAAAATCTACCAAATGCCTATACTATACAATCATTGGTGAGAATTGGTGCGTGAGCATTTAGAAGAATTTCAGACATAGCGTCTGATAGAGATGAGATAGGTGTACCATACAGTCGGCATGGAGGATGCATCCAGGAGTTTTAGTAGGTACACCTCGGCCGTTACCATCTTGGCCGGAGAGGGGGTCTCCTGATGCAGAGGTCCCTTGGACACCCACATAACCATCTGGTCCCCCCGAGGCGAGGAGGTATGCGTAGCGCATTTCTTCGGGTGGAAAAAAAGTCATGCCTAGTCAATTGACTATGTCAATAGAGTTAAACAAAATAAAAAAAAATAGAAACGAATGCGATAAGATGAAAATCCCTTGACGAGGAAATTATTGAACTACTACTGACATGTAATGCATACAAAATTAACGATTGTGGAAAAAACCACATACAAATGCCCGAGAATGGTAAAAAAAACAGTTAAAGCGCTTTAAACAGTAGGGAAATCCTTTAATAGCGGCTTCCCGGTCAGCGCAGTGATAACGTGAATAATGTCCTGGGCCGGTGGCGGCCCTGGCAACTTTATTGCTTTCGTTGTCACCTGCTCGGCGAAGATAGCGAAAACAGGGCCTAGACTAGAATACTTACTTTGTAAAGACAGTGCCTGTATGTTATTATATTTATCTACAAGGTCAGCAAGGTGACTCTTGTGTGGCTTGACAGCTTGGCAGCTCAGGCTTTAAAGATTTTCAAGGGCTATGGCTTACACTTTGAGTAGCATAAATAAACTACCATTGAGCGAATTATATGATGAAAAAATGTACACATTACATTTAAATATTGATGCGTTATAAACGATACATCTTCTATTTAAAAACCGGCCGTTAATCTTCACAGAGCAATCATAAGTAAATATCTACATATATATCTTTGAGTAAATATTTTTGTAAATATTTTCTTTGAGTAAATATGTCTCCTAATATATAAGCTACATCCATTTTAAAAAAAACATGCACAAAGCCGGTCCCGCGAGAGTTTTCTACCGCCTTCCAAATTAGCCTCACCTTCGAACCGGTACGACATCCCCAAACACGGCACTAATTAAAACAAAAACACAATCGCACCCCCAAACAAAACACATTCGACATAGTTAGAATATTAATGCACCTCTATCCGCAGTCCTCGGACAGGGCCGGACTTGATGGGTAGTCCTGGGATTAGCAATTATTGAGATAAAAAATGCAATTCAGATATGAAATATTGTAGGTTGATTGAGAGGACATTAAATAGATATGATAATTTCATACTTTAGATATTTTTGGTTAATGAGAATTAATTTTAAAACTTCAACTGCAGTACATTAAATTGATTGACAATTAGTTGTATTCATTAAATCAATTTTTTTTATAATTAAAATATCAATCATCATAAAGGTCGTCGAGTAATACTGAAATAAAACCTTCTTTAAATTATTTTATACAACGGTAAATCATTGTGTAGACTCGTAATAAAATAAAATTAAGAAAAGCTTTACTTTCTTAACAAGAACAGATTTTAAAGTTAAATAATAAATTGAACTATCTATCTTAGAACTCCTTATTCTAAAATTTATTAAGATATCACATGATAAGCCTTTAGTTCCAATATAATTGAATCCCTTTCAAAAGTCAATTTATCTAAATTATCACTCAAAACTCTATTATTAAACCATATAATAAAGTGGTTAATGAGGATGAAAGTGGATGAAACGACTATGAAAATGTTCATCTTATCTACGGTTGAGACGATTGTTTAAAAAGTGGCATAATCTACGGCGCGGTCCGTGCCTGGGGCCAGCACTCGTCGGACCTCACTAATACGAAGTGATCCCTCTGTCGAGGTATAGTAAGCCGTGGACAAAGCTCGAGCACCTCTAACAGGATTATGAGACTTTGTTTTTGCGTTCCATGAATTGTTAATTAAAGGATCAGGCGGATCCCAAATTATTTAGCTAAAAACTACTGGCGTGCTGTAAATATTAAGCAGGGTCGGTTAAGTTTGGTGACATTTTTCAGGTAATCCTTCGAAGTTTGGTCACCCAGGAATAGCTAAATGACTTGGAAGCTTGGCTCTTATTCTGTTGTTGCAAACAAGTTATGTTCAAAACAGGGCACTTTTAAAAGTTTGTGGTGTATTTTAGAGATTGCACTAAGAAATGTTGAAAGCTTTTATCACCTTTAGATCTCGGATATAATTAATAGACGAGTTTATAAAATATGACCTATTGGGAATCTATATTGAAAATTTTTAAATATATTTATTACCAGAACAAATTCACATTACAGATGCAACTGACCATCACACTAGGCAATTGCATGTCCTATGGAGGTAGGTTATACGGTACCTTCAGAAGGTTACTTCAGTTCAGTTTCTGGATGAAAATGATTTGATGTATTCTCACTGAACTAAGTTTTTACTTTCAAAAGTGTATCATAAACAGCAGTGATTTCTATTAATTTCGGTAGCAATTATGTATTTAAGAAGATATTGGACTCTATTCTACACACATTCAAACAAATCCACTACTTTTTTTAACTAAGGGGAATTGAACAATGGAAAAATTTACGACTAATCCAAACTTAATTTTCCTTTTATCCACGGAATCCCAAAAACCAAAACCCAATTCTGACAGCTTTTTCTTCCTCTAGAACTCTACAATTATTTATGAAATCAGGCGTCAAAATGGGCATTACTTATTCATTTCCATTTGAACAGCTTGATTGAAAGATCACAAAATCGTTTAATCTTTCCAATCTCTGCGCAGAAACATTATCCATATAATTTTAAAAGGCGTCGCCCCAAAGTCGAGTTCCCCATTTTTACATGGATTAACAGTCACAGGTACCTTAGGGTAAGATAATATAATTACGGACAATCGATGGGTTCTCCCTCAAGGATCGGGGAAAAGGGAGCGAAGGAGTCTTGCTGTGATATTTATTGGTATATTTTTCAAGTCACGCCGTCTTGCAATGAGTATGGATTTTTCTCTTAGGAATCAGCGGTACTTGGAGGAAAGAAATACGAAATCTTCGGAGTTTCGTGCTTTGAATTCTAAATACTGGAGTAAAGTTATTGATTGGTTATTTAATTAAGGTGGGTTCTTAATGCTATCATTGATTTAATAAATGAAATTTGAATTCAGCTAAAAAACTAGAATAGCACTTTTGTATTCCGCAAATTGTCCAGATAGTTCATTCACAATTCACGTTTGACTACAATAAGGGATTTCTTAATCATCGTGTACCCAGCGTTTTATGTCCCGTTCCATCTCAGGATTGGATTTGACCGTGTTGTATTTTGATCTATTGTTGTCTGAAAGTGCACTAACCTGTCATTGATAAATCACAGGAATCTCACGAAATAGATCGTAGTTATGCATCAAAATATACTTTTGTATGATATTTACATTTATAATATTTTATTGACTCCGGCATTATCAAATCAACTGATCAACTTATCTTATCAAATCAATTTCTTTTGTCAAATCATTTTCATTAATCTATGATTCAACCTTTTAAAATCTGTTGACGTCGTTTTCCAAGCTAAAACATTCAAATAGCACTATCAAAACATTCCATAATGGCTCTCATAAGAATACAGATCACACACAACCAGTTAACATAACAACATCAAAATCCAAACAGCATTTATCAAAACCATCGCCTCGCGATCCAGTAAATGCGACTTTGAAAAGAATAACACCATTCATCACGCCGGCTCAAGGGATCGCATCATTCAGAAGGACCAAATCTCTTTTTGCCTCCAGCGCTGGCTCCTTCGACATTGTCGAGGTGACGGATGCGGCGACTGTATTGCGGGATGGGAGCCTCGCTTTGGGGTTGGTGACGGTTTTTTTTTATTTACATAAAAGGTTGCGTTTGATTTAGTGGCCAGTGTAATGTCATTTTATGTACAACAGACTAAGGGTAATAGTTAGGTAAATAAAATAAAATCACATTCTTAATTGACAAATACAGTAGTTACGCTCATTATCTTTTGCGTCAAAAATCACAAATCACGTAATATTCCTATGTTATCTTGACACAAAAAAATTATGCATTTACTGTGTTCCCTGCCTAGGATGTCAGGCTATTTTTTACAATTTCTGCATCCAAGTATTATACTTTTGGCGATAAGTGCTTATTGGAGCTTAGTGTCCTTGGAATCTGCATATCCCTTCATATATTGCGATCGTCTTGGTACATGCTTGCAGCAAAGTTCGCCAAATGTTTTTGGTATTTTACATAAAATAAGATATATACTTAGCCAAACCCGTATAAATCTATATATAAATATACTTCTTCACTTAAATTGATCAGACTCCGAAGTAAGTAGCTTAAGCACTTGTGTTACGGATATCAGAAACAACAGTGGTATTACATATATATACTTAAATATTGGAATTATCACTCAGACACAGAACAAATACAAGTATTTATCATACAAATATTTGTCCTGGGTGGGGATCGAACCCAAAACTCTTGGCGCATGGGGCAGGGTCACTACCGAATGCGCCATCGACCTTGTCAATATATTAACCTGAAGAGTTTGTTTACTTGAACGCGCTAATCTATTAACTATTAACTTTAAACGCGAGTGAAACCGCAGGTACAGCTAGTATAAAATTAAACTTTTATTATTAAAACCTTCAGCAAAATTCACAATTATCATTTTATACGACAAGCAGTCCAATTCAATATAGACGAAATATACACTTATCACGGTGTAACTCAGCACAGTGCTTAAAAATAAATCTGAAACGAAAATAATCGAGTTGACAATTTTAAATGACATATTGTAAAGTGACTCCATTTATAGTGGGAGTGACTGCAGAATGAACGTAATACTCCAATAAATAAGCGATGCAGGTGTCACGGGAAATATCTCATTTTAGCTTATTTATGCGACAGCGGAGGCGAAATAACTTACCTTTGACAACTTTTAGGTCCGACCATTTTTATGTGAGATGATTATTTTTTAATTGTCTCATTTTCGTACTGGCCGTTTAATTAACTTTGTCGTGCTCGTAATAATTTTTAATTATTTATCAAGGTTTCATTAGTTTTGATGGAGTTCAGCCGTAATTACAAATAAGTGAAGTAACAACGTGATTATGTAAGAAAATTTATACGTCGAACTTTTCCTACTGTTTATTCCCAATAAACAAAGATACCTATCCTATGCGCACTGATTTTTTTTTTATAATAAATAATAACTTAGCTTTCTTAGAGGCTAACTATTTTTCTTGGTCCTGACATCTTACTAATATTATAAACGCGAAAGTTTGTATGGGTGGATGAATGGATGGATGTGTAGATGTTTGTTATCTACTCTTTCACGTAAAAAATACCTACTGCATGAATTTTAATGAAACTTTGCAATAGTATATAATATGTTTCATCGATGTAACACGCGAGCAAAGCTGCGGACAGAAGATATATAGGGCGTAGGTATTAATCTTATAATAAGAATGTAGGGCAAAAAAACGACTTCAATGATTGGCATCTAATTTATGACTAAATCAAGCGTTTATTTTTCTAAAGTCTTTAGTAAACTGCAACTAAATATTGTCCAAACTTCCTCTAAACTTCTATTCAGTCTTCTCATTTTTATCCTCTCAGTTTAGAAAAATCGCAGATAGTTGTAAGTAAAAATAATCCATTAGCAAATGTTGTCCTTGATCATAACATGTTAGAAAAATAAAAACGATGGGTAAATAGTACAATGATAAACCGGCTTGTACCCTCTAAATTATTTTACTGCCGACCCTTCAAAGGTCACTGACCTTGGCTTGCCCGCGACATCAATAAATGAATTTGAAAGGTTTAAGCCTTCTGCAAACTCATGAGTTTCCTGGTTTAATCAAGCCCTATTTTATTGTTCCTAAATGCAAAAATATCGTTTTGGGAACAGACCCCAAACGTCTACATGAGCAAATAAAAGGGGTTGAATGCGCAAACCATGGCACACGTTCGTGGAACGTTTCAATACGCACCTATGGGGATGGATATAGAGATTAATTTTGAAGAACGATTTGAAATCCTCATGTACGCACAAGAACGGGCCAAGTTCTTTTAAATTTTAGTATCATGTAATTAAATTGATTGATGACAATATCATTTTTAAATTAAAGACACTAGCGAAGTAAATTAGAATATTTTTAATAAAACGTGGTTGAATTATATTTTTGTCTTGTATTTTTTGACATCTAGTTTAAATGGAAGAGGTAGGTATTTGCGAATTGCACTAAATTAAATATCCATAGTGATCTTTCGTGCAGTAAAGAATTTTCAGTCGATGTAATTTGTTATAGAGCGGTGGTAGCTTAATGGTAAGGCCACGCGCCTCTTAACCGAGGAGTGCAGGTTCAAACCCGGGCACGTACCTCTAGATTTTTCGAGTCTATGTACGTATTTATACCACTAGCTCGACGGTGAAGGAAAACATCGTGATGAAACCTGCAAATTCAAACAACTTTGGATTTGTAACCATGATCCAAAAATTGTCCGGTTCTCCTATCTTAGGGTTACGAAGGTCAGATCGGCAGTCGCTTCAATGTAATTACCAGACTCGCTAAATCCTTGATCATGGTCTAAGCGAACCCTGTCTAAACACAGGACATAACGCATGGAAGATGATGATGATGTAATGTGTTATATCATAAACAACCAGTACTTGCAGTAGTGATGTGATCAGCCTCGAAAACTTGGCCCTCCTTCCGATTAAACCAGGATTATAGAGTAAGTACATGGCAGCTTCAATATAAGCGCGTATTTAGCGTTCTCTCTTAATCCTTTATTCACGGGGTTCGTCAGTCTAAATAATTTTCACGGCACGGACAAACCGCGGGATTATTTCGAGCGGGAACCAACATGGCGGGCAGGTAGCAAAAGTTTCCCTATTGCAGTTTGTGCAGAAAGCTAGGATTATCAGCCGTTGAATAATGAACAACATCCTTAAGAGGCTCAGACTGTTTTGATTGCCCATTATCTCTTTAGTGAGAGGAAAAAGGTTGAGGTTTCGCATTTTGTTAGCTATTGAAACTTTGAGTACGAGACTGTGTATGATATGATATTTAAGATCATTATTTTTAATCATAATAATATACTTACTGACCATTAACTTCAGCAAAACAAATATATGGCAAATATATGCCATTTCACAAAACATGCGCGTCACATCTCTCAGAAACCGACTGATTCTTTTTTTTATAACGCGGAGAATGCATTAGGCACCTTCACGCAATCCGGGGGAGGACGACGTGGTGTGTGGGACTCCCAGAACCCTCTGAAACGGAGGACCCCTCTCCGACCAAGATGAGGGTATGATCCTGCATCGCTGTTGACAATTTTTACCAATTTGTAAGTGCTGTCCCATAGACTGTGTAAACAGCTTCATAGATCTTAGAGTGCTGCCTGACCAAAAACTCACACCTTATTACCTACCTAGCAACTAGAATACGCAAAAGTTTATATACTTATATAATGAAAAGCTTTAGACCAACATTACATACTTAATAATGCAAGATGACGACATGTAAGACCGCCGCTAGAGTCTTGCTTTTGGGCAACACTAATACTTAATGAAACATTGACAATGGTGTACAAAGCTCGTTGTCAATCTATGATTTTATACTGCATAATTCCGCAGGGAGGAGCAGCAAAATCCAGCAGCAGAATTAGAAAAAGCCCAACGTGCCATCTTCGATGTAATGTTGGAGAGACCCGTTATATACCTACTGCTCGGACCAGTTATACAAAGAGTGTAACGTTTTACGAGTAAGGTAATTGTTCATGCAAAGACAAGCAACAGCAATGCATTCCTCTACACTAGTTATTTTCAACCTTTTTGAATAAGCGACTCCCTAACAGGCTTTAAAAAATTCGCGACCCCCTGGTTCATACACAGAAAACAGTTTCTTACTAATAGTGTGTAGAACTTTGTTGTCTTCCCTTTCGCGGCGAACCCCCTGGGGGTCGCGACCCACAGGTTGAAAAACACTGCTCTACACTAACATCACCGGATTACGAACAACTCATCCTACGACGAGTGTATAGGATTCCAATTCCCAAAACGCATACAAGTTTTGCATAAAAGCAAACCTTATTTCTCCTGCCACGTGTGTATAATACTATCTGTAACAAAGTTAACCTAAAGAGAGCTCAATCCGGAAAACCAAACAAATTGTTGAATCATATCTGCAAAACCCCACAAACTTACGCACACACATACACCTAAACACACACAGACTCACACTCACGCACACGTACACACACACATTGTCCACATCTATTGAGTGTAATGACACACTAGCTAAGACACCCAACATAGTCTTACTCACCTAAATACACGCATCATATTATGTAGGTACATTGTACATGCGAAGGTATTAGGATTCGAATGTCGTAAAGGCATTCATACAAAACTCCTTTCGTTTCTATATTTAAAAATGTTTCCTTCAATGATATTCCTAACCAGTATTTAGAATCCTTAGCTCTTACAGACCGTGCGTCCAGTACAAATTGTAATAGCTTTAGTAATAGTTGATGGTTACTGCGAGACCAGCCGGTGGGTTTGTGCAGCGACCGTTTGAAACCAACAATGGTTTGGTATGGTACAAACCATGTACCTGCTTAAACTAGATATATATTATTTTTATTATATAAATATCTAATCAAAAAAACGCTTGATTTCCTTATCAAAGTGATACGTATGAATTGTTTATAAATCAAATTTAATAAATTGTACAAGACCGCCATCAGTCGACATATCTAGTTTGTATAAACTATTAAATTGTTATCCACAGTCGACGTCACTGCTTATTACATTATACACTATTAAGCACTTCAATAAAACCAGAAGAATTAAGCTATATTTTTTTGTGAATGAAAGAGCACCGAAAAGTATTAAAGTTATTCAGTTATTTAAGTAAAATCGTCATCCATATGAGAGCCCAGATATTATTTTATTCTAGAAACATACATGCAAATATAAAATATAAACAATCACACAAACTTGGACGTTCTAAAATTAAATTACTTACCTAATAATATATAAAATGTTTTTCAACTCATCCCATCAAACTAAAAAAACCAATAGAAATCATTCTTTTGAAAACTCAGTCAGCTGAAAGAGCCTGCGATTTGCAAAATCGTGTTTTGCAAATCGCAGGCTTCGCCGTATTTTTCCAAAATGGCGTCGCAACCACTAGGCTCGCGTTCCCATGCTGGGAGGCGACAGGATACTCCACTCGATTCGCAGTCCTGCCGCTTTCCGTTGTCTATGGCTTATTCTCATTTCCTTGCTTGAAAATCGTAATATTACTGTGATTTTTATTTTTACAATCTCATGACTAAACTTCCTACTGCCATATCAGGTAATACTAAAACATTTTCGCTATCAACAAATCGATATCTTATCACCAGGTCACAAGTGTTATAATATTATCAATGATGAAGTTGATTGTCTGATATACCTAAGACATATTTTTTGTAATCAATGTATTTATCGTCATAAATACATCCATAACTTGCGCCTAAATAAGTTATCACTTGTAATAACTTATATGTCATGTGTGATTTTACAATGTTAAAGAATGTGATTGTAATCCAATTGGCTTCTTTTATTAATCACTTAAGTAATTATGCACATAGTAATTAATCGCGTAATACTGATAGATACAATTCGTGGTTGAAGTACGATCAAAGAATCTATACCACACATATATTATTAAATTTGATAAAACAGATTAGCGCCACATATATCATTGCATTGTATTAAAACACATTTTGGAATACAAATCTTTTATTGTAAAAACAAATTCAAGCTAACTTATATAAGAAGGAAAAACATTTGACCTTGAAAGTACGCAATTCGTATTAAATATTACATATCTACTTAGAAAAAAAAATACATTACAATGTGATTCTATATAAAATGTTATTTAATAACATTTTATATAGAATCACATTGTATCTGTATGAAATTTAAGTGAAATAGCTGCAATAAATATAAAATTACGTTCTATGTTAATGAATATGATAGGTAATCTGTGTAATGATAAAATGTTGTTGCATAAATACATACGTATCATCACGCCCATAATCCTCGAAGGGACAGGCAGAGTCTAAGGGGCAACAGGCCCTTTTAACCACATTCATCTAAAAACAAAACTGGGCTTGGTTAGATGGAAAATTGTGAAAAATTGTAACAAGTAGATAGCTTGTCGCCTACACAATCACACACCCAAAACCCGATATATACCATTAGTCGCCTTTTACGACATGCTAGGCTAGAAACGTAGTGGGCACATGCTTTTTAAGTCCCAAGCCAACATGTGACTTAAAAAGAATAAAAAATAATAATAGAATAAACTTTTATTACTTTTACATTAATAAAAGATATACATATTACACACATACAAGTGACCAAAAGTATTAAAAATTGCTATCACGAAGATATCTAATCAGATTGCATTACTTATTACGCGAGCATAGTATAATCATAAAAGCTAAATTTTATTACTTACTTTAATAAATCGGTGACTAATATCACAATACTATGTACTTACGTACTCGTTCTTAGTGTGACTAAGATAAACTTTAATTACAACCATTTAGGAATAACTGTGCATGTACATATACTCATTTGAAGTACACCAGAAACTGCATCAAAATGCTGTTGCAATTTGTTAACAGGTATATAATGTACGAGTATTTTACATCAAAGTATTATCGCAATTTTAAAATATATCAAATTAAAATAAAATAAAAAAAGGTTTTTTATACTATGTATACTCCTATAATATCTCATCCAGATACTCGTTATGAGATGTGTTTTCACAGATAGACACACAAACATCTAAGAATTAAAAAACAGGGGATCAGAATTTTTTGCCGTCTTGTATTTTATTGGACAGTTATTTAAGATCAGAATCTATACTACTAATATTAAAGTCGAAGAATTACTTTGTAGATTTTGCTTGAACGCGCTAATATCAGAAACTACTGGTCTGATTTGAAAAATTATTTCAGTGTTTGAGCCCATTTATCTAGGAAGGCTATAGGCTATACAAAATTAACCATAAACGCTGGTGAAACTGTACTATATATCCTTGTGGCCGAATACGGAATGGTCAGATTCAAAGTAACATTTAAATGCTTTTTCTATGCTCAATTTTCTATCTTACACCCAATCCACAATTTTTTGGCTTCAAGTAGTTAAAGGGGCTAGCTGTTCCAGGAACTTAGTTTACCTCTTCGGAATTATGGGCACGATGATTAAAGATATGACGATGATGATTAAAGAAATAATTATGCCGATCGACAACTGTAGGTTGGTAAGTACACGCCTAGATAATTGCCACATCTGGAGCAGTGATGATGGCCTCGTCTGCAGGTCTTCATACAGAGTGGAATCCACACGCATAAACAACCACTGAAAAATAAAACATATTCATAAGTCTCAAAATTTAAAATAAATAGAAATAGAAATATCTTTACTCATGTAGGCTCCACAAAAGCACTTATAATAGTTATAATAATACAAGCAAAATATTCTACCGACAGGTTCGGAACGTTGATTCTACCGAGAAGAACCAGCATGAAACTCGGTAGTTACTCTTTAAAATCGCCATGTATACAATAACAATGCTACTAGGTACCTACTTTTAGTAATTTATATAATTCAAATAGAATTTATTTAATATATCACAATAATAAAGTACACCATGCAAAAATTAGAGCGCAGACCGTGGATATTTATCATAAAAAAATCTTTGATGATTTGAATTTATAAACAGGCATTTGAATAACTTTATCTGCTTACTTATTGAACAACTTAATGCTAAGCCCCATAAAATAATTACTGCTTTTAGGAAGTCTAAGATGTGGAACAAGCTTGTTTCTTCCTGGTATTCAAACTATGATGGTCAGATTTAAAAAAAAAAATCTGACCATAATTCAGAATCAAAATGTAAATGTACCAATACCATATCTATAGTAATAATGATTGTATCGATACATCATCATTACGGATCATGTACTTAGTACTACTGGAAGACCCGAACCGATGGTAATTTGTTTAATAATAATAAATAAATAAGCTAAAACCTAATTGGAAAAATTGTGTTATTTATTTTATAGTTTTGTTCATTAAGTTTTTTTTTTTAAATAGCTGGTTCTTTTTACTAAGTTTAAGTTAAGTTATTTCTCCCCCCCCCGCCAGGGTCTTCGGTTTGTCGTACCGGGGGAGCTTAGTAGGCCCTGGGGTGGACCAGGGCTGAAGCGAAGAGAAACTCCAAAGTGAGCCGCAACTGCTCGACTAGCAAACGAGCAGATGCGGCGGTCCGGCCGATTAGGCACCCTGCGGCCGGACCAGGATTACCGAGGAAGAGGAGGAGCTGTGTGTTTCGTTGCTCGCCTCCCTATCCTCGGCAATCCGACAGGGGCGCACTGCGATGCGCTGTGGTGGGTCACGGAGGGATCGAGGCATCTCCCTTGTTTGCAGGGGGATCGAGGCATCTCCCTCTGCGACGACAGGGCCTTCCCCTTATTTGGGTTGCCGGGCGAAAAGCGGCCCCTCCGACGAGACGCTCTCCGCGTGCCCCTCTGGCTTAGCAGAGGGCACAACGCGAGAGTGGGTCCACGACGCTGGTCACGGGGATGTTCGGTGACACATGAGACATGCTGGGTGGCCTGGCATGTCTCGACGCGCGCGTGTGCTCGGTGCTGTGCATCTGACAACTGATGGCATAGACTGCACAACATCGACCACCGCCGCGCGAGGTGAGCCGCGCAGCGCGGCATGTTCATTAACGGAGGAGCAGTCGTATAGTCCCGACAGTGAGGATACCAGGCTCCTCCAGAACTACGCCGTGGGAGGCCACCTTGGGGTTTAGTCGGTTCGAGTCCGACATACCGACCTCTGGATCCCCGTCCAGGGTGGGGTGGTCCAGAGGGTGACGGCTCGTGGGAGTTCCCCAAGTAAATAATAAAAAAAAAGTATTGAGTTAATTCTAAAGCTAGTCGCTTTCTCTCTCTCTCTCTTTCTCTCTCTAAGATGTACGTTCGTATTCACTACTTACCCAAAAAAACAAAAAATTGCCGCCAAAACTTTCGTCTTAGTCGTGTATTGACCAGAGACGCTGGTCATAACGCGCTGATTGCAGCTCGGACACACCATGTCCTGTGGTTTCGGGCTTGATAAAATTGGGACCTGTGATGTTGGCGAGGGTGGTTCTTGCAGCGGAACAGTAGTTGGAGTGTCCATTGCTGATAAAATACATTTAGTTTAGTTGATTCATCATCTTCCTAGCATTATGCTTAGAAGTGGTCCGCTTAGACCATAATCTAGGATTTAGCGAATCTGGTATTTATATTGACGCGACTGCCGATCTGATCTTCGTAAACCTAACATAGGGGAACTAGACAATTTTTGGATCGTGGTTACAAATCCAAAGTTTTTGAATTTGCAGGTTTCATCACGATTGTATAAATACGTACATAGATTTGAAAAATCCAGAGGTACGTGCCCGGGTTTGAACCCGCATACCTCGGTTAAGAGGAGAATGTCCTTACCATTGAGCTACCACCGCTCAATTTAGTTTTGTTGCTTGTGTCACTTTTTTTCTTAATCAATTACACTGCAGCCCATTGTCCCATGACGCTTCTCATTTGTTAGGGCTGCAGGTTCAAATCAGGACAAGAAGCTCTGGAGGTTTCCAATCTAAGAACTGGTTTATACTAGCGAAAACATCGTGATGGATCCTGCATATGAATGTGTAACCATGATCCAATTAGTCTCGTGCCCCTATTTAAGGATTGCGAAGTTCAGATGGGCGCTTATATGTAATTTACAAGGTCCCCGCGGACCCTGAATAAAACGGGACATGACACTAGGAAGGTGATGATTTTGTTACTTTTTTCATCCTCACATATCGATTACTGTATTCAAGAATGACAATAAAGTCAACATTTGTCAATGATTTTAGTAGTTCTGATTTATTATTACATTGATTCAGCTATCATTGAATTTCGTAACGTCCCAAGAAAACCAGGCTATCTATATCGTAATTATAAACCCAGTCAAATGATTATGCAGGCTTTCATGATGTTTACCCCTCGGTGTCGAACAAGTGGTAGAAATCTGTCCTCAGATTTTTGACAGTTCAGTAGTAGGTGCTTGGAATAAAAAAACACCCCTCATACTTATATGAAGTGCTTGTCTACACGGCCACAATAGGCTAGTTCTCTTTAAAAAATGTTGGAGTTCGTAAGTTAGGTTAGCAAAAAATATTGAATACGTACTTTTTGCTTTATCAAATAGTTCTAATACCTACTCGAAAAATGACAAAGATACAGCGCTTCAATGATCTGAAATGAGGTGACGTCACTTGGACGGTACAATTTTACACACCTACTGACGTCACACGGTACTTTAAAGCGCTGTATCTCCATCATTTTTGGTTTGCTGAACAAAAGAAAAGATGCGTAACCAAAATTTGTTATCTAAATAATTAACTATAAAAAAAAAATTTTAAAAAGCCCATTTAAAAAAAAATCTTAATAAATATCGCCTTATAGCTATTAAAATTCGGTCTTTGGGGCATTCACCCATGTTTTATTTACTTTATATTATGTAATCTCTAAATCGATAGTCATTACATAAATATTAATTATTACTACGCCACTTATATAATTGTATCCGTGTTTAAATTATAGGAACAGATCTGCTATTTGTATTCCAAAGTCAGCATCAGCTTTAGGAATATCTACTTCGTCTACTCTTTAATTTGATGAATAAGGATAAAAGGAATAAATATTATCACATATCATTATTAAAAATTTAACATGATTATTTTTATATCATTACTATATAAGTTGACTAAACTATTTGGCTAATAGGTATATATATTCTAATTCTACAAGCCTTTTTTAAATATAAAATCCACGTTGTTATGAAATCAAAATAACTATATTAACTAAGTTCGCGCTAATTCGATCCAAAATAAGGCTACCGATAGTGAGACTAAAGCTAAAATTATTTACTTACGATTCTTTTTTGTTTCCATTGTAGCCTAGAGGAAATCCAAGATAAGCAACAATAAAATCCAAATTTCCGCTGTAGCAAATTCGACGTGATCCGCACTTTGTATTCACAATAACTCTGATAATGAACATGCCAAATATGTTTAAGTAGAAGAAAATAAGATAATAATTTGCAAAAGTGCCAAGTATTTTATCATACTACTTAATATTAAAGAGGAAAAATGTTATTGCTTAGTTGTTTGAATTGAATAGGCTCCGAAACAACTGAACTAAAAAAATATTTCACAAGTAGAAAGTTACTTTATTAGCGAGTAACATAGGCTATATTTTATCCTAGTATTCCCACAGCAACGGGAACTACGCGGGTGAAACCGCGGTGCGCTGCTAATTTATGATAAAAATCTACTTTCTCGATATGAAATGGGAAGTAGTACCTATTACTCTGCTCCTTCGTAGAGATTATGAAGAGTGGGAAAAAAGAAAAACCGAGTGCAACCATGACCGGTTTGACTACCCCATCCTGGACCTAGCATTATGCTGACGCCTAATCTGAAAGAAAGCTCTTTCTTTCAAATTCGGCGTCAGGACAATGCTTTTGGCTGATCCATTTCTTCAATATTAGCAGGCAGGCAAAAAACCACAATCTCGCCAGCCTTCCTATTCTTCGCGACCCAGCAAAAGTGCAACGCTAATAAATCGTTTAATGGTAGTGTCCAAATATTTTTTTTTATTAAAAATGTAATTTGCAACATGGCTTGAGAAGTTCTCAAATCTTTTGTAATTTTTTTATTTAGCCTGCTTCTGGGGAAACGCTGTCAAAACTTAAGTAAATAAGAAAAAAATATATATAATATAAATTTCCGTTTTATTCACACTAGTTTTGACAATTCTAGTGTTATTGAACTCTTTTATTTATTCTATTTATGAATAGTTATATTATCGCTGTAAAATATATTAAACTTGGCCGTTTTTACCAAGAGTATTCTATGTTTATGGTTTATCTGCCGATAAGATGTAGTGCGTGTTAGTATCTATAACCACTATGAGTCACACGCTCATTTGGGTAGATAGTAAACAGATCGATAGAATTTTTGTAACTCTTATACACGTTTTTATAAAATAAAAGCAAGGTCAATCTAAAGAAAAAAAGAAAAAAGTTTAATAAATATCCAACGACATACATAGATCTGACTCCGAGTTTAGTAGCTTAAGCTCTTGATATCAGAAGCAACAGTGGTATTACAAATATATACTTAAATATTGGATATTAACACCCAGACACAGAACAAACACAAGTATTCATCAAACGAATGTTTATCCCGGATGGGGATCGAACCCACAACTCTTGGCGCATGGGGCAGGGTCACTACCAAATGAGCCATCTAGCCAGTCAAAGTCAGAGAATGACTTTATCAGAAAATAATATATAGCCATGGGCGTACGCAGCTTTTGTTCCAGGGGAGGGCAACACGATATTTTTGGTCCGGGACGGGGGGGACAATACAATATTATTGATAAAAAATACCAGCAGGTACCTTGGTACACAGGTTCCATGGAAGGGCAGCTGCCCAAACGTACGCCCATATATGCAGCGGTTATGACAGTGCAGAATATAAGACGTAGTGGGAGAAAAGCGCCACACTGCTGTAGATAGACAAACGTGCACCATGTTCATTGGCCTTGAAGACCAGCGTAGGCGTTCAAACTTCTTAACATCCTCTCCTTAACACAAACGCTTTAAAGTTAAGTCCATCGACGAGGTGAAGTTTTCGTCTTTAGGTCGATGGAGTTCTTATGTTGGAATATTGGCGACTATATCTCCAGTGCATGTATTAGCATGTGTAATACACATGTATTACACAAAACATTGCTGCATACACATTGTGTATTCAGCAATATTTTCTTGTACAAAGTAGCAGCGAACATCTATGTGCGCGTGGTAGAAAGGATTTCCTAAAAGACCAATTGCACTTTGATTGTCGCAATAAAAAGTGACAGGTGTACCTTTATGCTCAGGTAGAAATTCGTCTGCCTGGTGTTTCAACCAAAGAGCTTCCTAAATGGCTGACGCCAGAGCCATATTCAGCCTCACTTGTAGGAAGGGCTATGGTCGGCTGTTTCTTAGAATTTCAGCTTTTTTCGGCACCCTAATTTAAAAATATGTAGCCCGTGCAAGATATTCTGACATTAGTATCATTTGCCCAGTCTGAATCGCAGTAGCCTGAAATTTTTCAACAAAATTGCTCTTATAAACCAGTTTCATATACATTGTAGCTTTCAGATATCTTATGATTCGTTTCAGAGCCACTCTATGTTGATAAGTTGGTTGAGTATTTTATCTACTCAAAGAATTTACCACATAGGTAATGTCCGGTCGAGTGCCCTGTGATAAGTACCTAAAACAAGCAGCCATAATTTTTTTAATATGGAATGTTATTTAAAATGTCTTTCAGTCTTCTTCAGTTTAACATTAGCATCAGCCGATGCTAATATTTTTCATATTTTTATCATAGATTTGACAGCTATAATCATTAAATGTGACTTTATTTACACCTTTAATTATTTTACTAACTGATAACAAATTTATTTTCAATTCTGACACATAAACCAAAAACATTCCTCGCCTGTATTAAATCGGTACTGCTTTTTTTGAATATGCATTACTCAATCACTCATCATCTACATTGAACTTTATATTCTTTAATTCGTGCGCGGTGCGCGGCTGTCATTATTTTGTTTACATAATCTTCAACAGACGAACTATTTTCCGAATTAGTAATAATAAGCTCTTTTAATAAACCAACTTTTCGCGTGAAGCCGTTGTCTTCGAATGCCTTTGCCAAATTATCCCATACCTGGTTTTCGCTTTTTTATATATAAAATCGGGTCAACTAATATAATTAATTTTGCTTGTTTTTAATGTCTTATCTGACTGAGTTAGGATCACTAGGATTTGGTTATTTTAACACAAAGCTGTACAAATATACCTCTTCCAATTGACATCATTAAATTATTTAAAATTTGAAATAACTTAGAGCGCCTTTTACTTACCCCTGTGTGACGGAGAACCGAAGTACCTATGAAAGAAAACGTAGATTATCTATGGTATACATACCTATAACTGTTATAAAACTATACTCTGAGCGGAACCCAACTAAGAGTGGGACATAGTGCTAAGAAGAAGAACGTGATTCGCATTAAGAATTTTCCCGAAAAAGCTGTACTTTTCAACATGACATCGGCATTGTTCATATCTTTTTAGTATCTCACAATACACGTAAAACTCGATGATTTTTTTATGCTCTTAAACTAAGTTTTGTTTTGAACGGCAGGAGGCACATTCAGGGAAGTATTCAGGCCGTCGCTTCGAGGGTGAACGAGGCAGGGTTGCATTCGCCAATTGATTTATTTTCCATGCGCCATTCGCACCAAAGTTACCCTGTTGTAATTTGAGCGTACGCGTAAATCTTGTTAAACATGACGATAGGATTACTAGATAGGACATTAAAGATAACTATCTGAAATTATAAACATACGTACTGTAACTTTTTGTGTCAGATTGTCTTTTTCTTTTTAAGCTATTGAATATAATGTATTAAATTTTGTACTCTATCTACCCCTTCGGGGATTATGGGTGTGATGTTATGTATGTATGTATGTAAATTATGTAGGTCAAAATCTTGCATTTTCAGGAAGGATGAAATGAAATGAAATTGTCTTTATATTGAATAAGAACAATATCTATCGGTTCAAAAAGTAGATTCTACCGAGAAGAAACCGGCAAGAAACTCGATAGGTACTCTTTTAAAATGCCAAGTCTTAATAACTATTAGTTACAATTTATACGTGAATGTAAATTTAGCAGTGCAGGCGAACAGCCTATTCTAGGTCTAACCATATATTTTTATCATTTAAATAGTCTTCTATCTTGTAGTAGCCCGTTTTAATCAAATAATTTTTAACATATAATTTAAACTTATGTACAGGTAAATCAATGAGATTTTGAGGTAACACATTAAATATTTTTATACTTAACCCAATGAAAGAATTACCACTCTTATTAAGTCTGTGATTTGAGACAGCAAGTCTGTGCCTATTTCTAGTATTAAAAGAATGAGTAAGTATCTGATTTTTTTGGGAATATCTGAATCTTCTTGTAAACATACATAATACAATCTAAAATGTATTGTGACGCTGTGTTAAAATATTGATTTCTTTAAACAGTTATCTGAGAGAATCACATGGTCTGAGGCCGTATATGGCTCTGACGGCCCTCTTCTGCAAAATGAAAATAGTCTTAATATTGGCCGCAGAACCCCACAGCAGCAGACCATATGACATTACACTATAAAAATAACTGAAATATACCAATCTTGCCGTTTTTATCAGTTAAGTATTTTATTTTCCTGACTGCATATGCAGCAGAGCTAAGTCTCCCTGCCAGGGCCGCAATATGAGGAGCCCATTGCAATTTTGATCCCAAGGTGATCTTGAGAAATACAGTAGAATTGAACTTCAATTGCTTCATTATTTACTATAATGCTCAGGCTCACCTGCCTTACGTTGGGTAATGTAAATTTCAAACATTTGTTTTTTTAGCATTCATAATCTTCCTAGCGTTATGTCCCGTGCTTAGACGGGGTCCGCTTAGACCATGATCCAGGATTTAGCGAGTCTGGTAATTACATTGAAGCGACTGCCGATCTGACCTTCGTAACCCTAAGATAGGGGAACCAGACAATTTTTGGATCATGGTTACAAATTCAAAGTTGTTTGAATTTGTATCACGATGTTTTCCCTCACCGTCGAGCTAGTGGTATAAATATGTACATAGATTTTTTAAAATCTAAAGGTACATGCCGGGGTTTGAACCCGCACTCCTCGGTTAAGAGGCGCGTGTCCTTACCATTGAGCTACCACCGCTCTGGTGTAAACAATTTTAGAACTTCTGAGAGAGCATTATTCACGTCGTCAAATTTTTTTTGGTTCTATCAATTTCAAAAATTATTAATATTATAATATAATTTTCTTGATTGTAATGGACTCACAAATAAATAATACAGTATATGATAAATTAAAAAAATATGGTGTATGTATATGTAGTTAGTGCACAAATTTAGCTTTTATCCCGGGATAGACCCCGGGATTCCACTTGTATCTGTAACTTGTACAAGATAATCTTTGCAGCAAACCTTTGCAACCAGAATCACGGATAAAATCTGGTTAATGACTAACTGCTACATTATTTGTAGTTAGCTACGGTCAAAAACCGAGCTCTGCTACGCGACGAAACTACGATATTTTAGATGACATTCGTAACTCGTAGACAAGTGTATTATGGGATAACCAATGCAATATGGTAAACGGTTAGTGCACAAGAAAGAAGAATATCAATTTTATTTTATTTCTAGGTCTGTAGAAATAAAATAAATATGTGTTAAAAAGGCATTATGTCATGATGCTAATAGCTAACACCCCGACACTGATTTTCAATGGTGGCACGATAATTAGAGGAGCACTTTAAAAATATATAAATTTAGTTTAGTTAGTTTAAAAACCAAAAGATAGTAAAAAATTGGTACATAACACATTAACATAATAATATTTTCATGTCTACAGTATAATCGATATTTTTACAAGAATTAACATTAGAATTACAGCTCGAACAACAACAAAAAGACAGCAAATGTCATCAAATATAACATTTTTGCGTGACAATATTTATCACGTAAAATAAATAAATAAATAATAAATAAATTCTCCAGACTAACACACCAGTTCCCTAGTTCCAAACTAAGCTTATGCTTGTGCTATAGATACTAGGTGAACGGATAGACATACTTAAATATGTTTATAAACATCCATGACTCGAGTACAAATGTCCATGTTCATCACACGAAACATTTGACCCTAGCGGGATTCGAACCCGCGACCCTTAGTTTCGTGGTCAGATTTATCTAACCACTCGACCAACTGGCCAGTCAGTCAGTCATATATAGTTATAAAGCCATACACTAAATAATTCCAACTGCCGAGACCCTTCTAACTAACTTGTAAATTAAACAAAGCTAGAGAACACAGCTAAGCATATTTAATGAAGCCAAAAAGGTCAAGTTATTTAAACTTTCACCTAAGCTTGCTCCGTAATCTGAGCAAGTGTTCACAGTGGTCTTTACATGCATCATATAAAGTGTTGCCTAATGTCCCATGTTGGTCTGGAACTTTAAAAAAATGTGCTAACTGTGGTTCTTGCCTAGCATGTCGTAAAGGACGACTAATAGTATATCGGGTTTTCCATCTATCCCAGCCCATCTTTATTTTTAGCTGAATGTGGTTAAAGGGGCCTGCTGCCCCTTTTACTCTGCCTACCCCTTCGGGGATTATGGGCGTAATGTTATGTATGTATGACATTCATGTACCTATATAAAATGACTTATGCATTTAGACTCTTTATTTAATTTGTTTATGTAAGGACTTTTTTGTTGGTGACCGATCCAAAGTGTTTGTTAATCAACGTAATGAAAACAAAATGTCCATCAGATGCAGTACTGAGATATAATAACTTATCGATATTGGATCTGTTTAATATGACTTCAGAAATAAGTACAATTGATGTTGAAGCCCTTACAGCATAGTTAGGTAGATACGCCAACTGATAGGTATTTCTTTCAAATTTATAATCCTGATTATGCAAGCAACATAGCTATCTCAGTATTGATTCATAACCATTAATTACACTATTAAATAATAGCCATTTTAAACATAAACAAATTATCTGAAGTCAGGTACATGTTACCTATAGTATATAATTATTACTACCACATTTAACGCGAACTCAACGTTTTGGGAGGCATATCCTCCCACGTACCTTCACACTGTAGAATGACCTCCCTGTCAAATTTTCCCCTTGAGACTGTAGCATGGGGTTCTTCAAAAGGGTTTACGAAAGCAACTTCAAGGTCGTCAACGCTCTCATGGTACCTCTAGCGTAGTAAATTTTCATGGACTACAGTATCGCTAACCATATATAGGCCGTATGCTTGTTTGCCATCTTTATAAGTATAAAGAATTGAGTACCTACACTTTACACGGCTGCAATATGACCTAAGTACTTAGGATCTTATTATTACGATTTAAATAACATTGGAAATTAGACTTAACGAAAGAATTCAGTTACGTAATATTGCACGAGAACAGAATACCGTCTACCTAACGATATTAGACATATGTTCGTCAAGTGTCCTGTAAAAATAGTTATCAAGAAAAAACACAAATTTCTTCCATTATTGCATAAACCATTTATCATTGACATAACTGAAGCGTGAATTGCTATTGCAGTCGTTTACAGCACGCAACTTTTCGCATTTACCACAGCTGAAAATAATATTATAAGGCGTTTACGTCTAAATCGGCAAAAAATCCGAGCGCGAGTGACTGTCCCCTCTATTTAGGGACCCCCAAATTTCCTCGCCACCTGCTGTTCGCAAGATGTGCGCGATGTACTAAGAGGCGGCTTTACTTTTTGCAGTAATTTTCCTTCGTATTATTTCACTATTATTGTCGAAGGGTTGTGATATCGAAGCGTTTACGCCGTCAATCAAATTACGCTACTGATATTATAAACGCGAAGATTTGTGAAGACTGGAAGATATTTGCTGAGTTTTTTTTTTTTCGCGATATAGCTTCTGAATTGTGCTTTATTAAAATTAGCCTATAATTTAGTTTAATAAAGGAGTTATGAGGAATATGTACTGATTGAATACAATAGGAATTAAGTAAATAAAAGGAATAAGCTACTGCTTAAACATTTTAAAGTGTAACCAGCTTTTAATTATTTTATAATATTAACATTTATTCTGGTGTTATTAACAAATAGATGAGCCAAACCCACCGAACGGTTAAAAGTAAAAATCTATATTATCTGTATAAACTGTAACCATCGTTCAGTGTTGTTTGGAATCGTATAAAACAAAACTTTATTAGGTTCAACGACCAGCTGAACTTAGTAAATCAATCAATTCAAATTCTCAAACCTTAAATCATGTTATCAAACAAAATTGCTACTTGTCAACAAAATGCAATATTCAACTAGATAATATCATCCAAAATAGAATTTCAAAAAAATCTTTGTAAAAGTACATCCGTTTCGTAGCTTCATGTTCGAAACAAACGTGTGTAGCGAGTGCAAGTGCAATTTCCTTACCCTCTCCTGACGTAATGATACGACCCGGAGACTTTTCACGTGGTGAAAAATGACTTCCGAATATTAAGGGCTTACGACGGCTAACGCGTCATATAAGAGTAGCTACTTGTAGCCCTTAAATGACATTAAAACTTTCATTTCTTTTTAAATCTGTTATGAGTAGTATTAGTTATATACAGTTTGTCCCATTATCTGGGCCTTAAAAGAATGTGCTGTTTGCACATTCTTTTAAGGCCCAGATCATCTGTTTCTTGGTCTAGCACGTCGTAAAAGATCCTTATGGTGTATTGGGTAGGAGACGAGCTAGCTTATAATATTTTTAATATTTGTCTTACCCGGACCAATTTTTGGCTATAAGTGTTTAAATGGGCTTACTGCCTCTCTACTCTTAAACTCTGCCTAACCATTCAGGATTAATAAAAAAAACTTATTTTACTAACTTTTCTTCCGCCGGAAACTAACTGTTGAATATTAAGGATTAAAGAAAGTAAAAAGCGTATTTTATGTTTTTTTTTTAATTGAAGCGTCTACCAGTTGCCGTTTTTAATATCGACCAAAAGCAAATGGCAAATTATCTCATTCTATTGAGCCCCTGTTAAATATTTATTTTATTTAAATTTTTATCATTTCTTTTTAAAGTAAATATACAACTAAATGTTCTGTGAATATTTCAAGCGTCTACCTGTTACTGTTATAAATATCGAGCAAAACACGGAAAAAAAACACGTTGGTGTTATGGGAGCCCACCTTAAATATTTTTTTATACTGCTTTTAGTATTTGCTGTTATAGCGGCAACAGAAATACATAATTTGTATAAAATCTCAACTGTCTAGCTATCACGGTTCATATGATACAGCCTAGTGACAGACAAACGAGTCCGTTCGTTTGTCAGGACAGACAGACAGGACAGACGGACAGCGGAGGCTTAGTAATAGGGTCTAGTCTTAGGCCTACTAGTTCGCAACTGAGATCGCTCAGTATATATCGCCGCTCCTAAACGAACTAGTTCGTTCTTTTAGTTCGTTAGTTCGTCGTTCGCTCGTTTTAATACAGTCTAGCTTTCACGATCTAGATCGTTCTTTTAGAATTTTAGATCGTCAGTTCACGACTCTGTGGTGAGAACGATATGCTAAGAGATATCTCGATATAGTTCTGTGCTAGCGAACTATTAACGATCCGAACTGCGAACTAGTTTGCGTAGTTCACCTAAAAGAGCGGTCTATCGGACTAGTTCGTTCGCGAACTACACAAGCCTAATAGGGTCCCGTTTTTACCCTTTTGGCACGACACCCTAAAAAGTAATAATGATAACAGTAGTAGGTACAATATTATATAACTTTCGTAAGCATTAGATAAGGATCCTGACAAATGTGTAAAATAGATATTCGGATTAAAATAATTCAAAAGGATGTGCCGGGTTTGATTTGGTTTCACGATTCTATCCATCTTTGTATTAGTCTATAGTCTATAGTCTTTACGTTATGAAACAATACCACAACGTACGGCTGTGAGTATGCTCACATGATTACACTTTATCTAGCAATCGACATTAAATCACATCATGCCAATTAATTTAAATTCAGGTGCGACGCTCTGGCTAATTAATGAAACGATTATTATCTATGACGATAACGAATTATTAACGAGCTGAAACAATTTATTGCTAAACCCTAAATCATGGCGTGTCATCTGGGAATATTAAAGTAGAAGGAAAAGTCACTCGATCAATTTGGTATATATGCAAATAGAATATTCATTCGATAAGGTTTATATTCAAATTAAAATTGTTTTGTTACAAAAAAAATATTAGTTAGTTAGTTAGATACTTGAAACATTTCCGTGTGTGTTTGTGTGTCTTTAATGTTTAATATAAAAAGCAACCGTATATAGGTATCTATTATCGTAAGAACCGATCTATGAAAAAACTTTAAGTCATGTTTATATTTCAATTTATTGGTTTCAACTTCATAATGGTGTTGTCCTTCGTTTCAAATAACGTATTAAACCTTATTAATCTGATTAATAAAAGCTTCTCATATATTATACGATTGTAAATCTATGCACTATTTTCATGCTAATAAAACGATATCATCTTCTATTACTACGTATATTGAAGTTAATTTATTCGTAATCTGAAATAGTTACCTACGTTTTACGAGAACTCTGAAAAATAAATTCTTAAGATGGACAGTGATATTGCACAATGTACTGAAGTTCTTTGCTCACATTTACAAATAGCCGATATTCAATAATTAGAAATTATTGAATATCGGCTAGATATTCAATAATTTCTAGTTTAGAAGTCTTTCCTTGGTATCCGAAAGATATTCCGCTGTTTTATTCCACCGGTCCCACTGTGCGTCTGTTCGCCGATTGCACTGTCAATCACCGCCTCACGGGAAGCCGTGGGGACTATCACGAATCGTCATCAACGTTGTACAATATTGCTTCTCTCTCTATTCCCCCATATCAGAGAGAGACGGCAAACGCAACATGTTCAGTTAGCACCGGATATTTGTTCCGGATCTTATTTACTGCGCCAACAGTTCACCGAGGTGGAATTTCATTTTCATGTGCATGTTAATGTGTGTATGTTAACATGTGTGATTGACGTCTCAACACTGGAAGGGTGGGTGAGTTTGAAGTGTTGTTAAAGTGGGGACTGATTGCGTGTATAAAAAAAATAGATAAAAAAATACAAGTATTAATATTTTGATTTACGAATCATTAAACTTGCATGTTGTTGAAAAAGCAATGAAAAGTTTAGGTATACGGTAGTTTCACGACTGTTTCATCGCAAAATTATTATTTTTTTCTTTTATATATATATACTTTTAAACATTCCCGTATTAAAAGATTTTTGAAACGTAACTAAATATTTATTAATAGCAACCCCGAGTAAAACACTCAACACTAGGATACCAAAAATAAAGTGTTAAATAGATTGAAAAAGGTTTTAATGTAGGCACCTCAACTTCGATTATCTCTCTGGCAATAGTACCCTATCGTAAATAAGTAACAAGATTACAGATCGCTTAGTACATAGAGAACGAGTAAATTTCCCCGTCTGAATATTTCACAACGCCGACGCCACGCAAAGTTGGGAAAGAAAAAGAAATATTAAAGTAGGCGGTTGCATTGGGTAACTAAAGAAGTTTATTTTCTTCGGCAAACAGTGGTTAACTGCGCAATCAGGCTTCGTCATTTTACAGGCTTGTTAGGCTAGTTGGAGCGTTCACCGAGTTTGCTTGAAATTAATTCATGTTTAGCTGTAAGGGGACGTAGGGACTTAGGCGGGCTTCACGCTTGAAATAGAAATTATGAAAACAATATACTTGGTAAACAACGGCGGCGAATATAATGAAAGAGAATGAGCGTTGTGAAGGTGAACCAAAATATATTGCCCATTATTTATACCCAAATTTTTTTATGTGAGATTATTTATTTTTTGGACAGCAATTTTATGCTTACAGAGTATATATAAATAATAAATTATTATATGCATATTAATTAAACAGCATGGCCTAGTAAATATCATTTAACTACCAATGCTTCCAAAATAAAGATGATATAAATTTAAAAAATAATGCATTTTTCCGACGAGATTGAAACCTAGTCCTGATTTTTCAATAAAGCATACAATGACGATGCACTGGAAAGTAGACATGGATATCTCTGAAATTTTTCCAACTCTGGTACACCGGCTGTAAAAGGTAACTCAAAATTGTATCACTAAAAGAAAGAATGCAGGTGAGCTGAAAAGCTAACCGCGTCACTTTTCAAAATCTTTCGGTATTCCCGCGCGTTGTGCGCCTATTCTCGAAGATGTTAGTTAACACATCTGACAGCAAGTGAGCTGAGTTAGGGCAGCACTGTAGTTACTGGGCAGTGGTGTAGCTAACCAGAGGCAACGCGGGGCAGTACCCAGGGGCCCAAAAACTCGCGGGGCCCCCAAAAGCTGATTAGGCCCCCCCGGATCAAAAGCTGCGTACGCAGCCCCAGTTTGTTTTACCCCTTTGCTTGGTCACCTACGCCATCGTTCCTGGGTTGTGTAAACAGCCTTTAACAGCCGTGCGTACAGCTTGCTTCAATGTAACAATTTGCTGGCAACCACGAGTACATTTTTAACCGTGGCCAATAAACTTTTATAGGACACAAACTGTACCAGCGGCTTCATTTGCGAGGCTTACACAATTTATACTTGCCGACTACTGCGAAATTATAACATTAAGCTGTTAACGTGTTTATTTTCATTGCCACTTGATAAGCCATACCGATGGGAAAATATTCTAGTCATATCGAATTAATTAAAATAATATTGGATTTTTTGCGTTCGGTTCACTTATTGTCGAACATGATTATGATCAGATAAACGAAGTGAGGAGCTGAGGAGTTCGACACTGATGTGTGACTTACCTACCTATGAATCATGGTTTGATTATGTTTTATATACCTATAAAAATCAACAAATGACGTATTTATACTAAAAAAAAATTTATGTTTGAAATATACTAGGAAACCCTCAACATTAAATACACTTAAATTTTTTTAATCTTCCACTTTTATTGTAATCATATTATGTCATCTCCACATTTGTATATTTTGGTTTAGAACTTTTAAAAAAAGTGTATATTACTCATGTATATTTTGACGCTGAAAAGAATAACTACCTTGCTGGTTACGTTATCGGTAGAATCAGCATTCCGAACCGGTGGTAGATTCACATTGCTCTACAGGTTTTTGTAAAATTGTTGATTTATAACAGCTTTTTGGAGGCCTACATAAATAAAGATATTTTTAATTTTGAATACTAATTTTACTCATTGCTCTATATTCTTTATATCCTGAGCTTGTCTATGTACGTATAAATTTATCTAACCTTAAATCCGCCCTTAGAAAATAATAATAGCATAGTAGTTCATGCAATCTCCATTAACTTTCACGCTACATAGAACGTTGGATCTCTACCTGGTATACATAATGCGAACATATGTAGTTCATTGGATGCAACTATAATACAAGGCAGCATTATAACTAACTTTGAACTTAGATAATAAGTGTATAATTTTGAGACTGAAAACAAATTATTCTGTGGGTTTTGTTCGAATAATTTATTTTCAGACTTAAAATGTTACACTTATTATTCTAAGTTCAAAGTTGGTTATTATTTTATATCGTCTCACTAAAAAAGCCGTGAATCTAGCCATGTTTTATACTAAATACAACCAACTACCTACAAAGCACGTTCAGAAGATTTAGGAAAAGCTTGCCTAACTATGCATGTACAAAATGATAATTAAGTTACCAAAGAAGGGAACTAAACGCCAGAAAAAACATGTTTAAAAAAAAAAAAAGGATTGCCTTAACACAATGTTAGGCTTAATATGTACCGCAAACGGCTTGTGAATAAATAAAAAATTGTTGAAAAATTATATGTCTACATTACTCCTACATTACAATCGTTATTTACGCAATTAATAGCTTCCATGGCTATATGAACCAAATCTGACTGATCGATATCCCGTCCTAACTCATTACAAACGTTCTGCGAATGAATTACAACAGTCATCAGGGAGAAAGTCCAAATATTATTTGAGAGGCGAGGCTCTGTCAACGCGCGCTTTAAGGACCCTTATAAGGGTTCTGCCTGACCACCGCCATTTAAAATTCCTTACACGCGGCTCGAAGTATTTAATTTTGCACACTCACGTTGCTGAATTTTTAATACCGCTTCCTACTTTTACGACTTTCAAGGGTTAGGTGTGGATCATTATGGCTCGTTTTACACATTGCTTTAACATCCTGTTTAAATAGATAACGTGCGTGATTCATGTAAGCCTGGATTACCAGGCTTACAGGGTTATTGGGAAATTAAACATATTACTAATGTTTATTGGGAAATTAAACATGTATAGAATATTATTTCTTAAAAGTGAGAAAGTGTACCAGTAATAATTTAGGAATATTGATCGTTACCAGATGTTTTTAGCCTCCCTTTATTTTTGTGTAGTGGATATCTATAAAAGGATTAACGTTGTATCAAAGTGATAAACCAAAATTTTCTGGGAAGTCGCAAATATCGAATATCTGGCGATATTAAATATCGTGACGATTATGATCTTATGAAAGTACGTAAGAACATGAACATCACGTGTTCTAATGTCACTTTCGGTAATCTGCCCATAGCTATAATGCTTGATTTTATAAGTCGATGTCAACTAACAAATACAAAGACTTGTGTCAAAGAAAGCTGCTCAGAAAAAATATCTTAGATTCGATTTTTTTTTTAAATTCATTCTTTCATTAAATCCTGTAAAAATAGACCCAAATCGTCATGAAATATTTACGTACGTAAAACTAAAGTGAGATCAAGGCAGTCAAATATTGTTTTACATAAAAATATCGTGTAATGATCTGACTCCAGAAACACGCAAACGCGGCTCTGAAAGCATTGCAATAAAACCGCCGAAATCTATTATACGACTTGTAAAAAGCACCTGAGAACGACGATCGACAAGTCGGAACCGAACGTGTGATCGTAAACGCATCCGGACAGGCAGTGGCGACATAAAATCGTCATAAACTCGCGCATTCGCCACTAAAAATTCACGAGCGATGCTCGCGGTCGCATTATTTAAAAGCGGAGGCTTTTTCGTCGCGAGAATTATGACAGATGAAATCCGAAGAGTGAGAAGATTTCGTGACGCAGACGTCGTGAATCCCTTGAGCCTTCCCGGGAAAGACGGCCGTATCGTTTTTGCCGCCCAACTCCCGGAGACTTTCTTTTACTTTCGCGATTGCGTTCCGTAACGTTTTCACGATTGATAGCTTGTCGAGGAAAGTTTCTGAAGATTTTCATTAGTATTTGCATTTTTCTCCAATTTCATGTAATCTTCACAATGAATATTTTTAGAATGGATGTCCATACATACATATTATATTACAGCGGAGCAATTGCATAATTACAGAATAAAACTTGAAAACTGTAGTAGAAGCGAAGTTATAGCTATTACAATAGCTAGATTAAATTTTAATACGCTGTCTATGTCATTACAAATACAATCTAAATTAAAAGGAGGACTGTGGTTTCTTGTTTTTATCTATAATATAAAAATCAGTGTGTTGCTAAGCGCAAATCTCGAGAACAGCTGAACCGATTTCGCTAATTCTCTTTAGTTGTGTTTGTTATTATAAGGTTACGAAAGAAAAAAATTTAAAACTTTGCACGGATAAAAAAAATGGGCCTCCAAAGTCATATCGTGGAGTATGTATATCATCAAATCATCATATTCAATCTGGCATTGAAAAAAGTAACTACCGAGTTTCTTGCCGGTTTGTTCTCGGTAGATGCGACATTCCGAACCGGTGGTAGATTCAAATTGTTCCATTTGTAACTACATTACTTGACGAATTATATTGTGAATTTGAATTGTATCGTAGTACCTATCATCAAAAGTCCATTTAAATATTTTGGTCAAAACTTAACGCTGTAGTAACTAACTTTTAAACCTCATTTAGCCTCAATCTATATATAACATGTTTTACAAAACATTAACTTTCACACTTACATCAACTTAAGATCACGTATTTTTAAGGCAGTAAGCAGGACAAAACTATTAATAGAATATTATAAGAATAGAATAAGCAAGTCGTACATTATTTTCTAAGCGCTGAGCGTACCGAATTACGTCGGCAAATCTAAGTATTTCCACTAAAAACATAATTGCTCTTGATTATATTGATAACAAGCAAATTTACCTACAACTAATAAGCAAACACTCATCCAATCTGCTGATTTATTGAAACAATTTCCACTCAGCTAGCTTTCTAAGGAAACCGACGCAAGTTTTGATGATGTCTTCAAAATCAAAATTCCCAAGATTTCACCGGCACCCCACCTCGGCAAGTCGCGATAACAATATCAGCAGAACACTAAAGACAAATAGAGGCACGCAGATGAAATAATGCTAAATAAGCAATATGTAAAGTGTCGGAGACGGAGTAGCGGAATCAATATAGGCCTAGGTGCCAAGTGGAAAGAAACAGCGAGTTAGAACTAAGACATCATACTATGGAACACGGTTTTGAACTAAACATTAAATTTTTTATGATAGATAGGTAGCTTACTTGAAAGATTTGCATAATAAAGCCTGGAGAATCCTCTTAAATGCTAAATAAATACTTATAAAATTGATTGACCTTCGTAGTCGCCACGTAGCCGGTCGCTACATAGCTGGTCTAGGGAAGTACCAACCTACCAAGAAATTTTAATTAATTTAAACGTATAAAGGGTCAGTGGAAAATCTAAAAAGTTTCTTGAGCATTATCTTCAGAACTGCCCGTTGAGCGCTTAAGTATGGTTTGAGCGTGCGAGTTTTTAAAATTTATCAATGGAAATAGTTAAAAACATTACATTCTCATTCTACTACTACTTCCTAACTGTGTAGAAATCTACACGTACACATTCCACACACCACAATTTGACACTATTTCTATTGTTTTTTCTATAATTTTAGCTTATTACGTTGATTTTATTATTGTATTTACTGATGCTTTGTTACTGTCAAGATAATTGTTTTTGGTTACCCAAGATACAAACTAAGCCTAGTTTGGGATCCCCTGTTACATTCAACACTTCTTAGATGAAAAATAACTCATGTTTAATATTAAGTACATACTACTTTCAATTGTATAGTAGCGGTGGTAGCTCAATGGTAAGGACACGCGTCTCTTAACCGAAGAGTGCGGGTTCAAACCCGGGCACGTACCTCTGGATTTTTCAAATCTATGTACGTATTCATACCACTAGCTCGCCGGTGAGGGAAAACATCGTGATGAAACCTGCAAATTCAAATAACTTTGGATTTGTAACCATGATCCAAAAATTGCCTGGTTCCCCTATCTTAGGGTTACGAAGGTCAGATCGGCAGTCGCTTCAATGTAATTACCAGACTCGCTATATCCTGGATCATGGTCTGAGCGGACCCCGTCTAAGCACGGGACATAACGCTAGGAAGATGAATACTTTCAATTGTATAGTCTAAGTCTAAGTAAGATTGTTCAGAGAGTAATAAAGCATTTTTTATTTTTCATTTTTTTTTTTCATCTCTGCTCACTCCGATCTTGGACCAACGCTAAAGGTTAGGTTAAGGGTAAAGGAACAAACAGCTCCGGGGTAAGTAAATACGCTGACGAAGGCGTACACCTCGCCGCTTAGAGCCAGATCCGACGGTTTTTATCTGTCACCGGCAGCGAAGGGACACCGTTTTACTGATCCTTTTGATAATGTTGACAGAGAGAATGTAGTTTACTTATTTGCCGGTTCAACCACTCGCTTATTTATTTTTAATCTGCAAGTTTACTGTTTGATGTCGGCTTGTGGTTAGTTTTTCTTAGTTATTTATGACGAATGTATATGTGGTAACGTATAACACAGTATCTTAAACACAAATATACTTCACTATAGACAGTTAAGCAAATAGTGTACTAATATGAAAAAAATATTACTATTTTTTTCTTTTTGTTTCAACTTATAAATAATACCTATATGTTATCTTAATAATACCAACATTGAAGGAAACTACTAAAAGACTTCGATAAACCTTCGAGAGCAGTTAAACAACTAATATTTACAATCTTTACATAGTGCCATATGGCGTTCGGTTCTCTCTGCCTACCCCGCTAGGGAAGTGGCGTGAAGTTTAGTTAGTTAGTTAGTTTTACATAGTAGATATAAAACCAAAGTCGCCGCTTCTGACAGTTTGCTCAGATCTTATTAACTACGTAAGGTATGTTGATGTGGTTTTCACCAATAGATAGAGTGATTCAAGAGGAAGGTTTATTATGTATAGTTTCTTTTTGTTTTATGATCGCCGTGCGAAGCCGGGCGGATTGCTAGTTATATATAAAATACAAATGGCTACTATAATATAGCTGCTATAATCAGTACTTAAATAAATAAATATAAATATCCGACTACATCACATACGTTGATCTGACTCCGTGGTAAGTAGCTTAAGCACTTGTGTTACGGATATCAGAATTAACAGTGGTATTACAAATATATACTTAAATATTCAATATTAACATCCAGACACAGGACAAACACGATTCATCATACGAATGTTTGTCCTGGGTGGGGATCGAACTTACAACTCTTGGCGAATGGGTCAGGGTCACTACCAAATGAGCCATCGACCCAGTCAAATGTATATTATGTACGCACATATTTTTTATAAGGAATATGATAGCTACATACTTACTTAATTTTCTTGTTAAAATAAATTACTTACGTAGGTAGCTACTATTTTAGCTGTAAAATTTGTTCTACTATGAGTCATGCATTATATTGTAATGTAATAAACATGCTATCAATACTTAATAGGGAAATCAACGCTAAACTGGTATTGATATTTCAAGTAGATAAATCGATTACGCGCATTTGGACAATTCTATATTTTATTGTTTTAACAACATGTACTAGACATATGAATGAGTCATCTTTTAAAAATATTGACTGGCTAAGTGGTCAGAGACTGGTCACGAAACCAACGGTCACTGGTTCAAATCCCGCTAGCGGAAAATGTTTCGAGTGATGAGCATGGACATTTGTACTCGAGTCTTGGATTCGTTCACCTATTATCACAATCACCTACATATATAGTTTGGTACTAGGGAATTGGTGTGTCAGTCTGGAGAATTTAAAATTCTTTTTTATTTTTATTATATAAAGCCTTTAAATTTAAATTCTGAATGACAAACATTTTTAAACAATAGGATGTGCAATATCTATACTTATAATAAATCTGTAGAGAGGTCAATTCTGTACATGAAATATATTTTCAAAATAACTATCGGGGGGTGATTAGTGATCGATACTGATGCCAAAAAATGCAATCAGTAAAATTTTTGTCTGTCTGTCTGTCTGTATGTTCCTTATAGAAACAAAAACTACTTACTCGACGGATTTTAACGAAACTTAGTACAATTATTCTTCATACTCCTGGGCAGGTTATAGTATACTTTTCATCACGCTACAATCAATAGGAGTGAACAGAGTAGTGAAGGGAAATGTTGGGAAAACGGGAGAAGTTACTCCATTTTTAAGCTTCCGTCGCGTGTGCAGCCTTAATGGTTAAAGTTACATAGAAATCATGTATGCCGGAAATAGACTTTATAATATTGACCATAAACGCGGGTGACACCGCTGGCACAGCTAGTGTAACCTAAGTTAATCATAACTTACGCTTAGGATGTAAAAGTGTCATCTAGATTATTTTACATGCTTATTAAACTTCAAACTTTCGTGTCAATCAATTGGATCGTAAAACACTAATAAACAAACCATTTATAATGCTACTATTAAATTGACTTTAACCCTCCATTCCACCCGCGGAACTTCGGTCTGTTGTGGCTGTATAGGGTGACCCATGAGATCTACCAATTTTTCCAGAATAAAAGAATTTCCAGAAGAAAAAAGTACCCTATGACCTTTATTTGAGTTCTAACGTGATGCGTAAATAACTAACAGAGTTGCTCTCGCATTTATTATATTAGTAAGGATACATTACATTACTCTAAAGGTAATTAACTATATGATAAAGGATGAAGACGTACCTATACCCAGACTTAGTACGTCCCCCTGCCCTAATTCAGTGCTGTCATCGAGCGAGGGTGCCAGCGACAAGCACTTTCGCCGACATGGCATGTAGTGCCTCGATAGCCCGGGCATAATCGAGCACTCGCTAACCATTGACCGGCTATCGGAAAATGTTGGGGTAGGACGATTAACGAGTTCGAGTGTTTATGAAAGGGGGGAGCCTTAGATACGTGCGTATGAGTAATTGCCTGCTTATAGTAGAAATTTGTGGTAAATATTTTTCTCGGCAAAACAGTAGAGCCGGATAAAAGTTGAATCTCCTTATAGGTAGAGGTTTTTCTGCTATATTTTTTAAATGTAAGGAAATATGGAATACTTACTTACCTTTTTACTAATACTAGTGGTCGCCCAGTAGTCGAAATTCGACCATAACTACTTTGACTGGCTTGATGGCGCCTTCGGTAGTGACCCTGCCCCATGCGCCAAGAGTTGTGGGTTCGATTCCCACCCAGGAAAAACATTTGTATGATGAATATTTGTGTTTGTTCTATGTCTGGGTGTTAATATCCAATATTTAAGTATATATTTGTAATACCACTGTTGATTCTGATATCCATAACACTAATGCTTAAGCTACTTACCTCGGAGTCAGATCAATGTATGTGATGTAGTCAGATATTTATATTTATTTATTTATTTATTAATAAATAATTCTTTTTATGAATTTCTAACGCAATATTTATTAAAATATTTGCTTTATGTACTTATTCTCTATATAAACTATAAGTATGCGAAATTTCAAACTCTTTAAAAAGCCTTTTTATTGAAATTTCATTTTCAATAAAAAGGGTTACAACGTTTTTGCTTCACGTCCAAATATTATCAATGCGACAAATCAGCAAAGATTTCATCAGTCACGTTTTTACGAACAAATTTCGTGATAAATATAGATTACTATATCTTATCATTGTTTGCATTTTCTTAGCTCAATAAATTGTCATCAACAGTGTTTGACTTTGACTTTGACTCTGCCTACCCCTTCGAGTTTTATAGGCGTGATATTATGTTTGTATGTATGCACAGCATTTTCCAAGATTATTCCCAATAAAATAAAATAAAAAATATAGTATTTATTAAGATTGATTTCAATGTAAACTCCAATGAATTCCCGTCTAAAATCCTACGCGACTAGTTTTCAGTCCCGCCGGACTGCGGTCAAAACGAACGAAAGAATTTTCATTAGCTTGTGGCCACCTCACCCACGTCGGCCCGTGTCACGGGACAGGCCCGTGAGGTCCCTTCACCTCACGCGAAAAACTGGCTCGGTGTCAATGACCTTAGTATATTAGACCTTTGCCTCTGTGGAGGCGTGTTTTACTGGCCACTTTGAATTGTGACGTGTTTGTATTTACGTGAAATTCGAAATTCAAATTTAAATGTTGTTCTAGGTATTCCTTTGTGCTTAACAATTTATGGTTAATATTATAAAGACTATTTCCGTCATACATGATTTCTATGTAACTTTAACCATTAAGGCTGCACACGCGACAGAAGCTTAAAAAATGGAGTAACTTCTCCCGTTTTCCTAACATTTCCCTTCACTACTCTGCTCCTATTGATTGTAACGTGATGAAAAGTATACTATAACCTGCCCAGGAGTATGAAGAATAAATGTACCAAGTTTCGTTAAAATCCGTCGAGTAGTTTTTGTTTCTATAAGGAACATACAGACAGACAGACAGACAAAAATTTTACTGATTGCATTTTTGGCATCAGTATCGGTCACTAATCACCCCCTGATAGTTATTTTGAAAATATATTTCATGTACAGAATTGACCTCTCTACAGATTTATTATAAGTATAGATATGCTATATGGTAGCTCAATGGTAAGGACACGCGCCTCTTAACCGAAGAGTGCGGGTTCAAACCCGGGCACGTACCTCTGGATTTTTCAAGTCTATGTACGTTTTCATACCACTAGCTCGACGGTGAGGGAAAACATCGTGATGAAACCTGCAAATTCAAACAACTTTGGATTTGTAACCATGATCCAAAAATTGTCTGGTTCTCCTATCTTAGGGTTACGAAGGTCAGATCGGCAGTCGCTTCAATGTAATTACCAGATTCGTAAAATCCTGGATCATGGTCTAAGCGGACCCCGTCTAAGCACGGGACATAACGCTATAACATGAAGATGAAAAGACATAAATAAACCTAGGTAGGTACGTAGTTGGCATGGTATTCGCTTAATTGCGTTATTTTTATGGCTTCTTACCCGAGTCGGCTAAAACTTTTATTTTGTAAAGACATGTCGTCGAACTAATAGTAGGGCGTTTTATGGGCCCTTTGCCAATTTTAATGCATACTAATCCTGTTTATGTTTGCTTTTACAATCAGCCACAAATGAGTTGAGCAGTTGCGCGTTGTCTGATGTCTTTCTGGATCATATAGTTGATAGTAGCAGCATTGTAATGAAGGCTTCAAATTGTGTAGACGTCGCAAGAGGGCAATTTCGTATAAACAAGCTAATAGGCTGGCATTTTTTGTTGGTACATACTGATGTTAATTCAAAACAACTTTGGATTTGTAACCATGATCTGAAAATTGTCTGGTTCCCCTATCTTAGGGTTACGAAGGTCAGACCGGCAGTCGTTTCAATGTAATTACCAGACTCGCTAAATCCTGGATCATAATCTAAGCGGACCCCGTCTAAATACGGAACATAACGCTAGGAAGATGATGACATACTGATTTTGCAAATAAGGATATTGTGGAGATTAGATTCCATTTATTTTAGGTAGGTTTTCGTTTTAGGAAATGATTACTTACTCATTTATGCGCGTAAAAAAATAGCAGTGTTAATGACATTTGTCTATAATTGAATAGCTTCTGCCCGCGGCTTTTCTCGCGTTTTACATCGATAAAACATAGTTTATGTGTTATTCTAATGTATAAGCTATACTATTGTAAAGTTTCATTAAAATTCATGCACTACTTTTTGCGTGTAAGAGTAACAAACATCCACACATCCATCCATCCAAACAAATGTATCTTAAACATCTCACGAAGTTACAAGCATTTTCTGTTGCCTCGTTGTACTCGCACGAATATGGTTTTGCACTTTTTACGGCTTTTGCGATTATAAATAATACTAACGGGATTAAACAACTTAGTGACATTGTAAATAAATAAATAATAAATAAATCAATTCTCCAGACTATCACACCAATTCCCTAGTTCCAAACTAAGCCTATGCTTCTTAAATACGTTTACACGACATACTTAAATACGTTTATAAACATCCATGACTAGAGTACAAATGTCCATGTTCATCACACGAAACATTTACCCCTAGCGGGATTCGAACCCGCGACCCTTGGTTTCGTGGCTAGGGTCGCTAACCACTCGACCAACGGGCCAGTCAGTTGTGACAAGCAATACGGACACGTCATAACGTTTTCAGTAGACTGGAACTTTATTTAAGGTTTTGCAAAAAAAATACTTATCTGAAATCACGGACTAGTAAAAAATAAGGACTCCGCGCCACTAATTAGACATTGAAGCTCCTCAAGTGCTTTAATTTCCCACGTAACTCACGTCACACATTGATATAATAAGCGCTCAAAATTACAGATATCCGAAATCTAGTATCCATGAGTATCTCACTCACACAAGCTTAGACGCGGCTTCACGCCCCAGTATGACAGCATGGAGTCCTTCTTTTTTTACTAGTCCGTGATTGAAATATAACATATAAAATCTATTGCAATCGATTCTATTCACAATTGTGTACAAACAGTCTTCTAGTTTCGTGTAGACTAAAAATAAGGTAGTATACATTCCGTAATTATACGCATTTGTACATTATTTTAGATAATAAGAATAAAAAAGTTTATTATTTCTTCTCACATCAAAGGGCACA
Organism: Glyphodes perspectalis; assembly: GCA_951394215.1. Taxonomy (NCBI): domain Eukaryota; kingdom Metazoa; phylum Arthropoda; class Insecta; order Lepidoptera; family Crambidae; genus Glyphodes; species Glyphodes perspectalis. The sequence goes on along the minus strand of OX596206.1, from coordinate 6,023,410 downwards.
GGTTACGAAACAGTATAGTATAATGTTCATAGTTGATACCTATACGTATACAGCTTAGACACATAAAGTACATTGACACACAACCGCTAGCTGTTTTCAGCCACCGCATGTCTATAGTCTAAATAAATAAAGCTAGATTTTATTCCGCATATCGCTGAAACATAAACACGGCGCTTCGTAGCAGCAAACAGTGTACTCTGCGGTCCAGTGGTTCTCAAACCGCACCCGTGAGCTAAAAAATAGGACAGGTACAACCTACAACTTTTTAACTATACGTATTAACAAAAACCGGGAGCTTTCGACTGCACAAAAAATATTTTCTTTTTATAATTACAAAATGATTATGGGAATACGCACACAAATAAAACTTCCCCACATATACACTGTTTCTAATACAGCTCAAAACCAGGTTTCAAATTAACTTATGACTATGGTTAAATTTTAATATCTAGACTGACACACCAATTTCCTAGTTCCAAACTAAACTTACGCTTGTGGTATGGATACTAGGTGAACGGATAGACATACTTAAATACGTTTTACAAACATCCATGTCTCGAGCACAAATATCCATGTTCAAACAAAACATTTGACTCTAGCGAGATTCGAACCCGCGTCCCTTGGTTTCGTGACCAGGATCTCTGAACACTCGACCAACGGACTAGTCAAAAGTAACTTCAAATTCTCTTAAAATCCCCTCTTGCCTGTTTATCTCCTTTAACTATTTCAGGCTTTATATTTTTAATATCACAGATCATTAGAGTAGTGCAAATAGAACCAAATTTTTGTCTTGAACAAATTCAAAACTTAATTACAAAAACGCCCTAAAAATCTGGCAACAGAAAAGAAACCTCAGGTATATTAAAATACCAGCGTTTGTTACGTTTGCAACAGAAGTACAATCGACTAGTAGTAATATAGCCTCTTGGTGAAAAACTTTGACAACCGCCGCCGTAGTCTGTAGCGTGATAGAATAACTTGGGCTACCGTCCGCAAACACTGGTATCCAAACAATGGTATGTGTGCGCCAACATCGCACATGTTACGATTTGTTTGAACCTCATACCACTAAAACCTATATAATCACCAGTGTCAAGCCCGCACCTATAGGTACCTCTGAATTAAAGGTATAAGCTAGAAATTAGGAGGTAGCCATATTGTACGAACTCAGTACGTGGGTCGCAAGAAATTAATTGGCAGTCTATAAAATTAGTTAAATTGCGCACTGCGCACTTTTATGTAGATACATAATACATACATACATAACATCACACTCGTAATCCCCGAAGGAGTAGGCAGAGTCGAAGGGACAGCAAGCTCCTTTAGGAGCCTAACTTTTCCTAACCTTTTAACCCTTTAGCTTTCTACATTCAAAACAAAAACAAAACTGGGCTGGGTTAGATGGAAAATTGTGACAAAGTAGAAAGAAGTGGCTAGCTCGTCGCCTATACAAACACGTGCCCAAAACCCGCAAATACCATTAAACGCCTTTAAAGACATGAACGGCAAGGAACACGGTTGGCGCATTTTTTTTAAAGTCCCAGACCAACATGGGACAATTTATTTACAATACCTACCATTGGAGGTCTGCATGTGACCATACTAGACACTTTTTCATTAAGCTGAATAAAGTCTTCCTTTAGGTTCTTCCTTACCTCAAAATGTATCAGCCATAGGTATTATCCCACAACATCACATTCATTGATCTGACTCCGAGCTACGTAGCGTAAGCACTTGTGTTACGGATATGAGATTCAATAGTGGTATTACAAATATATACTTAAATATTAGATATTAACTCCCAGACACAAAACAAACACAAGTATTCATCACACGAATGTTTGTCCTGAATGGGATCAAACACACAACTCTTGGCGCATAGAGCAGGGTCACTACCAAAATGCGCCATAGGTAGTTCAGTAAGGTAGGAGCTCGCTCATATTTCAAAAATGTTGAAAGTCTGGAGGCACTTAAGTACACCAACATGTAGGACTGATTCAAATCCAACAACGTACCTTTGAGGCTGGACAGTACATACCAACAGCTCAGCGGTAACGATAAGAGTCAAGTTTATTTGGTTTCCCTATTTGTGAGTTACGAAGGTCAGGTATATTTGCTCCAAAAAATAGCCAAATTCGCCAAATCCGGCATCCTGTGCCAAGCAGACTCTTACTAAAACCGACATAACGCTAGAAACATTAAAATACTTTCATTATGCTCATGTGATGTTACAATTAATTTCATTGAGCTAGGTACGATACCAATTCTTCTAACACGAAAGAGTGTGTGGATGGCTGAATGTTTGTACTCTTTTACCCAAAAACTACTGAATGGATTTTAATTAAACTTTAGAATATTATAGCTCATACCTACACCAGAATAATAAATAGTAACTAGTCTTAAATAATCCTTTACATAGCGCAGCATCGTATACTCTCGAACGCCCGTCCAGACTCCAAGCGCCTAATCAATTAGTAATCATAGCTACGTGCCTATTGACTTTATAATAGGTCGTAGTGCACACATAATGAGTCGAATGTTCAGCATTAATTGGTTTGCAAATCCAATTAGGCAGTCTCCTGTACGCATTAGGCACGCGCTGATCATTATCGGTCACTAATGTGCCCGACTGAGCTGCATAGTGTGCGATTTATTACTCGGACACTTGTTTAATTTTATGTTCGGGTAGGTTAAAGCACGCTGAAGTAAGCTGTTGACGTCAGTGTAATGTATTTCCGTTAATAAAAAAATAAAATATATATATAAAAATAAAATCTGTCGATTTGAGAACCTCCTTTTTTTGAAGTCTACCCTGTAAAAAAATTAATCCTACTAGAGGAAATATTTCATATCATAGTCATAGTTATTACCATAAATATTTTTGTAATTTGTCCTTATACAGTCTTTTAGGAAATCGTTTGATTTGGTTTGATGAACAGAGTTTGCTTTATGCATAGTTATGAAAGGTATGTTCAATTGTTCATTAATTTAAGAATTTTTAATTATGATAAAAAATTGCGTTTAGGTGAACTACAACACTATATGGAATGGAATAGAACTGAAATAAAATTAAATATAAATGTAGTAACAGAAACTTTTAAGTTAAATATTGTTACTTACTTATACTATGGACCAGGTCCGAAACAAATTAATTCTATTTTATTTTATTTATTAAATCGGAAACCGCCCGCGATTATATTAAGTAACGGCGACTGCCGGCGATAGTTGCTAATAAATCGATGTTAGCTGATGACAGTTACTGAGTCGAATTATAGGTCGAATAATTGTCGTCGCCTAGGGACCCGACAATCGAGTACTGTTTACGACCCTACCTAAAGTGGTAACTATCTCAGACTTTCAACAGTAAGATCACAAATGCTCGTCAACAGTCGCTTAGTATCGACGTCGTCGTTGGTAACAATCAACTAGTCGTAAAAAAGTAGTCTCCGATTTTACCTTCGGATATAACTTTTCCGTATAAACATATCAACATTTACTTTGAAAATGACTAACTAAAGTTTGCATTGTATTTTTTTTATTTGCGTAGACATTATCCACTATGTAATGTGTAACTAAGCTGATAAAATCTTCGAGCAAGTCAACAGTTGCAGTTCAAATATAATATAAAACTAGCTAACTAGTGTCCCGCTACTTTGTCCGAGTGGAATTTAATATTCTTCTTTTCTTGCGTTAATCCTCAATGTTCAAATACAATTTGCCCAAGTTACTCCCTAAAACCAGCTTTCTGTCAATAAAAGGAGATTGGTCTAAACAAGCAGACAGAAAAACAGTAAATTTTTTTTGTTACAATCATTACACGTAATTTTCTTTACCTTATAATTGACATAATAAGCTGCTATTGTAAAGTTAGAAACAGACGATTTATTCAAATTAATCTGCAAGATGTACCTTGTACAGTATAGATATATTATATAGGAAGCTCCACTCAGCCTTGTAAATCGGTTACCCAGCTCCCATGAATCGGTCAATATAGCTAGGCACATATTTGTCTGGATCAAGACGGGCAGTGATTAGTGTGAGTACTCCGGAGCGATCACTTGCCATTCTACGACTATAAGCAAACATGGTATGTTTGCCTGAATTATAATCGAATATGTTTGCTGATAACATCGGTTAAGTTCTTAGAAATATATCGGTTTGTGTTCTATATATCATTGATTAAGTTCTTAGAAAATGCTTCTACATTTTATGTATAACATGACTTTAAAAATGATTGTGATGTGACAAAGCACCGCAAACTCGTTAGAAATGACTCGGTCTACGATTAAGAATTCTTCGTTGAAAATCTTTCAAATTGTGTTCAAGGACAATTTTTAATGAAAACAATTAGAAACATAAGCACAGATGAAGGTTCAATCAAATATTAAATATTATGGAAATGTATCGAACATTTCCAAAACATACTTAATATGTACGTCATTCAGACGCTGATATTAAGTGTCCGAAAGAATCCTCTACGCTCATCATTATTGCGATGGACCTTTTCAATGGAGAACGTCCTCAATACGATGCATTCAGCGCAGCATGCTTTGTTTGCGAAGCCCTTAATTCGGCTAGTCCCAGTGCATGTAGTTCCGGGATTCAATTTGGCGAATAACTTCAAAAATTCCTGCTACATCGTTTCGGCGGCGGTTCGGAAGCGGGCGGCGATCGAAAATTCGAATTCGTTCCTTCGTCATAGTTCACATCAGAGCGCTCGGAATCCTTCATTTTGCTAATGAAAAGCGACAGTTTTTTTGTCTTTTTTTTTTAGTTTACGTATTAGTTTTGTTTTTCCCATATTGATCGAGGACTAAAATAGAATGTGCCAACTGTGTCTCTTGCCTAGCATGTCGTAAAAGGCAACTAAAGGTATATGGGGTTTTGGGTATGTGATTATGTAGGCGACGAGCTAGCTACTTGTCACTACATTTTCACAATTTTCCATCTAACCCAGCTCAATTTTGTTTTTGGCTGAATGTGGTTAAAGGGGCCTGCTGCCCCATTGACTCTGCCTACCCCTTCGGAGATTATGGGCATAATGTTATGTATGTATGTTATGTATGTACGTAATAGATGACCAAAAAATATATTAAGGACGTTCGTTGTATCTTTAAAAATAATACATACCATTTGCTTTTATCTAGAAGTGACGTCAAAGCGCCCCACCCAGAACTTGATGCGCTGTATCTTTGTAAATTTTCATGTATTTGATAAAGCAAAAAATACGTCATATTTTTGGTAATCTAACTAAAAGACTAAATATAATCACGGTTTTCTTTGCTTAGGGTAACTTCCCTTTAACACTAACCAAAATCTGAAAAAAGAATTAGTAAATGGGCCGTAACACATATAAGTAGGTCCTGATTTATACCACAACAGGCTGAGGGTAAACGCCGTGGAAAAACCTGAACTTTAAGACAATTGTGATCATAATCTAATTCTATTTGTATCCCAGTCTGATAGTTATTAATGTCAGATGACAGCCACTTTAATGTAATAAGTCCTTCATCATCTTCCTAGCGTTATGTCCCGTGCTTAGACGGGGTTCGCTTAGACCATGATCCAGGATTTAGCGAGTCTGGTAATTACATTGAAGCGACTGCCCATCTGACCTTCGTAACCCTAAGATAGAGGAACCAGACAATTTTTGAATCATGGTCTCAAATTCAAAGTTGTTTTCATTTGCAGGTTTCATCACGATGTTTTCCCTCACTGTCGAGCTAGTGGTATAAATATGTACATAGATTTGAAAAATCTAGAGGTACATGCCCGGGTTTGAACCCGCACTCCTCGGTTAAGAGGCGCGTGTCCTTACCATTGAGCTACCACCGCTCCAATGTAATGTAATGTAATAAGTCCTTCTAAATCTAAAAGGCTTTTTATACTTTCCTGTACCAATACTGTCGAAAAATAAAAAGAGAACTTAAAGTACTGACTTCTAAGGAGGCACACCACCAAACGTTTTCACATAAACGAAGATGTTAAATTTGTTAGCAGTAAACTTGTCTGGCGAGTCAGGTTCAGAACTTGGCTCCGTCTGCATGCGAGAGATGCAATCGAATTACTGCCGGTTCAAAGGCAGAATGCATTACGGGCAAACCCACTGACTGAGCAATAACTATGAGGAGTATTTAAGCACCCGAAGCTTAACTAGAGAGCGAGATTAGTTCTAATTTGGAGCTGTGATGACACACCACAAATGTAATGAGAGTATTATTGCCAAATGTGATTCGACTTCAGATTTACGTTTTCAGGAACAATGGTTTGTCGTAGAATTAGAGCCAACGCGAAGAGCTGTTTCTTCAGCAAGCTGCTACTGCATATATTTTTAAATTATTGAACCGATATCCATCTATATATCAGGAAGCGAGAATAATACACATATAATTCTAAAACATCACTTTGATCCTTTTTAGTAAAGTTAAATTCAATTCTCAATTCAAAAACAATTATTAGTCAATTAACAGTAGCATGTCGTAATACAATATGCTAATTAAGAGCTAACTTAAATAACCATAACGTATTACGCGATTTCTGTATTGGCTAAAGCAAAAAATACCTACGTAGTTAGGAAATATTTTTGGATAATATAATCTAACTTGCTGACTATAAAAAAAATTAGTAAATTAGCCTATTGTCTGTTAGACTGTAAGTTGGGAGTCGACTTGAGCTATTGTACTGTTTGGTGGTAATGAAACAGAAAGGAGTACTGGTTTAGACTCATCACGGAGCTTGTGCGTATTCTATCGTTCTACGGTTTTAGTCTATTTATTCCTTTTATATTAATGAGTTTCTGTTTACCAAAGAGTTATTATTGGTAATAACTCTTTGGTAAACAGAAACTCAGAAAGGAGGTTAGCTGTCTAACAATCATACCGTTAAATCGCATTTATGCCTTATCATTCCAATTTTAAAGTATTTTACGTATGAGACCAATTTTGATGTGGAATTTCCTAACTAAATGTTATGTGGTGTTTTGTTGTAACATCTGAGGGCTCCCTAGCGCTCCATAGCATATCCACAAGCATTTTACGGCACGCAGCGTGGCAGCAATAAAGTGGGTGAATGTTTCCGTACATAAAAATATCAGTCCCACTGCACCACGCCGCAAACGGAACGTTTTACTATGTAAATGCGAAGACAACAGCTGTAAAGCTTTACCTTTTTATAGTCAAAACATAGACAAAGACGTCATAATATATGTATGTATATATTGGACATACAAACGCAGACTTATAGGTTACACACACAGCCCGCGGTTACATCAAAATATATATGGGTTAATTTATATAGCCTATATCCTACATCGATAAATCAACTAAACAACATAAACGTGTACCTATTGTTTAAAATATACTTACATATACTCATACCATAGTATCGCAAGTATATTTTGATTTACACAATGTCTCATTAATTTAATCTAATTTAGATTAAATTAATCTAATTAAGTTTAAATGTGATATGTTTGGACAATAATTATTCCACTCTAGATAATAATATATGGGCAATAGGCAAAGTGACTAAATAATTCCGTTTAGTCCGTCAGTTAGATTATAAAAAAATATTAAACACGTATTTTTTATTTATTTGTCAAACAAACATTGACGAATAAACAGTGCATTTAGTTGCGCGTGACGTCACAAATTTGTACAATGTCTACTAAATAGTGACGTCGCAAGCCCCCACTCCAAAACTTTGATGCTCTTTATCTTTGTGATTTTTTGTTAATTTGATAAAGCAAGAAATATGTGTCTAGTATTTTTGTATAATCTAACTGACGGACTAAATAGAATTATAGTTTTTTTAATGCACTCATCATCTCTTTTCTGTAGCTCTGTTAAGTGGTTTAAATTACTTGTGTACTGTGTGAGCAATGTATGTACTTGTGGTAGATAACGAATTTCCCAAATACCTACATAGATATTTTGTAATGGTCCCATGTTGGTCTGGGTCTTAAAAAGAATGAGCCAACTGTGTTTCTTGACTGGCATGTCGTAAAAGGCGACTAATGGTATATCGGATTATAGGTATGTGATTGTGTAGGCGACAAGCTAGCTACCTTTTCACAATTTTCCATCTAAACCAGCCCAGTTTTATTTTTGGCTGAATGTGGTTAAAGGGGCCTGCTGCCCATTTGACTCTGCCTACCCCTCCGGGGATTAAGGGCGTCATGTTATGTAAGTATATATTCTTATGTACAGTTGAGAACGGCTTTTGATTAAAAACTCATTAATTTATAAAACAAAATTTATTTCCAAAATTATATATTGACATAATACTTGTTTGTAACATAAAAAATATAGTATAAGTAATTATAAACATATTTCTATAAATAACTTATTTTAAAATTGTGCAATATAAGTGGGTTTAACTAATAAATGCTTGAGAATATCTAAGCCACTGGGAACCATAATTATATTGTTCGCCCTCAAACGATATATTTTAATCTCATTTTTAAAACTCATGTTTGAAAAAACATTGAATTAAAGCATTATTGCTTAGTTCGTTCCGTGTGTATGCCTTTTGTCTGTGTAATAAAACAAAAATAAATGTGGTCCTTGATTTGATGTATACAATTTGATAGATAGGTAGGTACTTTTTGTTTTTGCTCAATTATACAATAATAAAAATAATCTCACCCGTGAATCGAGGTTCTCAAGTGTGTAACTTTAATGTTATTTTAAAGGGTGGTCTAGTAGCTTCTTAAAGGTATTAACAAGAAAATCCTACTAATATTATAAACGCGAAAGTTTGTAAGGATGCATTATTGTTTGTTACCCTTTCACGCACAAACTACTGAATGGATTATAATGAAACTTTACGATAATATAGCTTGTACACCCGAGTAACATATAGGCTATCTTTTATCGACGTACCACGCGAGCAAAGCCGCGGGCAGAAGCTAGTTTAATATAATAAACTGCTTATTCATCATCTTATTAAAACATCAAATGACAAATAGGTATTTATATATTTAAGGCCAAAATTTTGCATAATTTTAACTGAAAATACAACATAATACAACAAAAAAATATGTACCTACATTGAAAGTACGTACCGTACCATTGTTATTAACGCTAATTACCTTTAGTGTGTGTGTGTGTGTGTACAAAATATTTGAGGTGACTACATCAAAGTCAAATTTATAAAATAGTGACTCATACATTTGCTCAACCAGAATTCAACGTTTCTGAACATTTTTAGATTTAAACGCTCATTTAACTCTTTCATAGATTTTGCTCTCACTATTTCATGCAAATTTCATTATTTATTTAAGAGGACTTAAATGATTGCACATCATATCATCAGATTTCCACACTGGATTGCAAATAACATTATTTATTTAAGAGGACTTAAATGATTGCACATTTTATCACCAGATTTCCTCACTGGATTCAATTTTAGCTCGAATTACCAAGGAGTTCATCCTCCATAAACGTAACTGATATAATGTGACACTGTCGATGACACCAATCATTTGACATACTTTTTACGAGCTGTCAAAACGCAATGCTTCTTTATATTTTGTATAGAAAAACTGAGCTATGACGTAACGGCTCAGCATACCTAACTGACCGATTGAAAATTATATTTTGAAATCAATTCAAAAACAAAATGAGCAATTAAATTAAATTGTTGAATGATGTAGGGTCTTAGGGTGTTCTTTATATTTAATTGAATTATATCTAGGAATGACTCGTGTTTGGTGTCATCATCTCTATTACAATAACAAAGGTAGCTACAATGACATTTACGACTAAAATCAGCTGTACATCCGTTTGATCAAACGGACGCCAACTCTCACTTCACAGGAATTTTCTATGATTTAAGTATCCACTAAGCAACATGACACGTTGGCAACGCCGCGCGTTGTTGTGAAACGTTGCCGAACTTGTTGAGCGTTGCTTGTTGCGCGCCAGGTGTAGCTTAGTTGATACTTAGCTTTAATCTGAGTATCCATTAAGCAACATTTGACGCGCAACATGTTGCGCATGATTATTGCCGCGGCAATACGGAACTTTGTTTAGCAACGTTGTCTGTCCAGTAGTAAAAAAAATTATCATGTTGACAACGCCGCGCGATCATCTTGTTGAGCGTCGCTTGTTGCGCGTCAAATGTTGCCTAATGAATACTTAGCTTTAGTAAACTAGCGAGCTATAGACGATCAATTAAATCGTGCCTTCTACTTTTGGTAACTTCCAAGATAACTGTTGCAATTCGGACAATAGTGATCTGCATTCTTACAGGAATCCATGCAGTATGGGACGCACACACAAGGCCAGCATCTGGAAAATAAAAATTGAGTTAAATCTTGTAAAAAAATTAAATTGGTTACATAATCTTAGCATCCAAATATAGGATATTTTCATATGATTTAAAGATAATATTTATTCTTACATAAATCTATATACATACATACATAACATCACACCAGGAATCCTTTAACCACGTTTAGCCAATAATAAAACTCGGCTGGTTTATATGAAAGACTATATCTTCTATACAATATCTAGTTTAATTACATATCGCGCAAAATATACTCTTGTAATAAAAAATAAGACATTGCTCTCTAGAGACGGTTATTAAAAGATAAGCTTATGTACTTTGCCTATTCATATCATGATATCATTGTACTTTGTTATGATTTCATGATATCGTTATGCTATGGGAAACTATGACTTATATCAGTGGATTAGATTTCAGAACTCAACAAACGTTCCTGGAATGCTGAACTGGGAATGTTGAAATACAAGATCAACATTTTACTTTACCGTGTGGTTACAAGGCCGTGTATATATGTAGCGCATAATTATGAGAAACAATGTGTATATACAAATCTATTTTATGTATTCCCTGAGGCCGTTCTATAACAAAACATATAGCAATTGTTCCATTGCAAAAAAATATATATGAAATAAAACTAGCCTTTATCCACGTGAAATTCGGTATTTTCGAGTAACGGAGACTTTTTCCGATGTTAGTCTGGGACTTAAAAAAGAATGTGCCAACTGTGTTTCTTCCTAGCATGTCGTAAAATGCGCCTAATTGTATATGGGGTTGTGGGTGTGTGATTGTGTAGGTGACGAGCTAGCCACTTGTCACTACTTTTGCACAATTTTCGATCTAACCCAGTCCAGTCTTGTTTTTGGCTGAATGTGGTTAAAGAGGCCTGCACTCGACATAAGCGACACTACGCGGACAGTAGAGGAAACTTATCAGACCTGTCATGGTGCTGTGAATAACGTAAACCAAATTATATCTTCAATTAAATTATTTTTATACGTTCAAAATTATAAATGATAGCAGCGCCTCGCGCTTTCTACCGCATAGTTTCCGTTCCTGTAGGAATATGGGGATAAAATATAGCCTATGTTACTTCCGGATAATGTAGCTATCCAATAGTGAAAGAATTTTTGAAATCGGCACAGTAGTTTTTGAGCTTATTTATTACAAACATACACACACACAAAAATGCAAATCTTTTCTCTTTATAATATTAGTATAGATGATCGACAGCGTAACTAAGATTATGTGTAAATGTCATAAGTTCTTCGAGGTGAACCATGTCTTGGAAGTTGAAGAGGAAATAAACGAAGTAAATGAGGCTGTTATGACTGGAAATAATGTCGTACAAACAAAAATATCCAATGTATACGACGTAAAAAAAATTATTGAAAAATATCGAATAACTGTATTTATCCATTTTTGGCCTTTTTCACATAACCATGGCATGAGAATACCTACTATTCCTTGGAAAGCAATAAAATTGATTTAAATTTGTTTTTTGTGATCATCGAATTTTGTTTAAATTTGTAACCATGATAAACCAAAAAATTGTTTAATTCCCCTGTTATAATCATATTTTTTTAGTTTCCATCTAACCCAGCCCAGTTTTATTTTTGGCTTAATGTGGTAAAAGGGGTCAGCCGTCGCCTCTATATAATAACAACACTCACTAAATCCTGGATCATGGTCTAAGCACGGTACATAACGCTATGGAAATGATAATCGGTGTCAATGTATAAAAACGAACTAAAATAAGAATTTTTAATTAAAAAACATTTTTTTTTTATTTGTTTGATAAAAATATCGATGACAAGTATTGATGACGTATAAAAATCTGATTGGCAGCACCAGTTGGCAGCACCGTGGTTGTGAACATTCTATGTTTATCTTTGTAGTCAACCAATTGCCTCATATTGACATTTGACAGCTAGATAGCTAGACTTAGCCAAAAAATTATTCAAAATATTTTCCTAAATAATTTAATAGTTAAAAAAATATATGTAAGTATACAAAACATTATCCTAAGAAATTTTTATTTTCACATCATTTTCCTAAATAATTTTTAATTTAATTTGGTTTGTATGGCAACAGCCCCCGGATCTACGAAAAGACCTTCATAGATAGAAACAAAATCATAGATAAAAACAATTTCCTGATTGTATTTTGCCGCCATGGCCATAGGCGGTGTGCCTCCGCGCGTGACGCCACGTAGATAGGCACAATTGATCAGATGACGATCAGATGTTAACGTCAAGGCCACAGTGAGTCACTAAGCAGATCACTTAATTCTTACACCGTGGCTTCATTATCGAGCCAATTTGTGTTTCTGTCTCTTTCATACTCCATTAAATAGAATAGGGTAACATAAAAATAATATCCGAACCCTAATGTAGTTACGGCTTTATGATAAATGCACATGTTATTTTAAATTATATTTATACGATAAATAACGATTAGATTATTATAGTCAATTTATATTATCTTTTTGCTATAATCGTGATAACAGAAAAGGGAATAATATCATACCACGTATGAAATCTGATGTATATATCAATAATTTACAATTTGAATCAAATATTTTTCTTTACTTATATAGCATAATCAATAAAAATTACTTCAATATAGACAAATTTAGAATATCAAGAAGATTTAATGAGGAATTGTATGATTATTCTTCTTAACAGCAGGATTTACATACCGTTAAGTTTTAACACAATATAATTCAGTGTTATTACTGTTTTTTCAGGTTAAAAAATATTCCAGTATTTACACGGTAAAACTAAACCAAAGCAGACAAATTGCAAAGGCTCATGTTTACATATATTACATAAACATACGCATGCTAGAAAATCATTATCCTCCTTGAGTGTTCGGGTAAAACCACCCATTTGCTTGAGTAATTTTGTAGGAAAATACTTCACGATTGCGTAATGCCAGCACATAGTAATTTACGTGTGAACAATGTATCTATATACATATACCTATTAAAGAAAAATTACATCAACGGGCAAAATAGGCTTAATTTATCCTTTACATGTCATAAACATGCTCCTAACTCCTTCTCTCTCTTATGTCCCGTGCTTAGACGGGGTCCGTTAAGACCATGATCCAGGATTTAGTGAGTCTGGTAATTATATTAATGCGACTGCCGATCTGACCTCCAAAACCTCCTTACAAAGTGGAACCAGACAAATTTAGATCATGGTTAAACATACATATAAGTGTTTAGTTTAAAAATTTATTACTATTTGAAAATCCAGGTTTCGAACCCGCAAACCTCGGTTAAGAGGCGCGTGTCTTTACCATTGAGCAGCACAAATTGGGGAAAATTAATATCTTACTAAGCCTATTTTCATTTTATAGCTGAATGTTTTGTTAAGGTGGTTAACTGCTTTTACTTTGCCTACCCCTTCGGGGTTACGGGTGTTATGATATAACGCACACATTGATCCAACTCCGAGCTAAATAATATATTCTTTAATATTTAATATTAACACCCCAAACACAGAACAAACACAAATATTTATTATACGAATGTTTGGCTTTGGTGGGAATCGAACTCACAACTCCTAGCGCATAGGACAGGGTCACAACCGAATGCGCCATCGAGCCAGTGGAAGCCAGATAGCTTATTGCCTAGATTAACACATTGGGTACTTTTAATCCCGCGGAAATTTTACAAATACCATAAGACGCATTGTATACTCTCTATAAAAGACCGAATTAAACAGCCAGAGCTGCGGGAAAAGGCTAGTAAAACACAAAGATAACATTTATGCTGCACTTACAAGAACAAGCAAAGCACTAGAGCAAGCAAATGTGTCTTCGTTGTGGCCTTGCGGTCGACCCTGGTCTGGATGACGGCGTGGCAAGATGGGCACGTCAGCTGCGTGGGATCAGGACCTACTGCCACAATGTTCATTTTGATCTGAAATCAAAAAAAAATCGAGTAAATTAAAGAAAATAACACAAAATCTTCTTTTTCCGCTTAACATTATTAAGCTCCTTATGATCCGGGATCAGCTTTAACGATGATCCAAAATTTTATGAAGAAAATTTCTGTTTACAAAATAAATTAACTAAGTCTTCTTAGTGTTGATAATAATATCATTAACTAGCTACATTACATTGTTGAATAATTTATATTTTAATTTGACTACCTATGTGTTATATGTAGGTAGTATGTGTGATTGACTAGTCGACGAGCTCGCCACTTGTCAGTACTTTTCTACAAGTTTCTATCTAACCCAGCCCAGGTTTATTTTTGGCTAAATGTGGTTAAAGGGGCTTTCTGCCTCTTTGACTTTACCTACCCCTTCGAGGATTACGGGCATGATGTTATGTATGAATTAACTACCATTGACCTTCGTGGCTATTTGACGAGGAATCTAACAAATTGGATTAAAATGTTAACTAACCACCGATGTCAAGAGTTTTCAATATCCAGTAAGTATGTAAATAGGGATGTCACCAGGGGTAGGTTTAATATTCTACTCAAACTCACAAAGATATTTTAAATCAAATAAAATTAAATAGTTTATTGCTTCCCATGGTTAACAGTAGCTAATTATAGAGGTACAAAAATTATTTGTTTAATAACTATCTACGGGAGAAATAAACAATAAGGCTTGGTGACCGCAGTAGTCATTTTGTAGTCTTAAGTGGTATACTTTCCTTTCTTATTATTTTGGATAATGTCATGACAACCATCTTCATAATTCGCAGTACCTACCACTTACCTAAATTAAAAATATAGACCTATAAAGTAGCAACAAAAATACTCATTGGTAACATTAAGTCAGTTCTTACGTAGCTTTAATTAACACAAAACAAAACCTACTCTTAAAACGCACAAGTCATGCCTCATGTTGTACTGTCAATAATGATAATGACTCATCCTCATCCTCACCTCAGAGGTTTTTTCATGCAAACAATTTTCCTTGTTTTGCAACATGTGATAGATTGAGACTGCAAAGTACACGTTAGAATCTCTACATACATACATACATACATAACATCACGCCCATAATCCCCAAAGGGGTAGGCAGAGTCGAAAGGGCAGCAAGCCCCTTCAACCACATTCAGCCAAAAATAAAGCCGGGCTGGGTTAGATGGAAAATTGTTAAAAAGCAGTGACAAGCGGCTAACCTGTCGCCTACACAATCACAAACCCAAAACCCGATATACCATTAGTCGCCTTTTACGACATGCTAGGCAAGAACCATAGTTGGCATATTCTCTTTAAGTCCCACACCAACATGGGACAGTGGGCTGGGTTGGATGGAAAGCTGTGAAAAAGGAGTGACAAGTGGCTAGCTCGTCGCCTACTCGAGTCACATACCCAAAAGCCCGTAAACCATTACTCGCCTTTTACGACATGCTAGGCAAGAACCACAGTTGGCACATTCTTTTTTTTTGTCCCAGATCAACATGGGCCAAGTCCCAGACCAACATGGGACCTAATAGAGCTCAAATCTATTATATTTACTTTTACAATGAAACCGTAATGGATTTTTTACGGTCTGTGAAGCAAAAAATTATATTCATATATTTAGTAAGAATAACTGAAAAGGATGAACTGACCTTATTGGATTGATTTTTGACAGTATTAATTTTATGTCTAATAAAAACAATGAAAAAAATAGTTCTCACTTACTTACTAACTCATACAGTCAGCGTACTGAATCCGGTTAATTTGCAGACAGCAATTATCTTATATATAATTAACGTAGTAAATACCTATAAAATGTTACTTTAGCTATCGTGAAATGACGACTGAAACAACGCTAGTTTAAATAAAATTTACATTTAAATTGATACCAAAGGATTGACATGTGCTGGCTCAATGCCGCTGAATTTCAATCCCTATTATAGATTGTAATGCTAAATCAAGCATTCTAGCTGGGTCCAGCTCTGCTGAAGCAAAAAATGCCGCTGGATTGCAGTCGTTTATACGTAGCATTCCGCCCGCAATCCCCGAAGAAGCAGACCAAGACCAAGGTGCAATAACATCCTTAAACTAAGCCTAAATATAACATTTACTTGCATTAGATGGAAAATTGTAAAGAGCAAAAGTAAAATGCTCACACAATCACAACCCAAGTAACCACCATTAGTTACCTTATTAGGCTTGGAATAAGGTTGGTACGTAAGTTATTATTGTCACCTTAGTATTAAGGTAACTAAACTGTACAGATTCATCGTCATAACTTAAAAAGACTGTATATCTAGGGCATGATTTATTAAAGCATAGCAATAACTTCCCAAAATTGACGCCGTTATGCGTTTGTTACTTTTTTCGCGGCAAACAGCGACATTTGCTCATCAGAATTTCACAATGTTAAAACTAAGTAAGATCGAGGAGCGGTGGTAGCTCAATAGTTAGGACATGAGCCTTATAACCGAGGTGCTGATTCTTTCGCTAACATATGGAAGCGAGAGTTGGGTATGGCAGAAAGAGTAACAAAATAGAATAAACCCGGTCGAGATGCGTGCGCATCGGAAAATCTGCGGTGTATCGCTCACAGACTGCGTTCGGAATGATGATGTAAGAAAGAGAGTCGATCTAAAAGACAGCGTCGGAATCAAAGTAAGAAGAGGCATGCTCCGATGGTTCGGATATGAGGAAAGAATGAATGACGAAACATTGACTAAACAGATATACAATGCGAAAGTGGAAGGATGTAAGAGCCACGGAAGACCCAGTCTCACTCACCACGACCAGATTGGTCGTGTGTTAACAGAAGGTGATGTTAGGAGCCATAAAAACCGTAGGGAAGTGCCGTGAAGTTTATTTAAGTATGTACCTACATATGCATAGTTCACTTGGAGTACAACTTAGTCTCATGCGTAATTGTACTTGATACTTTTCCCATATTAATGCTCGGTATAATTGAGCATATCGTTTAGCAACTAGAAAAAAAAAAGTATATAATTATTGTCTATAACACTAAAAAGATTCTTGATCATGAAACTAAAACATAATACCTAACCTCAAATTAAGTAGTATCTATATTTTATCAATATCCTTGACCTTGGAATACTTCAGTTGTCTTTTACATTTACATTTCCCAGATTAAATTGTGTGTAATACTTACATCGTAATGATCTTCTCAATAATATACTCTTTTATTTGTTGATGTCGATAAACAATGAGCATCTCTCCTCGTAGCGAGTGTTAGCCACTTTACGCTATACAGTACTTGTAATACGAGGAATTCATTTTTAGAGAACACTCACAATCATTTTATATTCGTATTCGCAGACAGTGACCTCATTCAAGACGCCATGTCACTACTTATTTAGCGTTTTCGAGGAAATTTTTTTTTTTTTTTTAAACTTACAAGCTGCCTACGTAATGTAAGTAATGATTTTTTCTTTAAAATAAAATTTAATCAACTAGCCTATCTATTCTGTTAAACATGATTTTGATTTTGCGAAACGTTAACCGTTTACGCAGCACACACAGCGAAAGCTCTCAAAAGGAAAGGTGTTAGCTTGATGATATTAAGCCAATATCATCAAGCTAACCTAGATAAATGGGATATCTAACACTGAAAGAATTTTAAATCGGACCAGTAGTGCCTGAGATTCTCGTGTTCAAGCAAACAAACAAATAACCAATAATTCAGTTTTATAATATTAAAATAGAAGTATAGATACTATTTATAAAGAAAAATTCAAATACCTACTATTCCTGCAATATTAATTGAATTCAATTTTCCCCTCAATGTTCTATTTATTTCTATCTAAAAACGTTTTATAATCTTTCGATCCCAACGACAGAGGTTAAGTTTAAAAACTTTTAATACCGGAGTGAGCCTCATTGAACCATGGCCTGGTGTAACTAGACTTTACATAGTATAAAACAAAGTCGCCGCTTAAACAAAGTTCGCATAGATCTCTTGAAGAAAGAAGGCAAGTAATGTTTTTAGTGGGTATACCCCGGCCACCTTCCATCTTCGGCCGAAGAGCGGGTCTCCGAGGAGAGTGCCCTGGGAGTCCCACACACCACAACGCAGAACATTTCCCCCACGAAAAAAAAGCAAGTATGTTAATGCGGTTTTCACCAATAGATAGAATGATTTAAGAAGAATGCACAGAACATTTGGTTTGTGTTTATAAGTATAATTTTATATTGTTTTGTGCCCACCGTGCGAAGCCGGGGCGGGTCACTAGTAATCGATAAAATGTAACACGTAGCGTGGTCACCACAAAACCGATGTAAAATCCTATTACTGATCTAGATGACCTCACAACCAAAAGTCAATGAACGATCGCTACCTGAAGCAACAGTTGTTATTTACTTACTATAAACGACAAGACTGCTAATATTTTGCTATTACACTATAAAGAATACTGAAACTGGCTTACCTGGTTGGTGATTCACTAGTAAAAAGTATCTAATAATCAAGCCACTGGCCTTCACACGACCGCACCGACTCAACACCTATTGACAACTAAATGCACGCAAGTAGTAACCTGTTTTCAGAAGTGTATTGTTCATTACTTGCTATTCGACATTGAAAGCGGTTGATGACGTAATATTGTCAATATTTTTAACCTGATCATCGCACGGACTGCCAACTGAGTGTGGCTTCACTCGCGTGGAAAGTGTTGTGACGATACTTTCACCATCGGGAATGGATGCGCTGGCGCATTGCCTGTGTGAGTTTGTATGTGTGAGCGTCAGCTAAGTAAGAAAACATAATTTACTGACTTGACTTTTATTATGTCATATCCGTTACGCTTGGTAAGTTTTTGTAGACTGATATTTGGACATGACTGAATGCAGCTATTTATTATGAACTTTAATAAATGCAATTATAATTGATATTGGAATAACCATTTCATTTAAAAAATTGCACCAAAAGATAAATTAATTTACCGTCTTTTTATATTTTAATTCGTGTTTCCCTCGCCCTTTTTAATTTCATTAATAGATGTGTCTTATTTCGATCAATAAAAAAACATCAAAAGTTACAGCATTTATAATAATACAAAAATGGAGCTCGTCTGCAATTTGTTTATTTAATCTATTTTTTACGGGAATGTGCATAGCGATTAAAAACCAATTCCCCCGTAACATCGCGACTGTCCTCTGTACTCAATCTGCCACACCCTTGTCCCTCGAACATCAATATGATAAAAATATAACAACGTATTTTTTTTTCCAGTCGCCTAGCGTGACCATGATAACTAAAAGGTTATATCTATCAAATGTACCTACATATCACGCACGACATATAATATATCTACTCAACACCAACATACCCGGGAAACTATAGAACGTGAATATTCAGCTTAAAACACATTATTTATATTGATATCAATGCATTTTACTATAATTCCATTACAAAGATATGTTTATCATGTAATATTTCCAAGAAAACAATACGATAAAGAGTCGCCTCATAACTTTTAAAGGGTAATGGAATAACCATTTATAAAATGAGGTTATCAATATATCTACTTAGGTAGTTATAATAAAAACAATTGACGAAATCAAGGTTCGCGGGTTTGAATCCCGCTAGGGGCAAATGTTTCGTGTGAGCATACTCAAGCATCCCTATCATTATTTAAAAAAAAACTAAACAAAACAACAAAAAATCTGTATCAGAATCCATTAAATGCACGAGATGGTGTACATTAAACTTAATCCCAAACTGTTTTCTACCGACTTCAAAAAAGGAGGAGGTTCTCGATTCAACCGTATACTTATGTTTTTTTTAATGTGTGTTCGCGCATAACTTAGTCGTGTATAAACCGATTTCGATGATTCTTTTTTGTTGGAAAGGAGATATCCCAAGGGTGGTCCCATGAAGGAAACCAGGATCTGATGATTGTATCCTTGAGATCCCTTTTTAAAGACGTGTTATTTTGTTACAATGGAGTACTTCAAGAAATATAAATATTAAGACTGTAAAGCGCCTGTAACAAAAGACTAGCAATAGACTTTGCTTTAACAAACTAGCTCGTATTTTAAATGTTGTAAAGTTTATTGGCGGGGTTTCGTTTTAATTGAAATAAAACTGACTCTGCGTAACCCTTCGGGGATTGTGGGTGTGATGCTATGTTTGTTTGAAATAAAACCAATTTTTTTTATTGAGCGGGTACTGTCATCATCCTAGCGTTATTTCTCGTGCTCAGTCGGGGTCCACTTAGACCATGATCCAGGATTTAGCTAGTCTGGTAATTACATTAATGCGACTGCCAATCTGACCAACGTAAACCTTAGATAGGGGAACCAGGCAATTTTTTTTTGGATCATAGTTACACGTCTATAATATATAGCTGCTGACATGTGCAGGTTTGATCACGATGTTTTCCCTCACCGCCGATCTAGTGGTTTACACACTTACTTACATAGATTTGAAAAATCCATAAGTGTCCCCGTGTTTGAACTCGCAATCCTCGGTTAAGAGGCGCGTGTCCTTAATATTGAGCTACCACCTCTCTCGTGCGTGATCATTAAGCGGGTATGATTACTATTTTTTTTTCTTTGGTGACGGACATGCACTGTGCTGGTCACCAATTGTTAGTAGATAACGCTCAACAATTAACTTTTTACTTCGGTCATCTACTTATCTAGGTACGTTTATATTAAATGAAAAAATATAAATCTATGCTAATTTACCTTATTCTAGTCTAGTTTGTGCGTTCTTAAGTTTTATATTAATGGCCTGGTCTAGTATACTGACACAAGGTACCCTACTAGATGTAAACGTTTGGTTATCTCAAACAATATTTTTTGTTCAGAAAAATATAAACTATTAAAAACCTCTATAAAACATTTACCCTGAACTTTGAAATAATTTATGAATTAAAGAGGTTTTATGTAAAGTAAGAATTTTCTATCTAAGCGTTGGGTAAAAAAATCGAATCTTCAAGTAGACGTTTTATGAAACGAAACGCAAACAAGAATATTTTATGTATATATTGTAGTACCTATGACTACAAGTCCTTTTTGGAGTATATTCTTTGTATAGTTTTACAAATGTGAATAAAAACCAGCTTATTTGAAATTTGCAGTTGCGCGCAGTTGCGCGTGCGCACAGATTGCTGTAGGCACGGCTTGTTTGTTGTGTATGTTTTTTCTGTATCAGGTTCAGTACAGAAATACGAGCGAAACCGTTTATTGCTTCTGAATGCAGAAAAATTAGCCCCTATTGCGCACCATAACTTGCCCCTAGTGCAAAGTCAAAGTCAAAGTCAAAATATTCTTTATTTATATAGGTTTCAAGGAAACACTTATAAATCGTCAAATACAGGTAAAGCCACAGCTATATGATTCTACCACCGGTTCGGAATGTTGTATCTACCGAGAAGAATCCGGCAAGAAACTCGGTAGTTACTCTTTTCAATACAATTTATACAAGGTGTATGAATCATAATTAACTTTGAACCACGTTTTAGTGTGGGCCTGTCGTAGAGTATCAAAATAGAAATATATAAATTACAACCAAAAACTTGACCCGACCAGAGCAGACCAGTCCCCAAGGGCGGCACCTGTTCCCAAGCATGACGTATGTGTCAGCCATCGCTTCACTCAACCATATGTTAGGGAATGTAACGACCCGCCACATAGCGCCACCACCCCAGAAACTTTTTAGTGAGCATGACTACTCAGGTTAGTCAGAGAATAATAAAAATGAATTGTAACAAGCCAACTATAAAACACCGCTCAAAGGTTTTTAAACAATGTCATATAATTAAAATTCAATGAATGAATTATTATAACTGTGCTATGTCATAATTAATTTCATAAAAAGGCGAATTTAATACAAAAAAAAATACAATTAGTATTTTTAGAACTCAATAATAATGATTAATAATTTGTAAACCATCGGTTTTTGTCATTGAAAAAATCTTCAACCTTATAGTAACCTTTTTGCATGAGATTTTTTTTAATGCACCGCTTAAACTTGTGCATAGGTAGGTTAACAACATCCTGTGGCAGCAAATTAAACATCTTTATACCTTGTCCCACAAATGAATTACTAATTTTACTTAACCTTAGATTTGGGACAGCCAGTTTATGCTTGTTTCTAGTATTAATGTTATGACTATCCGCTTTTTTAGGGATAGAATGCATGTTTTTAAATACATATAATAAACAGTCAAGAATGTATTGAGATGCCACAGTAAGTATGTTGATTTCCTTAAATAACTCTTTTAGGGAGTCGCGAGGTCTAAGTTGGTATATAGACCTAATAGCCCTTTTTTGCAGTATAAAAATTGTTTGGATATCAGCTGCGGATCCCCATAAAAGCAGACCGTAGGACATAATGCTATGAAAATAGCTAAAATAAACTAGTCTAGCCGTCTCTACATCAGTAAGATTTCTTATCTTCCTAACCGCATACGCAGCTGAGCTAAGTCTTCGTGCCAGGTTTAAAACATGGGGAGACCATTGTAATTTTGAGTCTAGAGTGATGCCCAGAAATGTAGTTTGATTAGCGACATCAATGGACTCATCGTTCATTATAATTGTAATACTAGCTTGCCTCACATTTGGCATTGAGAACTTTACACATTTAGTTTTCTTTGCATTAAGTAATAAGTTATTGGATGAAAACCAATGGAGCACCTGATTGAGAGCATTATTTACGTCGTCAAAATTATTTTTTTGTCTATCAATTTTAAAAATTAAGGATGTATCATCAGCAAATAATACGATCTCGCACAAGTCTCTAGTAAAGAAAGGGAGGTCATTAATATAAATTAAAAAGAGCAAGGGTCCTAATATAGACCCCTGGGGCACTCCCATAAGTAAGGGTACACCTAAGGAAGTTGTACCATTAACGTGTACTTTCTGAGTTCTATCAGTTAAAAATGATTTAATTAGACTAAGTGAATTGTCTGAGAGACCATAATGTCGTAGTTTCATTAGCAGCGTTTGATGATCAACACAATCAAACGCTTTAGACAAATCGCAAAAGACACCTATTGCATCCTGCTTTTTCATCCATGCATCAAACACATGTTTGATAAGAGCTACACCCGCATCAGTAGTAGATTTGCCTTTAGTAAATCCAAACTGATTATTGTGCAATAGATTATTAATTTTAAAGTGAATAACTATTTGATTAAGTAAGACTTTTTCAAAAATCTTACTAAGCGCTGGTAATATTGAAATAGGTCTGAAATTAGATGGGTCACTTTTGTCACCTGATTTAAATAGAGGAATAATTTTACTAATCTTCATTCGAGTAGGAAAAGTGCCTTCATCAACGCATTTATTAAATATAATGGATAAAAGAGGGGCAATAGAGTGTATTATATTTTTTAAAATATCTATTGATAAACCCCATAAATCTTCAGTCTTTTTTGTACTTATTTCTCTAAAAGTCTTTAAAATAATTTGAGAGTTAATATGACGGAAATTGAGTTGGGTTGTGCACTCTTTCACATGTGATTTGAGAAGAGATTGAGCTAGATGCGAGCTAGGCGGTAGTCGACTAGTTGTTGAGACTGGAATATTTGAGAAAAATCTTTCAAAAGCATTTGCCACTTCTGAATCAGACTTTAGAATAGTGTTATCTATTTTGAGTGAGAGCTTGTTATCGTGTATTTTATTTTTACAAGTCTCTTTGCTAATAATATTCCAGGTAGCTTTACTTTTATCGGTCGCTTTAATTATTTTTCTTTTAATGAAGTTAGCTTTTGCGACTGCACAAACTTTCTTAAACAATTTCGAATAATTCCTGACATAATCTATAATGAAAGGGCTGTTATAATTAGATTTTATATCATACAGTTCATATAGTCTCCGTCTACTTGTATAAATACCTGTTGTTGCCCAGTCACTAAATTTGAATTTATGGCTATGGATTTTAATGTTTTTTTTTTAAATATACCATTAAATTCCTTTTCAATTGTATGAAATAATTTATTGTATATGTGATCAACATCATCAACTGGTTTAAAGCTCATAAGCGATGTCTTATCTCGGATATTTGCCTTAAATTTTTCTATACGACTAGTAGTAATAGGTCTACAAACAATGTTTAACGGTGAAGTGGCGCTCTGACGTTCGAAACTAGCTAGCTGTCCGCTATGGTCGGAGTTTACAAAGTTAACTATGGATTTTTTAGTTACACTGCAATTACTAAATATGTTATCTATACATGTAGCTGATGTGGGAGAAATACGTGTAGGTTCATTAAATAGTTGGAAAAGGTTGAATGAATTGAACAGATTTACAAACCTAGTAGAACTTTGCGAGTTGTCCAAAATATTTATGTTAAAATCTCCACATACAACTACCTTCTTACTTGAAGTAGAGACTTTTCTCAAGACTTCTTCCATTGTCGACTCAAATAAGAAATAGTCGGCAGATGGTGGTCTGTAAACACAGACAATAATATAGTCTTCAACTTCTGCACAAGCAAGCTCAATTATTTTTTCCAAAGAGAGTGTTACAATATCTTTGCGTTCTTTAAATTTTAATGTTTTGTGCAACAAAATAAGCGACCCGCCTCTTATGGCAGAAGTCCTTGTGAAATAACTACCAATATTAAAATTATCAATACTAATCATTATCTCATGCTGTTTCAACCAGTGTTCGGTGAGACATAACACATGGACATTCTTATCATTTAAAAACAATTCTAACTCTAATTCCTTACCAGAAAGACCCTGTATATTTTGATGCACTATCTTAAACGCATTGGGTTTTACCTTTGTCCCTAAATTGCTAGAGATGTCCTCTATTGTCTTGTACTTAAATTTAAATTATTTGGAACAGGTTCCAAAGTCTTATAAATAAAATTAATATTATAAGCTATCAATGTAGCTAATTTAAATTTAGTTTTTTTTGGCAAATATAAAGCATTGCCAGTCATAATAAACTTATTATCAATAAATTTATTTGTGTCAAAAAACACAAAAAGATCAGTATGTCTACATGTCAAATTGTATAAAGAGGTATTCAAAATATGAATACTGTTATTTTGATTTTGCGAATAATGCAAAGAATATGGGAATGCACATACTATAATTTTTTTCACCCGTAGTCCCGAAAGTAATGAGAATCCCTCTATAATATTCTTTTTAGAGGTATTTATGCCATTTCCTATTAATAAAATAATTACCGAGTTTTCATTCAAGTTACAGTCAAGAACTCTCTTACATATATGAGTAAATGGAGCGTCCGGCATACAATGGTTTAATACATTGCACTCTAGTTTTTTTTCTTAATATGGAACCAAAACCAACTCCTATTCCATCTGAGAAAATTAAAACATTATCTTTTTTTTTATTAACTATGGATAATGTTGCTTTAGCCAAGGCATCATTGTCTGAGATAATTAATGTTTGCCTATGATTAATTGAATGCTGTTCAGATGGATCAGCACCTTTCTTACAGCTGCCTTGGTTAATGAGACTGCAGTGCAGTACGAATACTATTTATCTAAGATGCGAGATTATCATTGCATAGTTTCTAATTATACTTTTTAAGTGATATAAATGAAGCACTTAATCAAACTTAATACCTATTTTATTCTTTTAAATTCGGTATTAGCCGGCTGGATACCGGATAATATACGGCAATCTGGGCGACATTTATTATCGGAGGCCAAGACTCACTTTGGGTCGCTGCGCCAGCATAGTAAGTAAGTAAGTAAGTAATCCGGGCGAAAAAATTTAGGCCGCTTGAGCCGGATACCAAATATCCGTTTTAGCTCTAGTTTTTGTCAATGATGAATGTGTCTACTTTGGGTTTTTTTTAACATGTCGTCTTTGGGTAGGTAAAAATCAAAATATAAATTCCATTATTACTTCACAAATATTTTATATATCCAGCTAATAAATACATAATAAAATGTTTGTAATGATTAAATCTGTCAGGAGATTTGGAGTGCTATAAAACTACATAGTATGAATACTTACTGATTTACTTACTTTTCCTCTGAAGGTTTTTAAAAAATCCGCTAGAGGCAGCACTGGTGGGGACTACAAATGATTTGATAGCCAGTGGCAGTAACGTTAAGTATATTTTAATATAAATAAAGCAAATAAAAACAATCAAAAACAATTATATAATTGCATATTAAACATTGTTCATGTTTGCGATTTGACAGTCCATAAAAGCGACAAGTATGCCGTTATTTGATTTATCTAAGCAAGTATGATATAAAACTAAAGTAAAAACTCAAATTGGCAAGAGTTTTTTTCTATCACGATGGTGTTATAAAGAGTCATAAATAGAATATACAAAATCTGTTATCAGTATCAAGTTTAATAACTGTTCATTACGAGTGGTAAATCTAATTACATAGCAAATTAAATAAATATATACAATTAAGGACGCTAATAATTTTGATCATTGATGATAGCATTTAATCCAGATAAAAAGTCATATCCTAATAGAGATACATGTCGCCTTGTAAATTAATCTCGTGCAGCATCATTTGACTTTTCTATTATTTTTTTTATATTGGCGTACCAATACTCGATTAAATATATTCTATAAATATATATTAGAATGCTTACCTGTTCTCTCTGCCTACCCCGCTAGGGAAGTGGCGTGAAGTTTAGTTAGTTAGTTCGTTAGTCAGACTGCTTTTTGCAGTGCCATCGTTAAACCGTTCTCAAAAAATATAGATTTTTTTGAAATTATTAATGAAATTGATTGAAAATGGCTGGCCCGTTGGTCGAGTGGTTAGAGACCCTGGCCACGAAACCAAGGGTCGCGGGTTCGAATCCGCTAGGGGCAAATATTTGTGTCATGAACATGGATATTTGTACTCGAGTCATGGATGTTTATAAACATATTTAAGTATGTCTATCCGTTCACCTAGTATCCATAGCACAAGCTTATAAGCTTAGTTTGGGACTAGGGAATTGGTGTGTCAGTCTGAAGAATTATTTATTTATTTATTTATTTAATTACCAATGTATATTCCTAGCAAAATTGTATTACTCTTTACTGTTGTTGTCCAGACAAATAAGTTTTATACTAAGACAGCATAGTCGTGAGAGTTTGCCTTCAAATAAACATATAAGTAACTACATATTATCAAACACGCAATCCCTCGAAAGAGTAGGCAGAGTCTAAAACAGTAAGCTCTTTCAACCACCTTTAGCCACACACAAAATTTAACTCGCTAAAATGAAAAAGACGTGACAACTATAAGTCGTCTTTTACGAGATACTAGGCAAGCATTTCAGTTGGCACATTATTTTTAAGTTTTAGCCATCTATACATCGCATAGCTATTTAATTCTGGAATGTAAATATGTAGTGTTAATACCAGCAAAGTCTTTTATGTAACTTTTTTGTTTTTAACTATGTAATTTCATTTATGTAGATTTATGAGAAGTGTCTTCTACGCATTGAAATGCTAGCAATTAAGTTAACACAATAATAAACCACCTTGTATACACTTACATACATACATACATACATAACATCACGCCCATAATCCCCGAAGTTGTAGACAGAGTCGAAGGGGCAGCATGCCCATTCAACCACATTCAGCCACAAATAAAGTCGGGCTAGGTTAGATGGAAAATTGTGAAAAAGCAGTGACAAGCGGCTAACCTGTCGCCTACACAATCACACACCCAAAATTCGATATACCATTAGTCGCCTTTACGACATGCTAGGCAAGAACCACAGTTGGCACATTATTTTTTTTTGTCCCAGATCAACATGGGCCAAGTCCACTAAAATCCGATGTTGGTCTGGGACTTAAAAAATAATGTGCCAACTGTGTTTTTTGTCTAGCATGTCGTGAAAGGCGACTAAGGGTGTAGGGGGTCGGTGACGAGCTAGCCACTTGTCACTCCTTTTCACAATTTTCCTTCTAACCCAGCCCAGTTTTGTTTTTGGCTGAATGTGGTTAAATGGCGCCTGCTGCCCCTTTGACTCTGCCTACCCGTTCGGGGATTATGGGCGTGATGTTATGTTTGACAATAAAATATTATTTGAATTTGACTATTTATTCGCATAAGTTCCAAGGTAACTGTTGCAATTCGGGCAATAGTGATCTGCATTTTGACAGGAATCCACGCAGTATGGTACGCACATGAAGGGCAGGCTGAAAAAGTAGAATCAATCATAAGTATACCTAGTATTACAAACGGTTTTTTTAGTATATGCAAAACCACTTACGTTTAAACTTATTATGCTAAATCTAATTTAAAGGATTTCAGAATATTAGAAATATATTTTTTTTTACTTTCCATATTAAAGTTGATCTGCTATTTTGTATAAAAAGTAAGAAATTCTATTTGCTTATTTTTCAAATCAGTGTACTAGTTCCTTGGTATAATGAGTAAATAAATAGGTACGAGGTTTCGCATACACTAAAAATAACCTTTCATAGATAGCATCACGCCGGCGATTCCCGAAGTAACTTAAACCACTTGGTTTAAGTAGCTTAGGCAGCTCCTTAGTAGTGGAGCCGCCTAAACTACATACAGGGTGTTAACTACCCTTAAAAACTACCCTTAAAGCCGAAAGGAGGTTAAATGGGGCCTTATAACGAGTCCGAGTGTTTCAGTAAAATTAAAGAGTAAACTACGCAGAATGTAACTACATTTCTACCTAATTAGCGGAACAACAAAAATTTTAAAGATTTGAAATGGACAACATATTTTTTTCCATATTGACATTTTTTGAAGCCAGTACTTGAGTATAATGACATCCTTGTATTGAGATAGAAAACATTTATGAATCAAAAATAGAAAAAACTATTAAAGTCCACAATTATTAGGTAAAATAGGTACGTAGGCCTTTATGTTAAGTAATCTGGTTCCCTGACATGACAGCTTACTAGGGTTGACAAAATTTTTGGCTTTGATAATTAATTGGCTTTTTTACTCGGTATTTTGTAACACGCTGTATATACCGATCGAAAAAAGAATTGATTCAGTCGAGTTAGATAGGAAGTAGTGAAAAAGTAGTGACAGATAGCACAACATTTTTATCGTATATATGTATAATATGAACACCAATACACCATCAATGGCTTTTGACTGGCTCGATGTCGCATGGGTTCAATCCCCACCTAGGGAAAACTTTCGTGTGATGAATACCTACATATGTTTGTTCTGTGACTGGGTGCTTGTTAATACTATCTAATATTTAAGTAAATTACAAATATACTGAAATATTAGATAGTATTAACAAGCACTCCACTGTTTAATCTGCTATCCGTAACACAAGTGTGCTAAGCTATTTAGCTCGTGATGTAGATGTAGATGTAGTGTGATTTTGTTTATTTTATGACAAGTTTGTTGTACACAATATAAAGTTGCAATTTGAATACAGAGTCGCTGACGACTCGAACACATTATAATTAGGACACAGTAAATTCTCCAATAAATAAATAAATTCTCCAGACTGACACACCAATTCCCTAGTTCCAAACTAAGCTTATAAGCTTCTATGCTATAGATACTAGGTGAACGGATAGACATACTTAAATACGTTTCATAAACATCCATTACACGAGTATAAATGTCCATATTCATCACACGAAACATTTGCCCCTAGCGGGATTCGAACCCGCGACCCTAGGTTTCGTGGCCAGGGCCTCTGACCATTAGTCCGGTCAATATTCCCGGAGGGCCAAATATTGGTGGAGAGCTGGGGTTTACCATTACAAATAAAGTTTTAAGAATCCTCATCGATCCTGTGTGCTACAAGAGTTATTAGGGGTCTAATGTCAAAATTTGAGGTGTTTGGATTTTTCTCGAAAACTGTAAGTTTTATAAAAAAAATACAAACCTAAGCTGTTGTGGATCTTAAAATTATTGCAAATAAAGCAAAACTGAGACATTTTTTCGAGCTATAAAAAGCACAAATAACCTATATGGTAGACGCTTGTAATAAGTACGTATATTCACTTAAACTGAACCTTTAGCACTAAAAGAAACAGGTATATGAACGAGACCTACGAACAAGAGAATAGCCAGATGTTTTTTAATGCCACGTGGGTATAGGGTATTCAATTAGGAACTGACTATCTTTTGAATAAATGTTTTCAGAATAGTATAATATATATAAAAGAGACACAAATAGGTATTTATACTTGTAATATATATACGTGGCTTATATGTGCATATCATGTTTAATGCGACTCTTAGATTCGCGATAACTCAGGAATGGTTACTCTTAGTAAAAATTATGAAGACATTTTTGTAGAGAATTTTAAAATCTATAACTTCGGTTTGAGTTTTTTTTGATAAAACACCGTTTTCGACGAAAATCCAAAAAAACTCAAATTTTGACTTATGACCCCGAGTACCTTTTGAAGCACACATAGGATCTATGGGAATTTTAAAAACTTTATTTGTAATAGTAAACCCCACCTCTTAACCAATATTTGGCTCTCCGGGAATTTTATTTTGATGTCTAAATTGACCGGTCACACTGTCAAACCTTGTGTGTGTGAAGTGTGAACTTTTTAAGTTGATACATTATTTTTACCACTTTCCTTAGATCCTCCTATTGAGCTGCGGTACTTACCAAATACAACAAAGTAATACAGCGATCAAATGTGTCTTTGTGGAAGGATTGTGTTTTATCGTAGATACGATAGTGGCTCGACAGGATGGGCAGACAGTCTGCACCGGATTTGGTCCAACGGGTATTGATGGTGCTGCTTGTACAACGTAGGTTGGGCTAGCTTGTCCGGCAGGGTAAGTGGGGTACGCTGGTGCGGGAACATGTTGGTCCTGTGAAATAAACAAACGCATTGTGTACATAGATCAACTAGAAATAATATAAATAATATCATCATTTATTCATTTAACAACACAGAATCAGCGCAAAGGCACTGCAAAACCTGAGACAAATACCAGGGTCTTCAACTACTATTTATCTTACTTCATCTGTCTATGTCAACACCCCCCCCCCCCCTGTAAGAAAATAAAATTACAACCCACTTACATAATATATCAATTGTATGTGTCTGTCTATTTTCATTATTTGAAAACATCACAAATTATATTAATTAATATCTTTGATATCGGTCTTGACTTAGAAAGATAAACAGTTACGACGGCTAGAAACAATGTTTTTTTTTTTTGTGAAATTAGATGCATTTCGGAGTAATTTTTTATATTAGGTACCTTTCTTATTAAGTCAGTATGCCACGACCGTCCCTTTTGGTGACATAAGGCCCTCCATTTTCCTTTTGGCCCGCTATTGCCTCCTCGAAAATCTCCAGTTCCCGCTAGGGGGCGCTACCACCCCCTTAGGAACCTATGGTATAGAAGAATCATGACTGAAGCCAGACAATTAATAAATAATACAGTTTTTACCACATATTGGGCATGGTGAGTTACTTCTGCAGATGGGTGGCTCTGATTTTCTTTAAATTTTTGGTCCATGGTCCTTCTGTAAACACGAAGTGGAAGATTAGTGCGATTTTTATGATTGGAAACCAATAGATTACGACTATTGACAAGCCGCTTGGCCGAATGACCTGGCCACATAACCAAGAATCGTAGGATTACCTCATATTTGTTCTAATATTTCGTGTGATGAACATAGTCATTTGTATATGAGTCTATGTTTCAGGCTCAACGCCGAACTAATGGTATATTATTATTATTCATCAGGCCTCTGTATTTTGCTTGATCCAAAGTATGAAACTATTTATAAATAGTTTAAAAATATGATTATACTTGTACAGTTTGAATTGAACCCAGATCCCTTATATGGATTTCACTTCACCCTAGATCGCTAGATGCGTGCACTATTTTGAAATAAATACATAATAATAATAATGTCCTCCTAACCGAAATCGATCATGGCGCCCAACCTCAACTAGGATTAGCCAACTTCGCGGGAGATATAGCGTACAAGTATGTGCGCAAGCACAGGGTGCATTCTCTATTCTTTCACTCTCATAGTCGGTGAGATGGTATTTCGACATTAGGACCAACGGCTTAACGTGCTTTCCGAGGCAAGGGGGTGATAAAACTGCCAACTTCCTGACTTCAGACTGTTACTGAGTAATTTCAATATTGAAATACCTAGCCACAAATGTTGGTCCGACCCGGGATTTGAACCCGGAATTCTGGGTCCTTAGGCGGCGCATGCTACCACTAGACCAACGAGACAGTGAAACGAGTACATACACGTATATCATCACGCCGTTAGTAATTGCTGTCGAGTGTATAAAGGACTAGCCTTCATCGTAGTTCGGCAGTGAAAACCTCGTAAATGCTTTTGACAACATTATAAAGATGGAAGAAAAAATTGCCTTCTAAAAAAAAGGTCTGAATAGTAGGTACTGTTTATTTTTATTTTTATAAGAATTATTGTAATCAATGGTACATAATCGTAAGAATTCAAATATCTTATGACTAAATAAGTCTTATGAGACTTAGAAAACAAATAAGAAAATAAGCAAATGCGATTTCCGAGGTTTTCACTGCCGAACGACGATATGTGTCGTAGCCAAAACATGCAATAAGATATTTGACGATTTAAAAACATTTAATCCGTCTTGCTTTTCTTTTGCCTAGCAAATAAATAATGACAAAGATACGGCACGTTAATATTAATTTCATCATGTTTTTCTATAACGAATCGGCGGCAATCCCACATATACCCGACACCATGTTGCATTGTTATATTTAAAACTCTTTCCCGTAATAAAAGCCTCAAAATAATAAGTAACCGCTACGCTACCAATTGATGTAATTTTTATGGAATGTATTTTAAATGCGCAGTTTCTATCACGAATACTTCAAATTCAAGATACGACCAAACGTCGATATCCTTATCATTAAACGTTAACGTTATACCTATGTGCCCTATCATACAGGGCCACGTCATCAAATGCCATAATTTTACGATTGGTCCTGCCACGTCTTGAATCGCTCCATTCCGGTATTTGTTCACGTCATATAAGTACTTAACCTGATCATAGTATCACAAATTATGAATAACCAAGACTTACCTATTTTTAAAGACTTACTAATTTTAACACAGCACTAGAAAATACTTTTAATACCTAATTAACCCGGTGTCTGCTCCATGTTAGTCTGGGATTTAAAAATATTATGCTAAATGTGTTCCTTGCCTAGCATGTCGTAAAAGTTGACTAACTAATATTGACTTATGGGTATCTAATTGTGTAGACAGGGAGCTAGTCACTTTTCACTATTTTTTTATAATTTCTATCCAATTCAGCCCAATTTTATTTTTAGCTGATTGCGGTTAAAGAGGCTTACTGCCCGTTTAACTCCGTCTACTCCTTTTTAGGTATTATGGGTGTGATGTTACTAAAAAAACGGTAACTGAAATAATTACCGGTTTTAAGTACTTCCGCCGAACTAGGTGTTGCTTGCTCGGGGGCCTAGGTCCGACTAGCCGTCTCGGTGTATTTATTCTATATATCCTTAGTGGCGAAAATAACTTCGTCAGCGCGATGCAAGAATGTATGGCGTTTCTGCAAGTTCGATCAACGCCATTGTTATAATCTTGACTATGTTGTGGCGCGGACGCCATGAGGTGAATTGGAGTCACAAAACCTGTACCTATAGAAAATGCTTTCCATGTTTGCAGGTGCAATTTTAATTTCATAATATTTATATCTAATTTATCGAATATAATTGGAAATAATGTGACTCAATCTCATTTAATTTAATATTTGTGTTATTTATTATTATGACTCCTGTTATGATCCACTGTAGATTGAAATAAATAATTAAAATAACTTTTCTTTTAAAAATTTTTTTTGCATAAGTTAATTACTCCTAAAAGCAAAAACAGTGAAGTAATCACTGTATATTGAATAACTGTTAACTTTTGTTACTTCTTGTTTTTGTAGGATGTAATAGAATGACTGTCATAAATTTAATCATATAAAAATAGTAATTAATCTTTTTTCACTGCAAAGTCTAAGATGCTCCGGTAAAATTCGCAATATTACGAATTGTCAGTACTGCTAACTATTAAAAACAATGGCAGCATTTATGTTTGATTAAAATTGCGTTCACGGTTTATCTGTCAGTAAAATGTGAGGGAATGATTTAATTTTATGAGACACGTGATCTAAATATATATTTGAAACGTATACTTGACTTTATAATCCAAACTAGATTTTTTTCATTAATGTATTTTATTTTAAATCGATTGCTAAAACTTATAAGGCTTATAAAACAATTTTTGTATGTTTTATAATGTAAAGTAATTTTAATTTGGAGCTTGGGACATGGTGAGGGAATGATTTTAGGGGCATTTTAAGACATGTATTTTTTTTTATTTAGGCGCTGCTAGTTATAAAATTAAACAACAAAACATGACATGTGCTTTAGTTATGTTCCCTTTTATTTAATCGACTTAAAAAAAAGAAGCAGCTTCACTATGTATTTTTCTAAATCCTTTAAAGTTTAGGTCCAGTTACCAAATGAAAAAATACAGAATAATGAGACAAATACTAATTATCATTATCACTAATATTATGGCGTGCTGATTAATATACCGGCTTATAAAATAATTGATTCGATTATTTCAAATATTTAAATTAGTTTTATTGTTAAATGTTGGACGTTGTAAAAATACCCATATTGTTATAAAGGTGGAAAAAAAGCAAAAAAAATTTTTTTTATTTAATAACATCTTTTTTGTATTGTTTATATGCTATTGCGGCACATGTTATAATTTCAAAAAATTCAACTCACTTCACGGCATTTCCCTGGCGGGGTAGCGATATATTTTAATAATAATATAAATAAATTATATGATATATGTATAGTATAAGAGGTACCTATAGACGGCCATTACCTACATTATCTAACGGATGGACAGACAACGAAAGCTTAACACTTCGAATACCAAATCCAAAAACTTTTATTTTAACGGTTGTCTTTCAGTTTAAATAAATAACTTTTGTAATAGCACCTTTTCGTCTTATTTTCTTAGCATGTTTAGTTAGTAAGTTTTTCTTAGCATTTGATTTGATAGTTAAAATTTGTCTTTTACAAGAAAAAATATTTACCTTATTTATGTAATTCACGGACGAGAATACACACTGACTGCGCGTGCGCACGGCTACGTTATGTGATGACAACTGAGAGTATTATTACAAACAGCTAGGGGGAAATATTCTCTTAAATATATAAACAAAACTACGTAACTGAAACCGGTGAATCTTTGAAGATAGCAATGGAACTGTTATAGGCAATATATATAAATAAAAATGAATCATCGGAATGTACGTACGCGCATAACTCTAGAACGACTGCACCAAATTATTAAAATCTTTTATACTGTGTTTGTCAGGCCGTCAGGACCGTCAGGACCAGGTTTGTTGGTTGGTTTGTAAATGGTATCGAGAAATTTGTATAGAAAAAAAAACTAATGTTAGTATGTTGTTTATATGTTAGAGGGATTAAAACTCCTACGAAAACGGGATCAATGGGGCAAAATTTTACTTTGTACCCAGGCGGGGTGAACAGCTAGGTTGTAAGGACTGAGATCCTGAAGACGATTTTGAAGTAAGTATGTAAGGAAAAATTATCAGAATACTCTCTATAAAATAAATAACAGTTATTTTATTATTATTATATGTTGGTTTGGGATTTAAAATTAACGAGCCAACCGTGTTTCTTTCCTAGCATGTCATAAAAGGCGATTAATGGAATATTAAGTTTGAGATTATGTAGGCAACGACTTGTACACTTAATCACAAATTTTCACAATATTCCCTAAATGTGGTTTAAGGAGCTCGCTGATTCTTTCATTCTGCCTACCCTTCGGGAATTACGTGCGTGATGGTATTATATTATATATATATATAAATATATATATAATAATAAAACATATCCGACTACATCACATATATTGATCTCACTCCGAGGTAAGTAGCTTAAGCACTTCAGTTACGGATATCAGAATCAACAGTGGTATTACAAATATACAAACAGAATAGGCAGAGTCAAAAGGGCAGCAGGCCCCCTTAACCATATTATAAATATATAGATACTTAAATAATAAATATTAACATCCAGACACAGAACAATTACAAGTATTCAACATACGAATACGTCATGTCTTGAGTGGGGATCGAACCCACAACTCTTGGCACATGAGGCGGGGTCACTACCGAATAAGCCATCGAGCCAATAAAAAAAATTTATGTTTTACTCTTATAAAAAGTTAAATCTGAAAACTCAATTTTAAATAACGGGATCTTATGCCTATAAGGACGATTGGAATCGACTATAAATACAAAACATATCCTTTTA
The DNA here is from genome assembly GCA_951394215.1 of Glyphodes perspectalis. Lineage (NCBI taxonomy): Eukaryota > Metazoa > Arthropoda > Insecta > Lepidoptera > Crambidae > Glyphodes > Glyphodes perspectalis. The sequence goes on along the minus strand of OX596206.1, from coordinate 5,986,898 downwards.
TCTTGATCGTAACGTCTAAATCCCTGAACAGATTAGATAAAATTAGCAAACACAGCTTGAAGTTCTCGAACGAAATTATCTACTTTTTGTTTATACATTAAAATTGATAAGAGATGAAATAATGTTGTTATAAATCACATAGGATAATTTTTGAGTTCATAATTAAATGTAGGTAATTGAAATGTACTGCAAAATATAGAAAGCATTAGAATCATTATTTGGTTCGAAATTTGAGCTAAATATAATAACAAAAAAATCCTTAAACTTTAAGAAGATTAATAGATAAGTAGTTGTGACGAGCGGTAAGGACACGTGCCTCACAAGCATGACGAATTGATTAAAAAGCAAACACATAACTAACTAAATATCACGCCACTCCCCTAGCGGGGTAGGCAGAGAGAACCGAACGCCATATGGCACGATCCTTACACACCGCACTCGCCTCTTCAACATTCATGATATCTTTCATACAAGCTCTACGATTCAGTAACTTTATGCTATTTGTACACTATCATAATAAAATGGCAATAAACTCGCAATCTGCATTGTCAATGTTATTATATTATACATTATTCACGGAAATCGTAATCAAGTAGATATAATTAGTAGCAAAAATATCTTATCTCCAATTCGATAAAACACTAATGAACATAAACCTGTTAACAAATACGTGCGTTCAGGGCGTACGCAACTCCTAGAACTCGTGTGCCAAGATACTTGCTGGTCTTTACTACAAGAACCATTCAAAAAGATTGTGTTGCCCCCACCTGGACCAAAAGTTACGTACGATCAAGCGTGTGTTCAATAACTGAGATAAATATACTTACTTTTTTAGTACCACCGTGGTTCGGACATGTGGAAAGAATGGATGACGAAAGATTGACTAATCGGAAGGATGTAGGAGCCGCGGAAGGCCCAGGCTCACCTACCACGACCAGATTGGTCGTGTATTAACAGAAGGTGATGTTAGGAGTCATAAAAACCGTAGAGCTTGTATGAAAAGGATTATGAATGTTGAAGAGGCGAGTGAGGTGTGTAAGGATCGTGCCATATGGCGTTCGGTTCTTTCTAGGGAACCTCTACTCGCTAGGGAAGTGCCGAGAAGTTTAGTTAGTTAGTTTTTTATTACCAAACATCCAGACAAATATACTCATAATTGAATATAGAGTCCCATGCATTTTAATTTTTTTTAAGAAATCAAAGTATTTTATTCTATTAAAAAATAACAAGTTGACCTGGGACTACAACAAGGTAATTTAAAGTATAAAATATTTTAATTTAAGGAACCAGTATAAAAAAAGATTAACATAAGGTGATGTTAGGAGCCATAAAAATCATAGAGCTTGAATCAAAAGGATCAAGATCAAAGAAGGAAGAGAGGTGTATAAGGACCGTGCCATATGGCGTTCGGTTCACTCTGCCTACTCCGCTATCGAAGTGGCGTAAAGTTTAGTTAGTTACTATAATTATAATATAAAAATATTTTACTGTCGGACAAGGGTGCATCACATCTCTGCTCCTTGGATTCTGCTATCCTTCTAAGATAGCGGGCATCGATTCATCATTTCGATTTTATCCAAAATGTGTATTTCAATTCTTATTTAAACATATTTCAAAGATACATTGATAAAAGTAAACGGAAAAGATAAGCATTTAAGATAAATAGATTTCATGACAACAGATAATTTTTATCAGTTCCATGAATGCGGTGCGCCTTATGTAAAATATAATATTAACTAATATTATGAATGCGAAAGTAAAGTAAAGTGCTTTTTTATGCCTTAAAGTATTGGATGTGAATGATGATAGATTTTTATGAAATTTGAGGGCGGGACCGGAACCGGGGGCGGAAGGGGCGGTCCGCCCAAGGCCTCTGGTCCTGGGTACCTCTGGATTTTTCAAATCTATGTACGTATTTATACCACTAGCTCGACGGTGAAGGAAAACATCGTGACGAAACCTGCAAATTCAAACAACTTTGGATTTGTAACCATGATCCAAAAATTGTCTGGTTTCCCTATCTTAGGATTACGAAGGTCAGATCGACAGTTACTTCAGTGTGATTACCAGACTCGCTAAATCCTGGATCATGGTCTAAGCGGACCCTGTCTATGCACGGAACATAATGCTAGAAAGATGGATAATTTAATAAAACACAAAAAGTATTTACTTACACAATTATAATTCGAAGATAGGTTGATGTGTAACAAAAACAATTATTTAAATAATCAAAAATAATTATTTTATTTATTCTTTGACTAGGTTGTTTGGTCACGTCATGCAATTCTTTTTATTGAATCGACATAGGACAAATAGATATAAAAAATACATCATTTTAGTTTTGCATCAATATCACTATATCAAGAATAGTGATTAATGCCAATAGATACTGAAAACAGCTAATTAAATTATTCCAATAAAGGTTAATCGCAACTAACTAAATAAATACTGTTTCAAGAATATTATGCAAACATTATTAATATTTCAATACAAATAGATATGATACTTCGATTTCCTTAGGGATTTATCGATTGTACTCGATACAAATCTAAGTAATATCCTTAAAACTAGCCTAACTATATTCAAAATTGAGCGGAGAATTCATGTATTCCTCTCAGGCTAATTAAGTTATATCCTTACAAACAATAACTACATTTACTTAATATTAAATCAAATAATCCGTTTACGTATGCTTAAGATTAATAAATATAATAATAAATAAAAAGCTATCAAAACAGATTAATTTAAGTAAAGCTGCTTCAAGTTACATTTAAATTTGTTCCCCTTATCTTTACATAGTATAAAACAAAGTCGCCACCTCTGTCTGTTTGTTTAGATCTTTAGATACGCATGGGATGTTGATCTGGTTTTCACCAATAGATAGAGTGATTCAAGAGGAAATTTTATATATATATAGTGTTATATTGTTCTATGTTCACCGTGCGAAGCCGGGGCGGGTCGCTAGTGAGCTATAAATAGTTATTTTACGTAAACTTAGGAGTGATTTTTCAATCTGACATAAAATAACTGTAAAATAATTTATGGCTACGACTGATTTCGTAATGACGTCCTCTAATGTCATAAGTAGACAGTCCATATTTTAGGATAAATCGTTTAGGGGTATTACAGGCCGGTTTTTTTTACAATTTTCCATCTAGCCAAGCCCAGTTTTAGTTTTGGCTGAATGTGGTTAAAGTGAATGTCTGTCCGTTGACTCTGTCTTCCCCTTCAGGTATTACGGGCGTGATGTTTAAATAAAATAAAATAAATATTTTTAATCTGAACATTGAAAAATCAGCCCTTAGCCTTTCGATTAGAAAAAGTTCTGTCAATCAAAGGGTTCATCCAATGTACGATCCGATATATGCATCACAGTTGGGGCAATAATGGTCGATGTTCTTGCATGAATCCATACAATATGGTAAGCACGCACAGGGCCAGCACCTGGAAAAAAATAAGACGTTAAAGTTATTATTTCCGGTACAGATAATAAAATAAATGTACATGTCCGAAAATTAAATATACAATGAATTATATGTCTACCAATATTATCTTTGATATCACAACTGGTATTAGGTGATTAGATTATATTCAGTATCCACTAAAAAAAAATATATGAACCATTCATAAGTCTATAAGTAAGACAATGTTATTCGTACTATGAAACATCGGAAGTGGTAGATTAATAATTTTAAGGCTTCGTGTATCAGATTGACAAGATAAATGTGATAGACAGATTAATCTGATTATTTATATGTTTATGATGTAAAAACCTCTTTGTCGTCATAATCATGGACTCCTCGTTACTTCGGAATCACGTAATGCTTTTAATAGTTTCGTATAATGCCATTTCGACGATTATCTTAATTTTACAAAAAAACAGAAGGCTGACCAGATTCACAAATCTTAAGATCATGGTCAAAATATCCTATAAACGGAGTTATGTAGGCGATAGCCACTTATCACTACTATTCACAGTTGTCCATCTAACCCAACTAGAATTTCGGCTAAATGTGGCTTAAGGAAATCATTGCTCCTTGGACTGCCCCTTCGGAGATTGCGGGCATGATGCCATGATATGATAAATAAATAATAAATAAATTCTCCAGACTGACACACCAATTCCATTCTGCCAAACTAAGCTTATGCTTGTACTATGGATACTAGGTAAACGGATAGACATACTTAAATAAGTTATAAACATCCATGAGTACTAATGTCCATGTTTATCACACAAAATATTTACCCCTAGCGGGATTCGAAACCGGTACCCTTGGTTTCCTGGCCCAACTGGCCAGTCAAATGATAAAGTGATATTTATATGATGTCATAAACAGTAAAATATTTTTTTTTCAACTTACGCAAATATGCAAAGAAGTAGCGCGAACAAATGTGTCTTGGTGGTTGCTTTGGGTCTCACTTGCGTTACTATGGGGGTGTTGCAGCTTCTGCAGATGGTAGACTGGGGATTGGTGCCCATTGCGTTGATGGTGGTCACTCCTGGCACGATGGTTACAGCTGGTGGAGCCATCACGTGAACCGTTTGTGATGGTGGGCCAGGCGGCGGAGGGCCGGGGTAAGGAGGAGGGTTGGCGGCTGAAATAAGAAGTTTTTAAGTCAATAGTATGAAAGGTACCTAACCTTCAAAGACACCTGGGGAAAAGTAAATGTCAACTGTGTCTCTGGCCTAGCATGTCATAAGAGGCACCTGATCGGGTATTGGGTTTATAATTGTGATTATCTAGCTAGACGGTAACCAGCCACATATCACTACTTTTTCAGAACTCTTCATCATATTCAAATCAATTTTATCTTTGGCTAAAAGCAATTTAGGTGCTTACTGCTCTTTAAATCCGCCAACTCTCTTGTAGTTTCCTGCCGTCATATTTACATAATATGCTCTAACTTACAACAAAATAATGTAATTATTTAAGGCCCGTTTCGTACTCCCGTATAATATTTTGACGTCAGTAACAGTCATCATCATCATCAGTTATGTCCCTTTCTTAGACAGGGTCCGTTTAGACCATGATCCAGGATTTAGCGAGTCTGGTAATTACATTGAAGCGACTGCCGATCTGACCTTCGTAACCCTAAAATAGGGAAACCAGAAATGTTTGGATCATGGTTACAAATCCAAAGATGTTTGAATTTGCAGGTTTCATCACGATGTTTTCCCTCACCGTCGAGCTAGTGGTATAAATACGTACATAGATTTGAAAAAATTCTAGGTATGTGCTAAAGTTTGAACCCGCACCCCTCGGTTATGAGGCGCGTGTCCTCACCATTGAGCTACTACCGCTCTTGACGTCAGTAGGTACTAGTCATTGTTTAGTTAATTGATCATTAATATTTAGGTACTTACATTTCATTTCTGTGTCCATGGTAGTCTACGGTAGTTAATCACGGTTTTATTGTTAGAATAATTTTAGATATCAATAATTCTTCTACTACAACCAGTTAATTGTGCACAAGGGTGTCGATTCACTATAACACTGATCAAATTAGAGCAAACGATTCATTTATCTAGTAAAATTCTAGTCGCACATTAAAACATAAGCCAAGTTCTGGTCATACTAAATATCAAATAAATTATCTAATATTCCCACCAACAGGCTATGCATATCGTATTACTACTTCAAAAAGATTTTAAAATATATCTATAGTTTTTAGATTAAGTGTTTACGTACGTATTAAATAATTTATTTTATAATAAATTAAATCTAATAATTTACTGTTATTGTAAATTTTTCTAGTATTGTACTTACAAAAATCAAATTTCAGTAGATTTATTGCCATACCTACCTAGAGTCGCCAAAAAGAAATTCAATTAAACAATTTATAGAAGCAGATTCTAAACATAACATTTCTTTATTTCTGTAATAGAAAGTCATAAAATGTTGTCGGTATCGTTGCGATTATTATTTTTACTTCTTTGTTTAAATAGACATGGACTTGGCCATAGCTTTACTAGATCAAATTCGCAAGCCTTATCGTGGATTGGTGGAACGATAACGATAAATTTCAACGACAAAGTTATGACGCTAGTACTTACAAATAGATTTCCGATAACAAACTGACAAAGTTTTGACTAAAAACAAGGTACAGACAAATAACTACATACATAGACAGGGTCTGAAGATAGAGAGCGGTGGTAGCTCAATGGTAAGGACACGCGCCTCTTAACCGAGGAGTGCGGGTTCAAACCCGGGCACGTACCTCTGGATTTTTCGAATCTATGTACGTATTTATACCACTAGCTCGACGGTGAAGGAAAACATCGTGATGAAACCTGCAAATTCAAATAACTTTGGATTTGTAACCATGATCCAAAAATTGTCTGGTTCCCCCTATCTTAGGGTTACGAAGGTCAGATCGGCAGTCGCTTCAATGTAATTACCAGACTCGCTACATCCTGGATCATGGTCTAAGCGGACCCCGTCTAAGCACGGGACATAACGCTAGGAAGATGATGATAGACAGGGTCTGAAGAGCAATGGACTCCTTAAACCACACTAAGCCAAAATCGAAATTTATATATTACACTACATCACATACATTGATCTGACTCCGAGGTAAGTAGCTTAAGCACTTGTGTTACGGATATCAGAAACAACAGTGGTATTACAAATATATACTTAAATATTCAATATTAACACCCAGACACAGAACAAACACAAGTTTTTATCATACGAATGTTTGTCCTGGGTGGGGACCGAACCCACAACTCTTGGCACATGGGGCAGGGACACTACCGAATGAGCCATCGAGCCAGTCAAATTGGGTTGGGCAAGATGGAAAAATAATAAAATAATAAAATAAATTCTCCAGACTGACACACCAATTCCCTAGTTCCAAACTAAGCTTATGCTTGTGCTATGGATACTAGGTGAACGGATAGACATACTTAAATATATTTATAAACATCCATGACTCGAGTACAAATGTCCATGTTCATCACACGAAACATTTGCCCCTAGCGGGATTCGAACCCGCGACCCTTGGTTTCGTGGCCAGGGTCTCTAACCACTCGACCAACGGGCCAGTCAAATAAAGAAAAGTAGTGACAAACGGCTACATAGCAACCAGTGGCGGATTTACCCTAAGGCCCAGTAGGCCTGGGCCTAGGGCGGCCAGATATTAGGGGCGACCAATCGTGATAAAAATTAAGTGATGACGCTTTAGTACTGAGAATTATGGCCTGGGGCCTAGGGCGGCCAAGACTGTAAATCCGCCACTGATAGCCACATACCCAATATCATTAGTCGCCTTTAGTAACGTGGTAGGCAAGGAACAGAGTAACCTACTACAGATCAACATGATACTAAAGAAGTCCTTGTTTAAAAAAATCAAGTGACAACTTTCTCTTTAATTAGGTTTTCAATAAAGGTTTCAGGTTTCAAAGGTACAGTCACCATTGTTATCAAATGATATTCAATTACAAGGGAAGTCCCTTTATTACCTACATCAGGTGAACAATGTGCATATCTGATGAATCTATTCATCATTGTTATTATTGGCAGTAGATATAGAACATTAGGTATAAATGATATTAGGTATCAGCGTACTATTTTAAGAGAAATAAACGACCTTGAATTTGATCCAATAACCCACATTGTTGCTTTTACAAAGTATTTTTTCATGAAACATTATGTGTTAATCTATACTTATAATAAATCTGTAGAGAGGTCCATTCTGTACATGAAATATATTTTCAAAATAACTATCAGGGAGTGATTAGTGATCGATACTGATGCCAAATATGCAATCAGTAAAATTTTTGTCTGTCTGTCTGTCTGTATGTTCCTTATAGAAACAAAAACTACTCGACGGATTTTAACGAAATTTGGTACAATTATTCTTCATACTCCTGGGCAGGTTATAGTATACTTTCATCACGCTACAATTAATAGGAGCAGAGTAGTGAAGGGAAATGTTGGGAAAACGGGAGAAGTTACTCCATTTTTAAGCGTCCGTCGCGTGTGCAGCCTTAATGGTTAAAGTTACATATAAATCATGTATGACGGAAATAATCTTTATAATATTAACCATAAACGCGGGTGACACCGCTGGCACAGCTAGTATTATATATGTTACAAAGACACTTTAAATTTCATCATAATTTGTGAAGTGGTTTAGGTATGATGTCGTATACAAACGGACAATAACACTTTCAGTTAACAAAGATCTATTTATTATTGATTATTCTATTTATCTATATCTATTTATTATACGATGATTGCGTAAACTCTGAAGAATCTATAGATTCTTCAAAATATACGCAATAATCCCCTCCCTTTTATCGGAATAAACGCTTGATAAACTATACTAATAAGTATTTTATCTATTTTGCGAATGACTAAGTTTCCAAAGTGCAAAGATACTTATCACATCCAAATATTTTAATTCATATCCACGTGTAGGTATAAGTAATTCATGAGTCATAAGAAATTATCCAGTTATAAAGGACTATGTCACAGCTTTTGTATCTGCGTCAGAAAATACCGTATTGCGTAAATAAATATCTAAATAAATTGTCCAGACTAGTTCTACCTAGACTACCTAGTTCCAAACGAAGCTTATGTTTGTATTATGGGTACTAGGCGAACGGATAGACGTACGTTTATAAACATCCATGACTCGAGTACAAATGTCCATGGTCATCACACGAAACATTTGCCCCTAGCGGGATTCGACCACACGACCATTGTTTTCGTGGCTAGGGTCTCTGACCACTCGACCGAAACGGGCCAGTAAATAAATAATTAAAATCACGTCATATTTAAAAATCATGGAACATTCTAAATGAGTAGTGACAAGTGGCTAGTTCGTCCACACAAATCCATGTCGTTTACGACATTTTATGACCTTGTTTCCTTGATTATTTACATTTATATACGAGTACGATAGTTAGGGGAAGGAAACAAGGCAACAATTAAATTGCCATATCAATTATAGGTAAGGTTTTCCGTTTCTGAGTAACACATAGTGTAATTATAATAAAATAAAAATTTAAGGTTTCACTAAAATCCACGCAGTACTTTTTGCGTGAAAGAGTAACGAACATCATCACACCCACACAAACTTTCGCGATTATTATATTATGTAGTAAGAGTAATATATTTTTTAGTGGCTAGTTCTTCGTCTATACTGTTTTCCATCTAACCCAGACCGATAAATTTTTTTGTCTGAATGTAGTTATTAGGGCCAGCTGCTCCTTTGACTCTGCCTACTTCATTATGGGCGTCATGTTATGTATATAGGTATGTATTCAAAATTATATGTAATTCAACTTGTTATTTTTGAAAATTATTAAATATTCTCTCTTTGATAACCTTTCAATAACCATTGACAATTATCAGTAAATTCATCAGATTATGTGCACTTTGTTTATCTAGTGTTTATCTAATTTTAAATTTTTTTATGTAATATAGAGACTTTCATTGTCATTGATTTCTTTACCTAATGACGGTGAAAATAGCACCTATGTTCCCTAAATTAATTACAAAATCTAGGCTTAGATATTTTATTAAAGAAAAGCAATACGGAATACATATCCCAGATTTCTGATAATATTATTAATCTATATAAATAAAAATGAATAACAAATTTTAATAATTCTTTATTGTTCTGGTCGTTATTGTCAAGACTCTTATGACAAGACGGAGAAAAGTTTGAAAAGTTCCCAACAGGAAGGTTTAAAAATAATTCTACCGAAAAATTTTACAAATAGATGTTTGTATTAAATAACATAACGACTGAAAAGTCAGTTAACTATTACTAAAATGTCCATACCTAGTATTTGGAAACCAAACAGACAAGGTTGCTCTGCTGTTACGTCTTTACATCAAAACTACATAATCTATCGCAATCAGATTCAGCATTTTAATTTAATTTGTACACCCATCCTAATAATGTAATTAAATAGAAACGCAATATATTAGGGCATCCCAAGTATAAATAATAATAATTAATCAAGTTCACACAAATGGAAATAATGTCAATGACTTAGTTTAACTACGATCGGATATATTTTCACAAGTACAATATGAGTCATTAATGCGAAACAGAGATATCAATGATAACAATCAACAATGATAAATAAATTATAAATAAGACATGACGTAGGTAAGTGTATGCGTACTCCGCAAAACAGACTTCTTCATTGTGGACCTACAATCCTTGTATCATAATTGCTACAAAGTGCTTAGATCTGTCGTCTACGACTTCAGCACATCTCGATGAAATTTGGCACGCCAAAAATATGTACCCTTAGAAAGGACATATACAGTTAGGCTACTGTATATGTCCTTTTAAAGGGTACATATTTGGTACACAGGTGGGATCTGTAACCTAATAAAGAAAACTTTTATGTAATAACACGGACTAGTAAAAAAGATGGACTCCGCGCCACTTACTAGACGTTAAGGCATCTGCGGAGCTCCAACTTGATACGCAACTTACATCACACATTTACATAGGCGCTCCACATGGCTGCAATTGTCAGATTTTCGATATTTGGCATCACTAAGAAAATCACTCACACATCCATAAGGGTGGCTTCACGCTGTAGTATGGTAACGCGGAGTCTTTCTGACTTTATTAGTCCGTGCGTAAAAGTTACAGATCAAACCAAGATGCACATCTGTAACACTTCGAATATTATGCGAGCCGAGCCGTACACAAAGCTGGTTCTGTATATTTAGTTTGTTTGATATGTGGGCTCTTAAGGCTTCTTAATTTTACCACTAAAATAAGATTTCTTCAAAATTTTCCTTTTACCATTGATAGATGTCGTAAATAATCATTTTTATAAAGTATAAAATTAACGAAAAGAAGAAAAAAGGATAACAATATTTTAATAATAATTATCTGGCACATGTAATGAAATAAATAAATATCAAACTACATTACATACATTGATCTGACTCTGAGGTTAGGAGCTTAAGCACTTGTGTTACCGATATCAGAAACAATAGTGATATTACAAATATATGCTTAAATAATATTGGATATTTACACCCAGACACGGAACAAACACAAGTATTCACCATACGAATATTTGTTCTGGGTGGGAATTGAGCAACTCTTGGCGCATGAGGCAGGGTCACTACCGAATGCGCCATCGAGCCATTCAAATGTAATAGACTTTTGATTTTTTTTGACTGAATAAAACTAATATGTAAACTTCTTTACTTACAAACCACAAAGGATGGTTTATTGTGAATGTGTAGTAGAGCAAATATGTCTCTTTAGACAGCCCATGCCTCGCGTAATGAGACATTTCATTGTAATGCATAAACCTGTTTCACCAATATATTTGCCCCAGTACAGGATTCGAACCTGCGCCCCTTATATGTTCAACGTAGAAGATTGATCACGACTGTGAGTCTGTTCAAGGAAGGCTACATTTTCTATGAAATAGATAAAAAGCTTATTTGAGATAAGAGTTCCTTAAGAATTACTATTTGTGTAAAAAAAGTTAAGATAATAAGTATGGTTTGATATAATAAATATGGTGGTCTACATATTCTTCGCATTTTTATTATGCGTATATTGCAATATAATACATTTTAAATGTGAAATATAATTAAAGAAAATACTTTTGATAGAATAATGCAATAAAAATAAAAGTTTAAAATATAATTTATTTAGTATAAAAACATTTTACAGTTAGTTTGTATAAAAGTAAACATACTTTTGTCCAATAAAAGGTTCGCAGTAAGTATTAAACAAGTGTTCCCTCAGATACAATAAATTACATAAACAAACTTAAGTATATACAATTTCAATATTTAATAGTTGGACAAATGTTATTCCAAATTTTACATAAACTATATTTATTATAAAAAATATCCAAAAGTCTAAAAGAACAATCCAGAGGTACACCAGAGGCACACGCACTGCGTGTCCTTACCATTAAGCTACCACTACTCTCTTAGATTTCTAATAATTAAATAAGTAAATACCAAAAACATAATTTTTCATAATATTTATAGTCGATCCCATCGCACTACTCAAATCAAATCGTCATTAATCAAATATTATGCTGAAATTCATAATTTTGTAGATTCTGTAGGTACAAGCAGAATATAATTCTAAATTGTTTTTAGTTATTGGTGAAAACTTTGAAGTACCTATTTATAAATAATTAATGCAAACCACACACGGATAGTAATATACATTTAATACATCGAATGCTAGTGCCGTGACAATAATGGACTTATCAACTCGTTACAACTATAATTTAGAATTATTTATAGTCATCGGTTGAAAACTAGGTAGTATTTTCAAATAATAAATGCACATTAATACAAGTTTTATAACATAGGCGAGTATAAAATAGAGCTACCAACGATAGAAACTACAAAATGTTTTTAAACTCAGGACTACTATGTTATGTTATATCATATCATAGAACAATTTAGTCGAATTGAGAACCTCCTCTTTTTTAAGTCAATTTATAACTTTTGCCAATACTATTAAACATTTTTGGACGCGCATAGAAAATGTATACAATTTTAATTACTAATGTTACTTATGAACTGGATCACGCTTGCTATTGTAATATTAACATTTTTAATGTGAAGAAGCTCCGTGTTTCCCGTTTAGTTTGTTCATATTTACAAGGATTCCTTTATATTGGTTAGAACAAGTACTATGATTCGTGGTTCATCCTATGTAGGAGCCCATGAATGCTTCACAGTTGGGGCAATGATGGTCTACGTTCATGCAAGAGTCCATGCAGTAGGGGAGACACACGCAAGGCCAGCATCTGAAAATAACATATACGATTTGTGTATTCAAGCACAATGGCTCACTTTTATTGACATATCAATTCCCTAGTTTCAAACTAAGCCTGTTCTACAAATACTAGGTGAATGGATAGACATACTGAAATACGTTTAATAACATCCACGACATACAAATGTCCATGTTCATTACCCGAAACATTTGCCACTAGCGGGATTCGAACCCGTGACCCTTGGTTTCGTGGCCAGGGTCTCTGACCACTCGACCAACGGGCCTGTCGAAAGTGTATATATCATACTTTGACTTACCCAAATAAACATAGAAGTATCGCAAACAAATGCGTTCTAGTCGTAGGCCTAGGTCGTAGCTGGGTAACAATATGGCTATTACAGTTTGGGCAGACTGTGGCCTGTGGCTGAGGTCCCATAACGGGGTAGGCTGTCACCACGCCTGGCACCACTGTCACGCTGGACACAGGCACCATCTGAATTGGAGGTGGCTGTCCAGGATCATGGTAGGGCGGCGCTGTGGTGTACGGAGGAGGTGGCTGAGTGTCTGAAACAGGAGAAATTCAATTCAAAATCTTTAACGTCGAATGAAAAAAATCGCCGCTTTTATCTGTTCAACATCAATCTATATCAATGGAAATAAATACAAATATATTAAGTAGATATTAGTTCCATGTTGTTCTGGGACTATAAAAGAATGTGCCAACCGTGTTCCCTATCTAATTGCGACTAATAGTATGTGGGGTCTTAGGTTTATGATTGTGTAGGCGACGAGCTAGCCACTTGTCACTGTTTTATCACAATTTTCCATCTAACCCAGCCCATTTTCCCATGTTAGTCTGGGACTTAAAAAAAAATGGGCCATCTGTGCTTCTTGCCTAGCATTAACATGTCGTAAAATGCGACTAATGGTATATCATGGTGTGGGTATGTGATTGTGTAAACGACAAGCTAGCCACTTGTCACAACATTTTCACAATTTTACATCAAATTTCGTTTTTAGCTGAATGTGGTTAAAGGGGCCTGCAGTCCCTTAAGACTCTGCCAACCCCTTTGGGGATTACGGGCGGGTATATGTAGTATATTAAGTAAATTCAACGATGCGATTAGGAAAATAATCATTAGGTATATTTTGGCCGTCTGTCTATTATGTCTTTATGCCTGAACTATTTAACCGATAGAATTCCAAGGTCCATAGGTTAATTTTTACCCCAAAAAAGTCTTGGATTCTACGGAATCCACGTATTATGTAAGATCGAATTAAACGCGATCGGAGCCAAGTGTAAAAGCTGGTATAAAATAAATTAATATGTATGTATATTTGTCTTTTTTCCTCTGTGTCAAATAGTCAATGCTATAAATTAGTACCTACATACATGTTAGCTATCTATAGATACTGAATAGACTTCATAAAAAATCTTCGCACACAAATACTGCAACGATTTTTCGGAATTAATTATATTAAAGTCGTTATACAATTTGTCCCTGCCATAGATATAGTACATACTTATCTATATTTCGTGCTGATATATTTATCAGTAAATCGAACGACGTGGCTAACTCGAAAGACAATGTGTTTGCATTATAAATACGTATAATTTATTGAAAGGAACATAATATACTTAGCAATACAGATTATCCTATTGTAGCATGTATTACAGATAAGATACATTTCAGAACGTATCTAAAGAGATAACAAAAATATTATATATGATAAAACTTTCTGGGGCCATCCATAAAAAACGTCACTTGCAAAAAAAAGGGGTCGACGAAGTGTGACAAAGGGTAGGGGGGTCCTAAGTTTCGATACATCACATTTCATAATCTAATATATACTATTAATTTATAATTTCAAAATATTTTTAACTCTATGTGTGATGTCGCACTAGGAAGGGGGGAGTCTCATAGAGGTGATCAGCTGTGACAAGGACGGGGGGGGGGGGGGGGGGGGGCTAAAAACAAATTCTTGTGACTACTTTATGGATGGCCCCTAGGTAATCTTTCGGAAAGCCATATATCTATTTTAGTCCAGCTATATTCAAAGATTTAACTAAATATATCCTAAATAAATCCTGCGCACAATCCCCGAAGTCAAACGAACAGCAAGCCCTTTTTAATGACTTATAATCAATGATAAGACTAGGTTGGGTTTGATAGAAAACTGTAAAAATTGTAGTAAGTGGCTGGCTCGTCGCCTACACCATCGCATACCCAACACCGAATACACCATTAGTCATCTTTTACGACATGCTAGGGATTTTGAAACCCAGAACAAAATGGGACAAAGTAAAATCTATTGATCTGAATACCCAATACCTGATTTACCTTTTAACACATGCAAAGAATATATTTAGCACACTCTTTTAAGTCCAATTCAACATGGATTATAATAACACTAACACACAAGATTAGATTTTAAATATGAAATAAATGTATGAATGCGCTAATTTGCGTATCTACGTGGACGTATAAACAGCTGGTGTGTGTATAACCTAACAAGGATAGCGGTGCTAATAAATCTAATAATTATTAATATAAATATTTTTTTCATTGATATTTAGCAACTTACATTGCACATGGGATGCCATTATTAATGAAAGTATGCGTAATTAATTAAAAAGCCAATAATCACTTCACTGTCACAATTTCCGTGAACAAGGCCGTAGAGTCACTGAAACACTAGTATTTTTACAGCAGTTCGTTTATCTGATAAATCGTAGTCGCATTAAAAAAGAGAGCCAAGTTTTAGAATTATGCTAAGGAAAACTAAATAAACTAAATAAATGTTGTTGTATTTCAAGTATATTAATAATAAATATCCCCCAAAGATTAGCCAACGCATTGCTCAAGTGGCTGCGCAAACACAGGTGCTCTCTCTTTGTTCTTTCATACTTATAAACTGGTAAGACAGCAAATTAACATGACAGGAAAGCGGACAGACGCAGAACCAACAGCTTAAACTTTTCCTAATGACGGGAGTGAAAAACTACCAACTTAACTGCTCCTGGCTAGGTAAGTAATTTTAAATATATGAACCCGGAACCTTTAAGCGACGCTTTGTACCAATAAACCAACGAGACAATCAACCAAAACAACACTTTTATGAAAGCGGAAAAAAAAAACTAAACTTTACGCCAATTCCCTAGCGGGGTAGGCAGAAAGAACCGAAAGCCATATAGCACGTTCCTCACACACCTCACTCGCCTCTTCAACATACATGATCCTTTTCATACAAGCTCTACGATTTTTATGACTTCTAACATCACCTTCTGTTAATGCACGACCAACCTGGTCCTAGACCAATCCTTCCAAGAAAAAAAAAAGTTTAGAATATAATAATATGTACTTAACACAAACTTGGCTATCACACTACTAGCATATAGACTCAATGCTTATCATGTATTCATAGGGACTGACTGATAAAGGCATTTCATCGAATCATATTAGATAATATGTTAAAATCATTCATATACCTAAGCTATCACACCTGCAATCGTTGAAAAAGAAGGACGGGTTCAATCAATAAGCATCTTTAAAAAAATCGTAAGAAATGAGAAAGACATATTGTAGTCACCTTTTACGACATATTAATTTTAAGTTCTAGGCCAACACGTATATCTCCAAATCCCAGAAAAAATATGTTTTCCTGTTATAAAAATAAAAGCTCATAAATGTATAACGAGGAGTCATCAATTCGCGCAACTCATACGAAATATTTTAGCTATAGACACCTTTATCAAATTAACATCAAAAATAGACTTTATCATCTTTATCTTTCTTTTTTTTCTTCTTTATATAGGTATATAAAAATTTCGTGTCACAGCGTTAATTGTCATACTCCTCCGAAACGGTTGAACCGATTTTGATGCAATTTTATATGTTCACTTGGTAGGTCTGAGAATAGATTGTTATCTATTTTTATACCCCTAAGTGATAAGGGTGGTCCACCCCAAAGCTATAACTTGAGAACCGCTTTACCGATTTCGTTAATTCTTTTTTAGTTGTGTTTGTTATTGTCAAGTGAAGGTTATTATGAAATAAAAAAAAATGCGCGGTAAATTTAAAATAATGGGTATTGAAAATTCGAGAACGGGGCGTTACGTAGTGCGCCGGGTCAGCTAGTATAGATAATCTGTTATCTATCTGTTCGTTTAGATTAGATGTGTGTATAATGTTGTTATGTGTTCACCGTGCGATTCCGGGGCGGTTCCCAGGTTGGAAATCCCTGTATTCCAAACTGTTAGTTACTGTGGACCAGTTTGATTTCATACTTGTTATCAGAGACCATTACATCGAAAATGAACTAAAAAACTAAAATATTTGACAAGCTCGATGGCGCATTTGGTAGTGACCCTGCCCTATGCGCCAAGTGTTGTGGGTTCGATCCCCACCCAGGACAATCATTCGTATGATGAATACTTGTGTTTGTTCTGTGTCTGGGTGTTAATATCTGACATTTAAATATATATTTGTAATACCACTGTTGTTTCTGATATCCGTAACACAAGTGCTTAAGCTACTTACCTAGGAGTCAAAACAATGTATATGATGTAGTCTGATATTAGCCATAGTAAATTTGGAAAGTAGTCCCAATTGTTTTTTTTACTATGGTATAAAATGGTTTATAATGCATAATTATTGATTATTTATTTTAAAATAGCCTTTCTTTTTTAGTTTTATACAAATAAAATTTAGGTCTTCCGCGGAGCAAATAGTAAGTCTTACGGACCACCAGTGGTCCGCGGACCAGTAGTTGGTAACCTGCTCTATATCAACATTAATAAAACAAAAAACATTAATACTTGAAATTTTCTTATCGTAATTGATTACAGTCAACCATATCGGATTTATTTAACGCTAAGAACTATAAAAAAATATAATGAAGATGGTAATGAAAATCTATTTTTCCACTCGCGCGTGAATACAAATGTGAATTGAAGAAAGGATTATTGCATTTTCATTGACCAAGATGGCACATTTGCTCTAACTTCAAATAAAGCCAGTAGGTAATCGCTATTTGCCCAAGACAAAACAGCTGTACGATATCTTTACATAGTAAGTATAAAGAAATATAGTTTAGTATAGTATATGTAGTATATAAAAAGTCGCCGCTTCTGTCTGTCTGCTTAGATATTTTTAACGACGCAAGGGATGTTGACGCGGTTTTCACCAATAGATAGTGATTTAAAAGGAAGGTTTGTATGTATAGTTTCATATATATTCACGTGCAAAGCCGGGTTGGGTCGCTAACTAGTATACCTATACAATTATAACTATTGCCAGCGGCTGCGCCCACGAGAAATTTGGTCTGTCATAGAAACGTTATCATGCATTCTGCGGGATCTATATTCTTTTAAGATAAAATCTATGTGTTTTCTTAAGGTTAAAATTTTATGATCAGGTCAGTATTTTAGACTGAGAGACATGTAGAGAGATTTAATTACTCACTTATAATATTTTAATAAAAATGGCGGAATATCTTTATATTAATACGTGAAGCAAAAACTTTGTACCCCTTTTTTCAAAATTACGCGGATGGAGGAGTATGAGATTTGGCACTTAAAGTTTATATGGAGAAGGAGTGCAGAAAGCCAATATTTAAATAAATAATCAAAAAACAAACAAACTAATAATCACTAGGGCGATCACTAGTTCGTCTGAAAGAGATATACGAGTAAAACACCAGACGACGAATAGGGCGCATTGGTATTAGGCGACGATATCTTGCTAAATTGCTAGATAGCGATAAAACCCAGCTGATAAGGCAATATGTATTGTTAATGACTAAATCCTGTGTAGCATTTGTGTGTGATAAAGAAAAACTCTGCTAAATTTATTTAAAATAAAAATTAATTGTACCTAATAAAAATAAAGATGGTGGTTTGATAGATATTAGATGGTTTAGAAAAATACATTTAAATAAATTTAGTGGTTACACATTGGCCACAAAACCAAAGGCTGCGGGTTCAAGTCCTGCTATATGCAAAATGTTGTGAAATTTGTATGTATAGCATAATTTTAATGCACTTGCATTGTCACGTATCTACAAAGCATATAAACTCAAACTCAAACTCAAAATATCTTTATTTACGTAGGCCTCAAAAAAGCACCTGTAAATCGTCAAATAATCGATACAAAATAAAACAATTTGAATCTACCACCGGTTCGGAATGTCGCATCTACCGAGAAGAGACCGGCAAGAAACTCGGTAGTTACTCTTTTCAATGCCAGATTGAATAACAATTAAAATTTACAGATTAAATTAATATTTATACCAAGTCATACAGTTAATGTTCGTTAAAGATTCAGCCAAGTATTATTATAAATAAAAGGTGAACCAATATAAAATGCACTCGCAATAAAATTTTGCTGTGTAGATACGTGACATACGCTTAGTACATAACATATTTGTCATTTCTCTTCAATATCACCTTAAGCGGATTATACAGTAGGTAGATACCGTTTTATGTACCTACTTTAATTCTATTTACTTTAAATAACAAACAATCTCACTTTCGCATTTAGAATACTATTAGGTATTCTCTTCTCTATTAGGTAAGTACTATTAGGGATTATAGAAATCAATCAATTACCTTCTCTTACCAATTCCACCAAATGGATCATAAATAGTGCCCATTGTTATAGCCAAATCCTTTTCACAAACCTTTTGAAATCGAAGCAATGCAGTAATCACTAGATGAAACGGGCAGTTTAGATTCATTCCCAATCGAAACTCTCCTTCCTATTGTGGACCTTAACAGCGAAACAATAAGGACAGTGCAATGCTGGCAGTGCGTGGGGACCCTGTCAGCGAACAGATAAGTTAATCTTGATGGAGAACCTATTTGACTAATGGACGGACAGGCAGACGCCCGCGCCCACCCCGATCGATCACTTACTACGGAAAACAAACTTTATAAAAACGTGTGTGTTTATGCAGTATGGGGACTTTGATAGTACCTAATAGTGTGCGACTGAAAAACGCATAATACCTATATTAAAACTTTTTTTTCCGTAGCATGACATCCCGTTGTCAACCTGTCTAGTTTACGACATTAATGACTGCATCTGCCCTTCATAACCCTATTAGCCGGAGAGCTGATGACGAATTAAAGGAACATGTTTTACTAGCCTAGTTGAAATATGAAAAAAAAATTCTCAATGTGCGAACCGAGAAACTCGACTCTGGTTATGCGCTTACGGTTAATTTGCTGCTGCGCAGTACTTGATATTCGCACGAAAAATAACTACGGCTATATGGCGAAGCACAATGTTTTTAAATGTGAAGGTTTCATTATTCTAATGGTTTCCTTATTATGTTTTCCCGTAACAATGAGCAAGTAATCTACACTAATATTATAAAGCTGCAAAGTATGTTTATTTGTTACCTAGTTGAACGCGCTAATCTCAGGCACTACTGGTCCGATTTGAAAAATTATTTCAGTTTTAGATAGCCTTATCGAGGTAGGCTTTATGCATAACATTAAACATAAACGCGAGTGAAAACGCGGGCACTGCTAGTGTAGCATAACTTACTTGGATTTTTTATTTACATATGTACCTACGTGAACGCAATGAACTGATACTCGTTATAAATTATACATCATTAACTAAAAATGGATAATAAAACCAATTTTCAATAGGCTAGGTGACTAAAAAATTCTGCTTAGTCCGTCAGTTAGATTATAAAAAAATATTGAACACGTATTTTTTAATTTATTTGTCAAACAAACATTGACGAAGATACAATGCTTTCAAGTTGCGCGTGACGTCACACTTTCGTACAATTTTTACTAAATAGTGACGTCGCAAGCCCCCACTCCAAAACTTTGATGCTCTTTATCTTTGTGATTTTTTGTTAATTTGATAAAGCGAAAAATATGTGTCTAGTATTTTTGTATAATCTAACTGACGGACTAAATAGAATCATAGTTTTTTAATGCAGTCATCATCCCTATTATGGAACCAATAAAAGCTGACATTGTTTGCACGCGCAACACATTAAAACAATATTCTATGTAATCGGTTTAAGCAATTGTATAGCGAATGACAAAATTAAGCGGCCCAATTGAATCAGGCTGTTTCCAAAATTGGAAAATAAACGGTACGTGCACTGCGTCATAATGGAAGCCATTATTTTTATTGTCCTAACGTATAGAATGCGATATTGAGACAATCCCGGAAATATCTATTGCACGAGATTAATTTGAAACGCACTTCTGGATTATAGCATACTAGGATTCCCGCGGCTTCATTTGCGTTAATTTGACTGTGACTTTAGAGTATTACCCTGTATCAACATATTTTTTTCGTATGGTAAAATGTGTCGGTTCTAAGTAAGTATTCAAACTTTTAGTGTGCCCAATTTCATCTTAGTCAAACATTACAGACAGACAGACAAAGTTACTTTCGCATTTATAATATTAGCAAGGATTTTATTCGCACTCAGAGCTGGGTCGGCTCGCTCATATCGCATATATTGATCTGACTTCGAGGTAATGGTTTACGGGCTTTTGGGTATGTGACTGAGTAGGGGACGAGCTAGCCACTTGTCACTCCTTTTTCACAGCTTTCCATTCAACCCAGCCCACTGTCCCATGTTGGTCTGGGACTTGAAAATAATGTGCCAACTGTGGTTCTTGTCTAGCATGTCGTAAAAGGCGACCAATGGTATATCGGGTTTTGGGTGTGTGATTGTGTAGACGACAGGTTAGCCGCTTGTCACTGCTTTTTCACAATTTTCCTTCTAACCCAGCCCGGCTTTATTTTTGGCTGAATGTGGTTGAAGGGGCATGCTGCCCCTTTGACTCTGCCAACCCCTTCGGGGATTATGGGCGTGATGTTATGTATGTATGTATGTATGTACTTCGATGTAAGTAGTTTAAGCGCTTGTGTTACGGATATCAGAATCAACAGTGGTATTACAAATATATACTTAAATATTTAATATTAACACCCAAACACAGAACAGACACAAGTATTCTTCATACGAATATTAGTCCTGGGTGGGGATCGAACCCACAACTCTTGAGCGCATGGGCCAGGTTTATTACCGAATAAGCCAGCGAGCCAGTCAAAATAATTAATATAAAAACCGAGAGTGTTTTTATATTAAGATATTTTGTTATCTAAGGTTAAAAGGCAAAGAGTAAATATAAACTTAAATAGTAACAATAGTACTACTTAAATCATTCTCTTTATCTACTTCGGGCACTAAGTTTATCACACAATGTTATCTCAATAAAAAATCCCGTTCAATAAAACAGCAAAATTCCTATGACTCATGTGTTATTAGCTTTTTCTTGGGAGAACACGTATTTACTTTATTAAGTTCAGTCTGGCGATAAGTATTTAGGTGAATCACAGTGCAACAATTTATAAATAAATAAATAATAAATAAATATCCGACTACGTCACATATATTAATATGACTCCGAGGTAAGTAGCTTAAGCACTTGTGTTACGGATATCAGAATCAACAGTAGTATTACAAATATATACTTAAATATTGGATAATAACACCCAGACACAGAACAAACACAAGTATTCATCATACGAATGTTTGTCCTGGGTGGGGATCGAACACACAACTCTTGGCGCATGGAGCAAGGTCACTACCGAATGCGCCATCGAGCCAGTTAAAAGTATTCAGCCAGTATTTGGTAAGTATGAGAATAGGTCGTAAATTATTTTTTACTCCACCCCTATTTACTCCATTCCCACTTACATCCTACAACCACCACCCGTTTTTATCTCGAGAACGGGTTGATACGGAGTTTTGTTTTTTTTTCTTGAGACATGAAGATACATACTCGTTTGGAATTTAAAAATCTATAAATACTTGTTCAGTTCAGCCAGCGCTCCCCACGTATCTGTTTAAATACCACCACTTGTTTAAATTCTAGATATTTCAAACCATACACTACGTTCATTTTCACTAAGCTACATATTCAAGAGAATAAGATAACCTCCTCCGTAATCTTCTAACACAACATCTTCTTTCATTTCCTTAAAAATCCAGCTAGGTGTTCCGAGAGCCGCGTTAGTGCAAAACAAATGACGCGCACCTGCATCTTGCCTGCATTCCGGCGCGCCTTGCTCTTGCAGACTCCGAGCGATAAACATAAAAACGGGGTACTTAGCCATTATTAAAAGCGTCATTATCTCGCGACCTGGATGCCGAGTCCCACTTAGGTAAGTTTCCAGCTCTACGTCAGTAAACGAATAACCTCGATTCATGAATTTCAAATAATAAAGGCTTCGAGGTGATCGTTGGGTACCCTTGTGCGTAAGGGCAAATGTCTTACGCAGTGCGGCCGGGGTTCGTTTGCATGACAACAATTTAGTTAGTCCAGTATTGTTTATGCATGACTTTTTTTATGAATTTGTAAAGGAAAATGAGAGCGAAAAATTTTTCATTGCCTAATGATACGTTACAAAGCTTTAATATTGTCTACCTCTTAACTTAACAAGTTATAGCATTAAGTCACGAACGCTATATAATCTAAGTAAAAACCTTTAGTAATGAGAAAAAAAAATCTTGTTTAATATAATAGTGTACTGTTTAAAATTAATGTTTTCTTCGTAAATAACTATAACAATTTTTAAATAGTCTGAAAATCTGTATACAAATAAATCCCATATGCGATTGGAAAATCCTATTTTTTATCTAAAACAAGATACTTTGCATCCCTTCAAAGAATATTTCACATCCATGTTGACAATATTGTCTAACTAACTAACTAAACTCCACGACACTTCCCTAACGGGGTAGGCAGAGAGATCCGAACGCCATAAAGCACGATTATTACAAACTTCACATGCTTCTTCAACATTTATGGTCCTACAATATGATCTAAAATGTCTATTAAATATGTGTCGCTGCATATGAATTTTAAATATCAAATCACAAAAACAATTTTAACATCAATTCCATCTAGCCAGTAGGTAACTTTACTACTTTGTTAGCATTTAGTGACATTATTTCATTATTTCATCACGACTAGCACCAACACACTGTTATTACTACTTTTGTGCATGGTGTATCACTTATGTTGTAATCACAAAATAAATTTGTATTCTGTTATTTTGTTCATTCGTTATGGTTTTGAAAAAATAAACTTTCTCGATAACCCAACTCGCTCCAGTACTCGCCTGTTGTGTGAACGCCCGTTTTCGCTTTAGTGCCGAATTTTTTCCACGGACACAGATGCCCAGAATAGTTCGACGCTTTACGATCAGGAATATTACATTTTGGAAACGAGTGATATGTTTCCGTAAGAAAAATGCAGGTAAAAAATATAATTCTGTCTTTCTTATTTTCTGTAGTCAACAAACTATTCGTATCAAGTGCCATTAAGATTGTGGAGTGATTGTTTTGTGAACTCGATTAGTTGTTTAAGTTTACAAGTAATTTGGCCACTTTAAACTCAACTGATTTGACTATAATTCACATGTTTTTAGAACTTATAAAAATAAGAACTTGATTAAAACTACGATTTATCAAATCTTTAAAAGGTATCGGAAAATAATCATGAATTTAGATACTAATAGTAAAATATTAAATTACTATGTAAACTGTAAGCAAACCTCCAATCTATTAATAAGCTACTGGCATTGAAACCTTATATAGTACATCGATTCACAGTTAGTTCATCAAACAATCAGTTAATCGAAAACCTCCCCTCTGATCGCCGGCGCGTCCGGCAGCTCCAACCCGAGTAATAACCACTCAATCAATGGCCACCGTGAAAATAGCCTGAAAAGTTTTGGCAAAAACATTGGTTAAGGCAGTATTCAAATATTACCCATGAGTGCGTACTGAAGTTAATTTCAGTATGAGATAATGAACTCAATCTTTATTGTAACAAGCACCAATACAAAGATTAACGTAGCCCAGGCTTGTGGTCTCAGTTTTAGCAAAAATCAGGATATAATTTATTAAGTTGTTAATGAGTCTTCTTGTATACTCACATACATAATATTCCGCCTGATTCCGAGGGGAAGGACACTCCTCAAACCACATCCAAAAATAAAATCAAGTATGGTTAGATGCAAAATTGTGAAAAAGTGTGGCAAGTGCCCAGCTCGTCGCCCGCATAAACACAAACCCGTTCCATTCAGGGCCACCCAGATGTTAAATTCAAGGAACAGGAAATTTTGTCGCATAACGCCTGACCACAAACGGTACCTATATTATTTTTGAGTTCCAGACCAACATGGGGCTTTTCATCCTATTGTATTATTTTCATAATTATAAATTTCGTTGACGCTTAATACAATTTATATTACTTATTGCTGCAACCAATGCAGTTGCTTCTGACGCGTTACTCCTCTAATTATTAACGTTACCGCTAACGCAAATGGAGTACACGTATTAGGCTAATACTATAATTTATTCGCATGACAAACATCAATACGTGCATCATACAAAATCAAAGTCAAAATATTCTTTATTTATATAGGTTTCAAGGACACACCTACTAATCTAAAAATGCCTTTTGCTTGCTTTGCCTGTAACTTTACTGTATACTCAGTACGTAGGTATAGGTAACCAAGTACATGATACATACAGACGTAAAAAAGTACGTTAAATAGCAATAATAAAGTTATGAAACATTGAGTGCGCCTGCGGTCATTTCGAGTGCCGGAACTTTCCGGCCGTCTGGTGTCTCGGTTTATTTTCAGTTCGGGCCTGCGTGTCTGACGTTGATTTTGTAGATACGTCCTAACTTCGCCTTTGAATGCGACTGAACAAAGCGAAGTTGCATCGAAATTTTCAAAAAATTAATACGTTCACATGGACTAACTTTTCTTACTAGACAGACGGGTACCATACTTAGTCTATAAAAAAAATCTAATTTCATAAGATCCATACACACTCATCGTACAAACATAGCTCAAACGAGTTTCCACATTACAGATTTTCAGTGTAGTTTCCATTAACAGATTATCTGAAGAGACGACAACTGCAGAAATAAATACTTCTTAATATATGTAGGTGTATTTTACTGTAATAAACGTCACGCCACGGGCCTCCAACCTAAGACCGTCCTAGATAGTTGCCCACTCTGTCTAACGAATAATTAGGGCTCCACTTAATTTGTACCAATATACAATAGTCCCATGTTGGTCCGGGACTTGGCTTATATTTATATATAGATGTACCTTATTAGAAGGATGGCTACGCTAATAGATTGTTTAATTTATTTAATGGACATTTAATGTTCATTGTCCCATGTTGGTCTGGGAACCATGTTGATCTGGGACAAAAAAAGAATGTGCCAACTGTGGTTCTTGCCTAGCATGTCGTAAAAGGCGACTATCTAATGGTTTACGGGCTTTTGTGTATGTGACTGAGTAGGCTAGTAGCTAGCCACTTGTCACTGCTTTTTTCACAGCTTTCCATCCAACCCATCATACTGTCCCATGTTGGTCTGGGACTTAAAAAGAATATGCCAACTGTGGTTCTTGCCTAGCATGTCGTAAAAGGCGACTAATGGTATATCGGGTTTTGGGTGTGTGATTGTGTAGGCGACAGGTTAGCCGCTTGTCCCTGCTTTTTCACAATTTTCCATCTAACCCAGCCCGGTTTTATTTTTGGC
This sequence comes from Glyphodes perspectalis, assembly GCA_951394215.1. Classification (NCBI taxonomy): domain Eukaryota; kingdom Metazoa; phylum Arthropoda; class Insecta; order Lepidoptera; family Crambidae; genus Glyphodes; species Glyphodes perspectalis. The sequence continues at coordinate 5,960,533 of OX596206.1, read as the reverse complement.
TGAACGTGGTTGAAGGGGCATGCTGCTTCTTTGACTCTGGCTACCCCTTCGGGGATTATGGGCGTGATGTTATGTATGTATGTATGTATGTATAATATATAGATGCCTGCCTCCTTACAAAGTTCTTAAACGTGATACTATCAAGGTACCAAACCTAAACCATATATTTATCGTGAAAGAGTAATAACTACGTAATGACACCATAATAAACCTTTTACACAAACCGATGCTATTTAACCAGCTAGCATAAGTAGCCAACATTAATTAAAATGACCCAAAGTGTAAGTTAAACTTCAGCCGAAGCGAGCTAACAATCACACATGTAAATGGGCGGCTGGTAAGCCGCCTTAGCAAATTCATCGGTCCAGGAGTTAATGTTTTCGTCCATTAACTCGACCGAGCACTTATGAAATTCGTGCCCGCGTTCCGAACGAGATTACACAGCTCGCTTGACATGTTTCTAATAGAAGGGTTGTCAGCGGAGCATTAGTCCGTCATCATGATTTTTTTTAACACACAACCTCTTTGTAGATTCATAATATCTCTATCTCGTCGGTGATTATGCGCTTGATCATCTGCGACTTAAATAACATTGAATATTAGGCCTATGGTCAAGTTAGTTACGCGGTATTGCACTATTACCAACGCTGAACAGGGGTACAGGCCACTAGCCCAGCGGCAAAAAATCTGTATAATCAAATAAGTATGATGTAAAATTATATAGGATATATGACTTCAATGTACCTTAACTGATACAATAAATAAAGGATAATATAATAAACTAAACGAACTCCGACTTGGAATGAGATATAAAGCTGGAAAAAAGCAAGCAAAACTACGGTTATTTTATCGTGAAATTAGTGACGTGGAAGTGAATGGATATTCGAGATGTAGTAGTGTTTTAGGGGGTAGGATCGGATAATCCTTGCATTCGCTATGATCCTGGATCACATCTTTAGCTTTTTCATCAATTGAAGGATAATCGTAATCGTTCTTTAGCAATTAATGCCTAATCAATATCTCACTCTCTAGTGTTTTTAAAAAGGAAGAGAGACTCAAATTTAAATTGTAAATTTTCACTGAGCCTGTGGCAGCCCTGCATCTCCTTCAGGTTACCTGCCCTGATGGCACCTCAGGCGTTTGTTGCGTCTTACGCCTCGCCCGCTATAATTAGACCTCTGATTACACATCATATATCCTGCAACTTAACCACTTCACGCCATAAAAGGGGGGAGAGGGCGGTCAGCTTTGCCTGGAAGTGGGAAGGCCGGCTAAACCGTATTTGCTAATGGAATACAGATGTGGATGAACAACATTCTGCGGTTCCCGTAAATATAGCGTCTTATCTACCACTAAATATAATTTTACTGCCTGCCCCCATTTGAACGGCTTTATCACGTTATTCGGATACGACGTGAACAAATAGGATGTGACTTTGATAAAGGGTTACTACATATCTACAATGAACTAACCGATTAAATTAATATTTAATACTTATTATAATTGTTTATGAAATGTTAATTTTCCCAGTTAATATAGTGTGTTTAATCTGGTTTGACCTAGATTAAGCCAACTAGCAAGATAGATGCTTATGCTCCAACACTCAGTTATTCAGCCTATCTGATATTCTATATCCGAAGAAACCAGACAGATTAAAGCACCAACCAAATATTTACATACATTCATACTTGACACCACGCCCGTAATCCCCAAAGGTAGGGTCAAAGGGGCAGCAAACCCTTTAACCACATACAGCCTAAAATAAAACTGGGTTGGGTTAGATGGAAAATTGTGATAAAGTAGTAACATAGCTAGCTCGTCCCTTATCATCGTCATCACATACCCAAAACATAATATACCATTTGTAGCCTTTTACGATATACGATAGGCAAGGAACACAGTCACCACATTATTTTTAAGTCCAACATGGGACAAATATTTTCATACTAAATAATGACTTTAAAAATTACACAAGTAGCCACTCTAAAATAACATTTATTAGACCACTTAGTAAGGTATAACACATTGATTCACCTTCGTAGCTCAGACTAAATAAATACTGCTGGTTTGTTTATTATGGGGAACGTAAATGCCACGGGTTTCCGCGGCCCACCCCGGCGCGTAGCGGCGCGCTCGAGACCATGGGGGTCGCGTGTTTGACTCCCAATTTAGGAAGGACATGTTAATTTGTGTGACACAAATATTGCTGTAGTTGTTTATATACATGTTTCCTTGTTGCAAAATGTTTCCTTGTTGAGCTCAGTTTTAGTTTGTTAACAATGGGTAAGTTTATGTATAACTATTAATTAGCTTCTATCTGCGATTTCGCCTGCTAATCCTTAAAACTGTTTCCATGGCTAAAGTTCTGCGTGTCTCTCGGATATTGATTTTGATTTAGGAATATCAATCATTATAAAAAATTACGCATATTTTCTCCTAATATGTCAATATATTTTTATTAAAACATCTTTTTAGTTAACTATTTGAATAAGAGGCAACGTACATAATATATTCTATAACTCAAAGTATATCTAACTAATCTTCTAATATATAAAAATGAATTGCTGTTTAGCTGCCGATTTGGCTGATTTTGATTATAAAATATTTGTAATTTTCCGGGGAAGGTGAGTACGGTAAGAAAATATGGAAACATTGCGAGGAAAATAATAAAAGAAAATCGGAGAACGGGGCGTTAGTGCGCCGGGACAGCTAGTAATAATAATTAACTTTTTCACAATTTCCCATCTAACCCGGCCCAGTTTTATTTTTGGCTGAATTTAAAGGGGCCTGCTGCGCCTTTGACTCTGCATACCCCTTCAGAGATTATGGGCGTGATGTTATGTATTACATTATGTTATATAATAATAAAACACACCTCATAACGTAGCATTACGTAGCATTTATTATAAGTAGTTATTATCTTTTGATTTATTAGTAACTACCCTCCAAAAGATAATAACTTAGATTATTTAATAGAATTATCAATTGAAATCACATTGATTTTGAACTGAAGTGTTCTGAAAACCTATTATTTTAAACTGTTGCATAGCATTATCACTACAAATAAATACTCAACAGGATTATACGCGATATGCAAGACTCATGTATAGGTCAGTACATAAAGCATGTCGTTTTTAATCCCGTTAGTATAATTTTTAAAGTACGCCAAACCTCCATACACCATTCGAACAATTAAGCTGCTTCTATTTAAGTTTCGACAATCATTTAAAAAGCGAACAGCTTTATAAGCTCGAATGAAGCGAGTGAGAGGTGCGAAGCGATGCGGAAGTGACGTTGCAGGTAGATAATAACGGCGGCGGTGGGGCGGCGCCCCCGCGTGCAGCTTCCGGTCCGCGAGTTTGAGCCACGATAATCTTCGATGTACGTAATTCCTAAATTGGATACGGCAATGTGTGGAGTCGCGTGCGAGACAATAGGGACAAAATGTTTTAACCCGTTTAGTAAAAGAGGGGTTATAGTTCAGCGTTTGGGTATATGTTTTAGTGTGTCTCTGGCAATGTAACTCGCAAACTAATGAACCGGTAAATGTGAATACGGTACTTTCCATGGATTCAATATACCCCGCCCCACCCGTACATCGTCTTGGGTACAAAAATGATCTTTTATTATATTAGGAAAGTAGAAACTTTAAATTGATAGTTTTGTTTTGAAATAAATATTAATGAATTATGAGTGATCTTTTTATAATATTTTCTACGCTTTATAAAGTTAAGCAAAAGTTTGAATATTGAAATAGAAATTTAAGACAATAGAGAAATAACTAGAACAAAGAATCATAGACTGCTGAAGATTGACAATATGTACCTGTTAACTTAAAATATAAAATACATTTTAGAATCCAGTCTGAAACTAAAACCTTAGAACTTTTCAATTGAAAGGTCTTTCTGAAATTGCAAAAATGGAATTACTGAAATAGTATTTTTGCAAATTTCTAAAATAGTATTTTAAATATGGAATTTCTGCATAAATATATATATATACAGCAAAAATGGAAAGTATAACAAATATTTAGTTTCTGGAATAATACCGGAAAAACTTTACCATTAACGAAATCTAAAAAAACTGAACACGCACCTACTCCACGGAGACGTCAATTCTATACACCCTTCACAAGTGGGTGTAGTGACCCCGGCGCGCCCCGCTTCGCAAACGCGATGGCTCGGGACACCTGCACCTCCTAAGTAGCCTCATACGAGCTAATGAAAAACAAATACAAAGCGAATACACCATCTGATGAGTTTCGGCACTTGAACAAACAACGTAGCTGGCCGTGTAGCGAACACTTTGTAAGCGATGTTAATGGGGACGCGGTATACGCATTTTTATTGAAATCACAAAGACAATTATAACTGTACGAGTACCTATATCAGGTAACAAATTATTTTCGATTCCATATTGGTTGATTTTTTTGGAGCATGAAAGTGAATACACCAACGGTTTTCCTTGCCTAGCATGTCCTAACCTACTAGCCTTAGTAGGCAACGAGTTAGCTACTTGCTATCTTTCACAATTTTCTTTTTCTGTTTTATGCATATATTCATGTATTTTTGTTGTTTTTTTATACATTCACACTCCAACTCTACTATATTGTATATCTTTTAGCTGTATGACTATTTAGAGAGATTTTACAAAGAATCACCTGATTACTTTAGAAGATGGGACTACTAACCCAACTAACATGGGTGTAGCATCCCACCTTGCAAACCATGCATACCCATGCATATAACGTGTGCAGAGACTTTATTTCGCCAGGACAGACCCTTGTCCCTATGTTTAGTTATGAAGGATCAATGTTGCGGAAACGTGTGGGAGCCCACAGATACGGGGTTACCTCGCAACCCATAAATATTCCTGTTATGTTAGGATTTATTCCGCCCAGTTTAAATTTTTTTGACCAGAAACGTTCCGTCCCGTTAGGTTGTGAATGCAGGAAATCATTTAAAAATGCGTCTGCAGTTGAAAAAATATTTGTGGCGATGACCATTTTTTTTATAAAATATATGAAAAATATATTAGTTTATTCGCTGAATGCTGGAGCCGGATTAATTAGTTAAAATAATTTAACCAGATGAATATATGTACGTAATAAATCACCTTATCTGATTATATTCATGGATAATTCGTAGATCACAATTATTTTCAAGCCATATCACTTTTTTTATGTTATAACATCGTTAGGTTTGGTATTTCATTTTCTGATGTATCCTTTTAATCAAATAGGATATAATTCCGCTACAATTTAACGTGCCTTACATTCTGAGTAATACATCCTATAGGTCCGGAGTGTCTAATCTTTGCAATTAAAAACAAATATTTATAGTCATACAATTTCTGCTATAATCACTATCATTATTGCTATCTACACTTTGATGTTAATCAATGTAAGGCGTGCCAGAAATAACAACTGTTCTGTTAAATCTACTAATATCTTACATATAAAATCACAGACCTTGGTTAGATATATCACTAAATGCGGTTTATTGTCAGGAAACAGCAACAAGCTGTATTCTCCCAGAGGAGCAGTCTGGATTGCACAATAACAACTCGCGCGAACTTGCTCTGCTACTAATTGATCCTATACGTCTCTCGACATTTACTAGTAATTGGGGAGACTTTGACTTATGGGGCAAGTGATGAAGGCTTCACTTGCAAGACTTATTGATTTAATTGCACGGAGCAGATATAGCCAAAGTAAAATATGTTAGGAGGTAGGAGCCGCGGAAGGCCCAGGCTCACCCACCACGATCAGATTGGTAGTGTATTAACAGAAGGTGATGTTAGGAGTCATAAAAACCGTAGACCTTGTATGAAAAGGACCATGAATGTTGAAGAAGGCGAGTGAAGTGTGTAAGGATCGTGCCATATGGCGTTCGGTTCTCTTTTCCTACCCCGCTAGGGAAGTGGCGTAAAGTTTTTTTTAGTTATTTAAAATATGTTACTAAAGAAACAATTAAATGCCTTTTTTCTGTTTAGCTGGTAACGAACATTAATATATTTTTTAAGAAAACTCTTTTTCACACATTTTGAAATTATTATCTTAAACTTCTTTTGTTAAAATTGTCGAAAACTGTGTGGTAAAATGTAGACTTTAAAATTATTACTTAGCAACTGATAAGCCTATACGATTAATAATTGTGAATACAAAATAAATTCTACTTTTAAATTTGATTTTTTTTTCTCTCGAATTAAAAACTATTTCGAATGAAAATGAAAATAGGGTGAGTAATGACAAAGCATGTAGGTACAGACGTTATTCCATAAAAAATAAAACAATTGATGAGCCGTGAGTAATATAAACACAGCCTATTAATTGAATAATTTAAATAGGTATCTGATATATCAAAATATTATAGGTAAACTATTAAAACAGACAACCGTTTTAAATTCGGTTTACCTATCATCAACAGACAATGAGATACGAGTACAAAACAAAACAGCCATCAGACCTTAAAACGTAATTCAATTTCGCATTTCATTACAACGCGATCCCTTTCCAAACTAGCCAGCTATACATGTGCCTAATTACCCGGAAACTTGTGTAATTTATTTTAGGTCTTACTCCACCGACATAAGGGCGTTAAGGGCTGGTGTATTGTTGGGTAGTAATGAGATCCACAGGTATGCAGGCCGCGTGTGCCGAGGTCTGCTCGCTATCACAACTTCATGGACTGCACCTGTCTAGAATGCGCAGTTGTTCGTTTTACTTCTCTAGAATTGTTGTTTACTGTTACAACATTAAACGCAAGAGGAAAACAATCCAGTATTTTATACAGTCTATGTCTGGAATTAATGTACTAACTGTTTGCCGTGAAGGCGATTGATGTGTACAGTCACGAGCAATAATATGTATACATTATCACATTTTCTAAAATATCTAAACTTCTACCATTGCAGAAATACGTGCAGAATTTTTTCCTAACTCGCCTAACCATAAAACTGTGTCAAAATTAGGTAAACGTTTGTTTTACATTATCGGCATGGTGTGGTAGAAGTTTTTGAAAATGTGACAATGTATACATATTATTTCTCGTGACTGTACTGAGTAGTAGTAGGTTTGATTGTGTAAGCGACATACAAATCAATAGTATTTTTGGATATAAATGGTTTAAGGAGTCCTAGGAGGAACTTACCCCTCCTACGACTCTGCCTACCCCGGTAATGCGGATATATTGAGGGTAAGCGGTGATAGTATATATGTACATATGTACGTTACATATGTGAGGCTAAATATTATTTGGAATTCCTTATTTTATACTATGATGTAATCTTTAATCTATCATTAATCTTTAATCTAAAAATAGATACTTAATGACAGTATAAATACTATCATAAGGTATATTTTTTTATAAGAAAGGTTAAGAGAAAAATATATCTCCAAAAAGAAGATGCAATAACAAAGATTGGTAACCCCTTCACTGCGGATCCCGAGTCGTTTTCGTTCACCGAATGTTATAGGATTTTGAAAGTGTCTAAGCAAGTAATTGCTCTGCCAGTTACTGGGCGGATTTGTGAACTTATCTGTGGTTGGTCGAGTCGAGTCGGATTTGTTGGATATCTGCTCGGAATCTAAAGTTAGCCCATAAGTTTAGCCAAAAGATATCCTTAAATAAATGTTATTTAGTAAGATGTGACTTAAATTTGGTAAAATTTTATAACTTTATTTAAGACAACAGAACCATACATTATTTTACGCTTTAACATCATATTCAATAACTTTAACTTAGGCCCTAAACAAAGTCAGCGATGGAGACACGGCTAATTAGTGTGCTTTTAGCATTTTGAAAACAATATACTTAATTTAATAAGTTGCTTCGTTTTGTAAACTACATATAAATAAATATCCATTACAAATATATACTTAAATATCAGATATTAACACCCAGACACAGAACAAACACAAGTATTCATCACACGAATGTTTGTCCTGGGTGGGGATCGAACTCACAACTCTTGGCGCATGGGGCAGGGTCACTACCAAATGCGCCATCGAGCCAGCCAAATTCTTTAATACTTGCATTACCAGAGTCCCCGGTCAAATTATACATTACAAAAAGTTCTACTCAATGAAAAATAATAGGATTATAAATAATGGGCTTTCCGTTACGCGTACATTTGACAAGTATCTAACCCTAAACTCTTTTTAATAAGACATCCTGTAATCCTACGAAGCACGAGACTGCTTTCAATTATGACTGGAAACCCTCAAACATACCGGCCTACAAATATTTACCGTCACAAAACGATGCCCATAAGCCTTTTAACTAGAGAATACTCCTAACACAGCCGGGCACTGGACGGTAGTGCAAGAGCCAAGTTAAAATTTTTTATCAATATATATAATTTAACAATCACAGAATTATAGGGAGTTTGCTTGTTAAGACGAATAAAACATTAATTTCGCTACATGTACTATATAATCAGTTTAAACAATTTATGTATAATGATATTATTTATAATTTATAGGTAGATATTATTCATGGTAATTTTACATACAGCGATGAGCATTTAGCCCGAAAAATATCAATTCCCGTAGAAGAAAGACGTTTTGCTGCAGCACTTGATGGGATAGCAGTGTTAAATTTAATAATACGATTAATTAAAACTAGTTCACCTTGAAAAGTAGCATCCGTAAAAGATAATTTGACTTTGTGTTCTTCGACTTTGAAGTTCTTATCAAAAATTTGGCTTTGTTTTTCAGAGATTTGTGGCCTCTAGACCTATTTTCTACAAACTAAGTAACAGTGCTGCAAAAATCATTCCCTTCATTATTCCAGTAATACGAATGATTTCCTTTTCGTTTGTTTCCCTTTCTTTAATCAGAGCATTTTCAACTTTTGCTTTAAATGACATCATATTAACAAACTATTAATGTAACGGACTAAAGTTAACGGAAGTAAAATTTAACGAAAGTTAACAAGAGCGTTAACGTTTTTAGCAGTTAACTTAAAAGTTAATCCGTTCAGCAGATTGTTATCTTTGTTAATTAACGGATTAACGAGTTAATGCCCACCTTTGACAATATGTAAAAATTTGTGTACAGATAAAAAGATGACTAAAAAGCATTGCAATGACTAATGATTCTGTTATTTTATGTATGTTTAAGCAACCTTGCACTCCAATCGTCAGTGTTGGCTAAATGAAAACAATAAACACTATCCAGGTCCAGTGTAATAATATTAGAAAATAGTATATCTATACAGTGTCCAGTATAAATAATACTAGTTTAGGTACAGACAAAATGTTTTCTGCCCTTATCATTTTCTAAAAATACACGTAATTAAAATTGACCTCAACAGGATATAAATTACTAAAAAGTATAACACTTCAATTTCAATTGTCAATTTACATAATGCATATCGCGTTTAGTCCCGCTAGTATTTATTTCTAGTGATATTGCAGCGCAAAAGTTTAAAATACCAAATACAGAACAGAACTTGGCTCGTCGCAATAGTATTCTGAGCGAGCTCCCAACGGTGCCGTATCTTCAATGACGCGACTATCTCGTCCCTTTGATGTGAGCCCCTGCGTCCAATGTTTGTCTCAAAGCCATATTTAATTGCTAGCTCGTTATTTTTGGATTATTTGCAGTGTGTGAAACGTTTTTAATCAGTGTCCAACTCCCATAGGGATGGCCCTCAATTTGTTACTTCAAAAGAGTTTTTCACGTATGTAACGGTTACCTAATTGCCATTAAATTGATTTCACTTGAAGTTGCAGTTTGGTGCATCGATGAATGCATTTGTAAATTGTAATTGAACGATTGCACGCTTGAACAATATTTTCAAAAGATGAATTGTATTGCATGAATTATTAAATTTTGCTGTTAATGGTATTCGCCTAAATTATAATATTATTATAGCAGGAGCTATTCCCGAACGAAAAATAACCATATAATTAAATATTTTTCGTTCGGGAATCGTTCGGAAGTTATTTATACCGGAATCATGTACATACGAGTACATGCTCGTTAGTTAGTATTTGATTGAAACTAAGTTAATCTTTTCATTTGAAATTATTTGGCTCTTCGTTAGATCCTGTTGAATTTTTTTTAAACATTAGCACGATAAATGTGAATTCAAATTAAATAATATCATAATATTGTTTAAACCTTGTCTCGTTGTTTTGTAAAACGCCTGGTTCATTTTAAAAGAGCTACTTAATTAAAATTAAACTGAAACACTTTGTAAGAGATAAAAATAAAAATATTTTTTCCCCAAATTTCAAACATTAAGCCATGTGGCACGCTTAATCGCCCCCATGTCAAAATTTTCTTTTTTCCTACAATTTTTCTACGAACTTAATCTAGGTATGGTGATGAGTATAACATGACTGCTCAAAAACAATCACTTAAAATGTGGAAACAGAAAATGTCTTCAAACTTCAGATAAAAATAAGAAATGTTTTAATTATTGTCAATATACGATTTATATCTCGATCAAAAATTTTAATGAGATATAATTTTTTTGGAACGTAGGTAATAATTTTACCAAATTGATACTCTGCACTGTTGGCTTATAGAATATGTAAAGGCTTCATAACAAAATGCTAATTGTTCCATAATTGTTTAGATTGGTATTGTTTGGCTATACACATAGCTTCATTGAGGTATTTTTGAATATAAATCTGTTTATTCAGTCATGTTTTAATAACTGCACTAAATTAAGTGAAATTTATCATATTAATTTTATTTTTTTTTCCTAACTTTTTCCCGTGATTAAATAATTAACCATTTATTCTCATTTGTTTAACCCTTTAATGTACACTGTGTACATTACAGCACCTATATTAATTTCCAGTGCGATTCGTCAAGCGGCGCAAACCCCGCGGGCGCCTTACACCGCCCGCCCCACATCGCATCCACAGTTAATTCGGGTTCATTGTCTGGCGTTTTTCGTTCTCTAATCTTGTTAACCAAATCCAATGGAGCGCCGTGACATGGGTTTCGGGACAGTCCGTTTACACGTGCCTTTTGTAACGACTCCAGTTACCTTGCCGGGATAAAGGGTACATTCTCTATTTTAGGGTTTCGCGACTAAATTGTTCGAAGGAACCCTTAAGGAGATACTTCAAGTCAGTCTACCGCCTCTCTGTCACACTGTTTTATGAGTTTGACTTATAATACATTGCGATTGATTTCAATGTTGCCTAGCAATAGAACTTGTTCTTTATTTTACTAAATGGGACAATCGTACTATGTATCAAACAAGTTTATATATACATATATATACGAGTACATAAACTAGTATTTTAGGCGTGAAGACGTAACAGACTAACGGACAGACTTACTTTCGCATTTGTAATATTGGTATGGCGGCATAGTTTTCTGATGAAGAAGACTTAGTGACCCATGCCTAATTGGGAAAATCATCATTAAATTCATTTCAAACGTACCCTTAACTTGTAAGAATGTATGAAAAGATAAATAAAATAAAGTAGAAGCATAGAAAAGTGAACCTTAGGATCGCAGCAAACGAAAACTACGCCTTATTCCAAACGACGAGAGACGAAAAAATAATGACTTAATGTTATTTTTATATAGAAAATTTTAACACAGTACTTAATGCACTCATATATATAACATACGTCAACACAATACTAATATGCGTCAGTACATCAATTATCCTGTTTTGAATTCTCGTTATCATTACTTCGATTCATCAAAATTTAGGTAGATTGGTATTATTTAGGCTAGCCTTATTATTTTCCTTATATTACACAAAATGACGGTTTTTTTTTAAGCTACGTATTTATTTATTTTCTTATACCTAAGTTAAAACTGAAAATTATTTCAAGCGTCTCAAAATGTCCGAGTATCTATGATAGGTTGAAAATAACCTGTGTTACAGGTCACCAGACCGACCACAACAAAAGAAGTAGATAATTAAACCTCTAGAAATATGAATTCAAATTTAAAATGTCTTTATTTATATAGGCTTCAAGAAAGCACTTATAAATAGTGAATATACAAATACAAAATAAAAACAAATAATACTACCACCGGTTCAGAAGGTAGACTCTATCGAGAAGAAACCGGCAAGAAACTTGATAGTTACTCTTTTATATGCCAATTATACAATTTTGTAAACTTAATTAATCTACACTTAGACTAGATATCACTGCAGATGAACACTTCATTATGAAGTTAATCATAAATCCTTGTTATTGAAGAATTCTTCGAACTTGTAATAGCCCTTACTCATTGAAAATGATTTAATGCATAATTCGATTTTATGTAAGGGTAATGTCAAAATAGTTTGTGGTAGTTTATTAAACATTTTAATACTTAGACCAATAAATGAATTAACACTTTTTGGAGTCTGTGATTTGGAACAGCAAGTTTGTGTTATTTCCCGTATTAAAACTATGAGTATTTGCAATATCTAATAATAATGGTTACAAACATGATCTCTCTTGTTTATCATAAGAACTATCAAATATTTTTATGAAATCAATAAGTGTAGTTACTTTTGATTGCATAAAAATATTCTATAATCTTGTAGATACTTTTACTTACGTAGATATAAGTATTTTTTATTGATAAGGAAATAGTAATATTTTAATGGCAAGCAGTACATCTTCCTTAGTATCCAATCTATAATTAAATACCGAAGAAAACACAACAAAGAAAATCCTTTTACTTCTCATCCTTGCTTAAAAACATAACAATAGCCCAAGAATATACCAAGAAAATCTACAGCACAATTGCAAGTGCAGTTTGTCTGGTATGTGATACTAAGTCCCGTCCCGAGTTATAACAAGACGAATTTGTATCCTCGCTAACAAGTCGCTCCGTTGTGAGGCAGGCACTCGAATATTGTAATCTGCTTAGTCACTTGTGCCCTGCCCTCGGGATTAAACTCGGCAAATGAGACCAGGAAATGTACTTACCTTGAACGAGACTAAATTAGACCACACAAAGCGAAGCACCGTGCAACTCGTTTAATTCTCTAGCATGTGAATCGGAGGATTTGAAGTAGGATTCGATAAAGCCAAAACGCTAGGTGGCCATTTTGCGATTTAATCCTGTAAATGTCTGTTTATTATCATTTATTTTAATATGCATTATTATGTAAAAAAAACTGGCCATCAACAGCATCGAGTTCACTTGTAATTATTTATTTAAATAAAATAAGCAATTGGCTTTTTTGTGTTTAAATATTTGAATTTAGAATTATAAATTTAAAAACCTTTGCTTTTCCAAACCGCCAGTTGAATCTTGAATACAACAATAATAAATTAATTTGAAATTAAAATACACCAAACATTACCTTATAAGTTACATTCTATTTCGTAATAATCTATTTGTAATCTATAGCACAAATAAAATAAAATTATATGTTCAATTAAATACAATGTAAACCTATATGTACAATATACTTAAATGCAAAGCAAAACTTGTCCTCTCATCCAGTTAAGAAGCACTTTCAGCGCACAGGCGTTGTACTCCAAACTTAATTCTTTAACCCCCGGTGCATTATCATCGATCGGGCGGCATCACAGCCTCGACAATAAAAGTTAAGTGCAGACTCCCCTCCCCTAATCTTAACTGTTACGTGAGGTATTAAGAATTTAGGAGACATCCCGGACCTCGTCATCGATTTGACGTCTTGTTGTTTTACCGCGTGGTTGTTAGTCAAAGACTTATTGGAGACGTTTATAATATAAGCGTTGCTTTTGAATTGAAATAGGGTTGGTGTTGACTTATAGTGCATTCGTATTGCAGTTACTTTTACTAAGTAACGCTTCCAAATGGTCATAGGCAGAGCATTGAGCTATTATTACTACGTATAGAGAAGCTATGTCAAACAAAAATATTATCACGAAGCATGGACTGAGCGTGTTTCAGCATTTGCAGCGCTAAACCTAACAATTGTCGTCTAATTAAGCTATTAAAACACGCAGCGCTATATCGTTCATAGAGTACATTTTTCTCGCGACCAAAACGTCTTAAACGCCGTGAATTTCATGGCGCTTACGCGTGTGAATGCCGTGAACGTAGGCGAGTGACTAAACGAGTTGTTGCCGATCGGCAACAACGCACGGCGCAAAAAACTTGTTCGCTGCGTCGGTTCCATACGCTAGTAATAATAGTTCAATGTAGGCTGATGATTTTTTATAAAAGTAAAATTAAAGATATAAAACCTGAATACCATAGCTTTATACACAATAAAATGTTATACACAAATAAGAAGCAATTAATGAGTTTTCATTGCATATACACGTATTACATGCTATTAGGCTATATTTTTGATATGACTTAACGAAACGACAAACAACCTCGACATTTGTCTACTTGTCTATTCGTCTGTCATGCTCAGACATACAGATACACAAAGACACGTTTATTTATAACACATTGTATTTTACCATTGTACTAATGTCCTAGATGCCTAATAGTATTTTCATTTGACGATTCATATATTTCCAACTTCATATTATTTAGCTCTTGTTATTTTACAAGCAGGCGAAAAAGTTACAATAAAATTTGCAGTCTTTATTTCTCCTGTTATCCTATCGCAATCCAGAGGACTTGTATAAAACAACGAGAATGTTGAAAGCTTTGGCGCCAATATTAAAGGGTGCAACACGTATCCAGCGCTTATATCGTCCTTCGCGTTTACTGCCGGCGCTATGACGCGTCAGTTTTGCATGCCGAGCGGTGTCCTACGAAACATTTTCACTAGCTTGTGATGTTGCGCGACAATAACGATCATATCGATAAATATGACCTTTTAATATAAAAACATATGATCACGCCCTAACCCCAGAAGGGGTAGGGAAAATCAAAAGAGCAGAAAGACCCTTCAACAGCTTTCAACCAAAAAGGTGTTGGAGGGTCTGGATTTGGAAGGGACTAGATCAGGTTATATGGCAGACTATGAAAAGTAATATTAAAATTAGGATTTAAATCTATCATTTGATCGACTCTAAATGAGGTGTACCTATCAGGTGGCAAATATTATAATACTACGAGCAATAGATACCACTTTAAATAAGTAGGTAAGCTTCAAGGCTCTAAACGAGCTCGTACTTGAATGTAACCAGAGGCTTAAGATTGCAAAATAAAAGTCGCCAACTTCAACTTCACCTAAACATAACTCAATAAACGTAGAACCTAACTAGAAACGGGTCTACTAGTCTTTAAACACAATGATTTGATGAGTTCCAACATAATCTATAATTTAACCGTTAAATTTTAAAGTAGCTTAACTTTTCGCATTACTTCGCCTCTATTCTAAATATATATATAAATAAGATTGATGCTGACCAAAGGCACTAACGATATTTCGCCCACTATTCGATACAGTTTATCGTCACTTCCGCAATCTCTTTACGTCACTAGTGAAGTGCATTGAGCGACGGGAT
The DNA here is from genome assembly GCA_951394215.1 of Glyphodes perspectalis. NCBI lineage: Eukaryota > Metazoa > Arthropoda > Insecta > Lepidoptera > Crambidae > Glyphodes > Glyphodes perspectalis. The sequence continues at coordinate 5,945,146 of OX596206.1, read as the reverse complement.
TACATCCATAAACATCCGGCCCCCAACAAAGGTCGCAATTTATCCGCCACCGACGCATTAAACGGAAAAACGTACAGTCTCCCCGAGAGCACACAATGATCAGGTGTGTTTGTGTGTTTGTAATCCGTGTCCGTCCGTTAAGCCGTTTGTGCGTTGTGACGGAAAGTTCAATTGCAAACATTTTATACTAATTCTACAACGCTAATCTGTTGATATGAAAAAGAAAATTTAAATAGAATAAATCTGTTTATTTGTTATTTAGCAAGTCTGGTTATTTGTTACATTGAGTGGACTGCACCTTCATAAACTTAAGACCGAAAAATGAGACAGTTGGTTATCGCTACACACAATTAGAAATTAATAGAGTTAGGAAACTAGACACGACATCTGTCATTGTAGAACTAATAACAATGTTTATGTATACTACAATCTAGTTCGTAGTTAGACCTTTTGACAAATCAAAAAGTACTTGATTCTAAAACAAAACTGACATTTCAAACCAGCTTCCATTATCATTGAGCTTTTAACCACCACGTGCAGTACTCCAAGCGGACCCCGACTAAACACGCGACATTTTGCTACAAAGACGAACATGACATTCATTCAGTATACGAGCGGGTAATGCTCCAATATCTACTCTTCAATTATCTACTTCCCTTCGTTTCCTAAAGAAATAATCCTCAAATTAAAACCCCAAGCGTATATCCAGCAAGCTCCCGTTCATCCAGTAAACGAGCACTGTTATCTTGCGATACGGCATCGCAGCCCAGTAACTCAGCGGCTTAATTACGGACTCACCGTGTCAGCCATTCGACGCTCATATGGGTACTAAGCCCGTTCAACTACATATTTCACGCTACCTTCCAAGTAAAAGTGTAGAATAACGCTCCACCTACCTAGAACAGTAGAATTACCTGAGTCAGCTCGGTGTACGGTCAAAGTTTTGACGATTATAAAACTTTTGAAACCTCCCAAGTTTGGAGTTTTGACACAAATTTCGGACTGAGTTTATGTAGAATTTAGTATCTGTGAATAATTCTACATGGCATAGCGTGGTTTCAACATAAATCTAAAAAAATGATGAAATATTAATTTACTGATCTATAAGCGCAAAACTATTTTTAGGGGGTCGAAGACGCACAGTAACATACAGAAAATAAAGGTATACTAGTCTAAGGTCAACTAGGTCCGAACTTTGCAAAGCTCAGTTTTTTATATACAAAAATCAAGCCTATGGCATTCCAGATGGTATGCGGTCATCGTTACAATTTGCAACTCCAGAAGTTGGTGCAAGACTTGCCTACGTAATCGTAGTTTGAAGAGTTTTGACCTTGCTGGAGTTTCTACGGCAAAGCTATGCTTGTTAGGGTAATGTAATTATTCTGTGGCAGTTAAACATGACAGTAAAAAAATAATCAATAAAAAATCTAAAGTAGCTAATTTGTTTTAGATATTAACGATACCTTATGCTTTCATAAAATCGCAATGTCCAAAATGAGTTACACAAAAAGTCTAAGTTAACAGACTTTAAACAAAACTCTCGTGACTAGACTGGCCAAGTAGGATAGAAGTCGCTAACTATTAAAGTACCTGATGTGGTTTCATACAGTCTCCAGAGTGGAGTGATCCAGGTGGCGTAATAAAGAGCACTTTTTCGGAGATCTCCCTGGATAAGGGAAGGTGAGCGCCGATATATCAAGAGATTAGTCGTTTGCTGCCGGGCGAAGCGTTGAATGTAAAGTGGGTGCCTAGGGAGGGGACACTCTCGAACGTTATTGTTTAGAAATATGGGACAATATTTGTATACAAAGCATACATACGATGTCCCGTATCATATTATATCTATAGAAATATCAGATTTCTTCTTTTTTCTATGATAAAGATTATGTTACTATTTCATATAATAACTACTCAATAAATTCAAATAAAATTAGAAACTCAAATGCACTCTGACATACATTAACACAAAGTAACTTTTACTCAGGAATTTTTATTTACACTGCCTGAATAACTCAGATTTACACTCAATTATGTACGAATGTAAACTAGGAACAAACATTTATTTACTAAAACACGTAGGTATATGTGCAATTATAATAATACAATTATGTATATGAATATGTATGTATATTTTTGTTTTCATTAATGAATTAAAAAATTAACCTCGTCACCTAAAAAGTCATCCCCTAAGAAGTACGAAACAAGAAAACATTGTCGTCCGACATGAATAAGTATGTACTTACAAAGTAGGTATTTATTATTTATCGAATTAGAAACAACTGACGTTACATAGGTACTTATACATTTTAATGCAGCCATCTAATTCATTATCCTAATGACGATAAGAAGGTAGCCGGTTACGCCAACATAGTTAGTGTAGCAACATAGTTAGCTATGTGTTGAGTTGTGGGTTCGATCCCCACCCAGGACACACATTCGTGTGATGAATACTTGTGTTTGTTCTGTGTCTGGGTGTAAATATACAATACATAAGTATATATTTGTAATACCACTGTTGTTTCTGATAACCGTTCCGTAACTGTCGTCCGTAACACAAGTGCTTAAGCTGCTTACCTCGGAGTCCGATCGATGTGTACATCACACACATCTGATATTTATTTATCGATGTAGGCAACTGTTCGCCAGCCCTACCAACGCTAAGGAACTCCATAAGTTAACAGCTAGGAGGGGCCTGTCATATATCAGGGCCTACGAGTGACATATTCGCCGTCATGTACCGCGGGCTTTGCATGCGCTTCGTCGTAACGAGCTCACCACTCCAGATAAACATGAATTTTTCAACTTAATATACAATACCAAGAAACGCACATGTCTGGTTAAGCGTATGTTAATGTTCAATTTATTTTTCTTGTTGACGTTATGTGAGGGGTGAACGGTGGATAAAAAACGTTATTTGCAGGTATGGACCGCAGAATGCTGGTTACAGCCAAGCACGTTATTTCAGTCTGTCTAAATCTATAAGTACATCGAATTAGGCTCGGTTTGAAAAACATCGTAAAGCAATCTGTGAATTCAGATAATTAGACTGAATAAGAGGCAACACATCTACTTCCACATAAGAATACATAATAGGGAAGACTTCATCAATTTCACTAATAAAATTTCAACTAATTTATTATTAAAACTAGATTAAAAAATCCTCGACCAACACCTTTTGTAAACCAGTCATAAATAACTAGTAAGCCAATCAGAGTACTGCAACACATTGCAATGTCTTCCTAACGAAGTCATTTCCAAACAAACATAATCGCATTACTTTTACTACTTATTTACGAGAGGTATCAAGCAACGTTAGAAATACTAAAACAACGTTACAAATATAAACTATAACATATCAGTTCGTTGGGATTCCTGTATGTATATGTATGTACGTACATCTATGCCAATGCACACCTATATCGATTCCCCTTTTGTTCGTTGAAACAATGCAGCGACCCGCCTTGCTTCTTTAGTGTTGATTTTTATTTCGAGCACATAAAAGTTCGAATACACAGATGTGAAGTAGGAATGTATTTTACAGATGATATGTGGCATATTAAGGTAACATTTCGAGAAAAAGCAATGTGCGAGAAAAAGTCTAAAAAGTCACACCTACGCTAGATTTTTCCGTTTTTCACAAACCTTATACAGAGGAAGAAAATAAAATGGACCATGGTTACACAATCATAGTTCGATTCGATTCGAAGTCTTTACGATATTTTCCCTCATCTATGTTAGCCGTGTAGATCTGTACTCAGATGTAAAAAGATCCAAGTAGTATTTAAATAAATCCTTGCATACGAGTTACCGTATTTATCTACTAACCTACTACCCGTCTTCTTTCTATCAATATTATGACCTAAGCTTAATAAGGGTCCTTTTAGACTTTCATCCAGGATTTAGTGCATCTGGTTATTACATTAAACTATCCTATTTGATAATCCAACTTTCTTAACCCTTACTTAAGGACACCATTCAAAATGGATCATGGTAACATTCGTAGCTATTTAAAGGATTAGCCGGTTGGTCGAGTTGTCAGAAGCCTTGGCCACGAAACCAAGGGTCACGGGTTCGGATCCCGCTAGGGGCAATTGTGTTGTGTTATGAACGTGGACATATTATGTACACCAGTCATGGTTGAATATAAGCGCATTTAAGTATGTTTATCCGTTCACCTAGTATCCATAGTACAAGCATAAGCTTAGTTTGGTACTAGGGAATTCATGAAAATTTAAAGGTCGCACATCACAATATTTCTCCTCACCTTTGAGCTAGTGAATACCTGCCCTTACCATTAAGCTACCACCACTCTCCACTTAGCTACCAATACAAAACGTTATTCAAACACTTTACAAACGCAATACAAATAGTAAGAAAGCATTTATGTATCTCAAACAAATTAAATTTCTCCCACCCCGCAAACGTCTTACAACGGCTAAATCAACTCAGAATTTTTAAGCCACCTCGCGTTTGTCGCAGACAATGCCTAAAGCCAAATAAAGTTGCGACTAAAAGGAATAAAGGGGAAACCTGGCAAGTTCGGTGAAACAAACACAAGTCGGTTATCTCCGTCTGAGGGCGGTGGAAGTTTGACAAAGCATTTATTGTTGGTGGGACCCGGCTTCCTACCGGCCTCAGATAACGAGTTGTAAACTCCAACAGGATATCTACAATTCCAAAATCTCACTTGTCGTAGCGCAGTTTTACGGGACGTCTTCGCATCGTTCACAATACACAACTTTGGTAAGTCGACTGGAGAGGATTTAGGATTGGACAATGAATCGTCAATCGTTTTCAATAGAGTAATCATATACATCATGCAAGCTTGAGATTGTTTACGGGTGTTACCAATCAACTTTTACTAGAAATATTTAAAGCATGTATAAAAACTAACTAACTAAACTTCACCCCACTTCCCTAGCGGGGTAGGCAGAGAGAACCGAACGCCATATGGCACGATCCTTACACACCTCACTCGCCTCTTCAACATTCATAATTCTTTTCATACAAGCTCTACGGTTTTTATGACTCCTAACATCACCTTATGTTAATACACGACCAATCTGGTAAAGCATGTATTATGTTCAATAAATAATAATTATACACAAATGTACTAAATTTAATTAAAAATATACAACATCCGGTCCTGAAATGGATTCTGAAATTTAAACTAGGTACATATAATTTGTTCCTTTAATAGTTTACAGTTAATTCTTTCTCCAGTTTTGTTTTTTTAAGTTCACTTAAACAACATAGAACACTCTGTTAAAAATCATTTAAAACCATGAAAATGCATAACATAATCCAACAATTAACCAAAATTTCAGAACGAATAATACTTAGGTACTTACTTGTAATTTACCCACTACTTGCAGGTGACTTATTCACTTTAAGTTAAGTCCGATTCCAATTTCACCAAACCGAGAGTCTAAAACAAAAGTGATAGACACTGCTAAATGAACACTTGCCATCTGCAAAGCTCTCTAAGTAAATTTCACGATACAATACCCTCACAGGAGAAACAACTATAATCGTTGCAAATACCAGCTCGGAGCCACTGGAGTCGGGTCGGCACATAATACACTTGTAGCGCCTTAATATATTGCCTACTTCAACGAAAGCGCACTTGAAGGCGACGGCTCTAGTAATATCTACTTGGTAGAGAGAACTTAGCTTGTTGGAAGTTTAGGTGACCAATCAGGAGTAAGTTTGTTTTGTAATTCAGAGTACACGTCTAATGGAAATCGAGGAGATTTAGGTTGATGGCTTTCATGTGCTATAAAGAGAAATATGGAATAGTGAATGATAAATAAGTTTAAGGGTTATAATTGACTTCTAAGATTTAATTACAAAGTAAGACACAAATTAAATAAAAACGCATTAAAAATAGTATTGTCTGTGTTTAAGCCCGTTTTCGGAGGGAGGCTTGGTTAGGGAGAGGGGGGAGAAACCACGCTACCCTCCGAAGCAATCAAAAAATATATGATATGGCACGAATAATCTTTACTACGCGTTTATTACAACCGTTACCGTTACCAAAAGCTGTCCCTTTGACTCTGCCTACCCCTTCGGGGATTATAGGCGTGAAGTTATGTATGTATGTATGTACCAAAAAAAAACGGATGATTGTAAATATGAAAACTAACAATTATCAATGCCTTTCAAGTCTCAAACAATTGTATTGTTACGTACCTTCGTCATTATCTGAACACCGTTCTTTGTATCATTGCTCCCGCAGACCCAAGTGCCCCCAGAAACTATCCCGTGATTAATAGCTTAAAGAGCCACAATATATTTGGTTAGATAACGCACCGATGACAAAGTGCATCGCATTACGCTGAACCGCGCCATTTCTTAGGGAACTATTCGTGGATAACTAGATTCCTTATCTGGACTCATATTTCACGAAACTCCCCGTTTCCCTATTCCGAACACGATTTTCGAATTTTACTACACGATTCTGGCATTTAATTCAGTCCAGTATAGTAAATAATACATACTTACAATTGAACATATGTAGAATCTTCTCTTTTCAAAGTCATTTGAAATCTCTTTTCAACCTCTTTTCAAAGTCAGGGTACTTACAAACTAAATATAACATTACAATACATAATATAACATAACATTGTAATAATGACCTCTTGCGCTATGATTAAATCATTAAACCCAAGTGCTATTTGATTCTTGAGTTAAAGTAAGGTTTCTATGCTGGTGTGGTTTAGTGAAAATCTTACTTTTATGTAATTGTTAATTTACCTAATAGTACCCTAAATATTCTTGTATGTTACAAGGAAAATGAGAACGTACATTTTTACAGCGTCCTCGAGCAACATTAAATTATAAAACCTAACTGAAAACCATTCCAGTTGAATTTTAAACCCTTTACATAATACTGTACCTACCTAAATAAAATTGGTAGATTGGAAAGCCAAAAATTCATTTTCCTTGACGAGTTAAGATAATCATATCTACCTGTATTAATACTCACAATTAATCCCACAGATACCTTACAGAAAATCACATCAAAGCCCCTTTAAAAAATACGTAAATGGGAACATTCCGTTGCACACAAAAAAAAACAAAACATCCTGCAACCTAAATGCATATACGTTCTCCGTTCAGTCGTGGGTAAAAAGAAATGCATTTGCTCTTCCCAATACCCTCTCGAAATCCTTAAAAGTTACATTTGTAACGGAAAATAGCAAACAAATGTAGGAAAGCCCCGAGAATTTAAGGACGACAATAAATTAGGGCCCGAACGTGGTAACAAAGGATTAGACAAAGCCTTCTGGACTCTAATGTCCTAGTGCACCGTCTTCCTAAAGCTTAGCAAAATAAACTGAACGGTTTTCCAAATAGTTTTTGCTCTTATCGTCTTATAATCTGAAGTTTTCTCTTTAAAAAATACTCTTGATAAAATAACACTTAATTATAATTAAACTACTCATCATGCCGTTTGTGGGTTACCAATAAACTTAAAAAGCGTGCTTAGTCAGATCCGCTTAGACCATGAACCAGGACTTAACGACTATGGTAATTACATAGATTTAGAATTTTTTGACTACGCTATAAATTTATGGGTAATTACGTCGAGACGACTGCCGTCCTGACTTAGATAAAGGAACCAGACAATTTGGATCATCGGTACACCATAATTGTTGAAATGTGCAGGTTATAAACAGATGTTCCAACCCAGCTTAAAACCAATCCCCGTTATACGAATCTGTTGATTTGATTTGATGAAATTATTGCATACAAACTCTCATTATAAATAATTTCCTTATGGACAGAGCGCTGCTGGCTCAGTGGTACGAATACGCGCCTCTTAAGCGAAGAGTTTTGGTTCTAACCCGGGCACTCTGAATATTTCATGTATGAATGTGGTAAACTTGCTTGACAGAAAACATTGTAATGGAACCTATACAACCAAATTAACTATGGATTTGTAACCATAAACAAATTTCTCTTATACCTCCATTTACTCCTCTTAGTCTCGACAAATCCAGGAACATGGTTCAAACGGCCACAAATTAAACACGGCACATAAAATTAGAAAGATGATGATAATAGCAGGAACTAAATGTTACACGGGGTTTTAACAATAACCTTATTGTTAATCACACAATAACAGGAAAAGTATAACAAACAATTATTCACAATAAAACTCATGTTCCAGGCGATGAATGTCCTTCCTTCCTTGTTTAGAGAACTCGAAACGGCTAAAGTGATCTAGATGTATTAATATAATAGTACCTAATATTATATTAATACATCTAGATCATAGTAATATTTGTTTAATGATAGCTTTTGCGCGTACCTAACTTTTATATCTAAGATAAGCATACATTTGCTATCGCATGCTGCAATTAAATACTCTTAGCTACAAAGTCAACAATGATACAAAGTTATCACATTAGTTATTCAAAGAAACGTCATCACTTTATCATTCATATAAATGGAAGTAAACGAGTAAATAGCAAAGTTAACTCTCCATATTTTGAGAGGACCAACGAATAAATTGACTAAAATTATAATCTTGTTTACACAGCTTTGAAGAAGCGACTTGAAAATGTTTACTCAATTATGGAATGGCAACAAATTGGCGACATTATTTCCTCGGAATTCACAAATTCCCCATGAAATTGCCTTTGTTCTGGTAATGGGCAGATCCTATTTATTAATATCTGACGAATGACTTCATTGTGGATTAATTTAATGTAATGAAATCAGTTGGAAATTCAATCAATCGACCTTTAGAATATCTCCGGAAATTCTGTATTAAACTTAATACTTGCCGGCTTAATTATAAAGGTTTATGGTATTTTGGGAAGTCCCTGCCGTCTCCCCGACAAAGGAGAAACTTCGCACAGTTAATTCAAACGCCATAAACGCGAGAATCATAAAACAATATAATAATTTAGGTGTCGGGTGGTAGCTCGCGAGGGATCAACGCGGGCATTGTGCACTGTCCTGTCGCACTGAAATCTGCTTTGCGAATCCCTTTTCATGAAAACGACGGCTTAAAACCTCATTTAGCGAGGTCCCGACGCCTCTACCACTTAAACGTTATGGCCCAAGAAAATTGTCGCGTAATTTAAATAACTTTGTCGAGTCCTTTCCATTGTCTTCGGTTTCTGTAGCGCAGACAACCTCGAGTGCATAAATCTTCCCTTTCTGGAGAGCATCTTAATTTTTGTTGAGCACATTTATGCCATTGTTGTTTTGGATCATTTTGATGTTATGAAATATCTCACATAAATCTCCTCTATTTAATTCCGTTTTTGTTGGATGACTTAAGCGCGCCTTAGTCTTAATTGTTTTTTAATATCCCTTCCTTGACATTGATTTACTGCGATGGATTAAAAATTTTGCCTAATTGATGCTTTTTTGTCTTTAACTCCCGCCGTCTGAGAAGTTCTGCTAGTCATTTTCCTAATTACGGAGTGAGGCGGAATCGTTGAAATGAAAGCAAGTTACACATTACGGGCGAATATGAGAGAACATCAAAGGCATTCAGGTATGATACCTGAACAGAACTCAAACAGTTTCAGAACTTAATTGGAAAGCGAACGGGGCGTCGGATGTATTGACACAGTACTCGCCGTGACCAGACTGTGTGTTCAGCTCTTGTCCGAGTTGTGTCAAAGACTGCCTCTTTAACCATGGATTGTGGACTCTAAACACTCGAAACTATGGCTCGTTCAATATTCCTGATTCTCGATGACCAAGATTTGTTTACACTGCAAATTGATTACAATTACATAATTCAAAAACTCTTTACATATGTATATGTACGTACATTCATAAATATATCATCAACATTATGTAGCTATAAAAATCCGGCTACTCAAGATAGCAGAAAAGAGAGAGAGAAAGAGAGCAGAAGTAAGTCGCGTTTTCTTTTGTTATATTCTAATAAATAATATTTAGGTAATTTGAATTTAAATAACTGTTTCAAATATATGTTATCTTAGAAAACATATCATCGTTGAAGTGACACCTATATCTCACAACTATTATTTTTTAAGAAATTGGCTTTTTTAATTCAAGGAGTTAAAATTCAATTTCGCATGGGCTGTTTATTTTTCTCGCTTGTTATTAAATAATAAAGTACCTAATCCTGTAAACATTACATTAAAAGTTATATGAAAGTCCTATGACCAAACTTTAAAAGTTTATAGTTTTTTTCCTTCTCCTGTACAATAAGCATACCTACTACAGTCAGGAGCTATTGTCACTTCATCAACGATATAACAAATAAAGATGAAGATAATCGACATGAATGTTATTGTAGAACAAACTAAAACAGACACTAATATAACTCGATAATTATCAAATAGTTCATGCAATAAATTTCCTCGCATAATCTTATTAATTGGCATTGCAATATAATCGTTCCTGAATCTATAGAAGATAACGTAATCTCTAGGAACCTATTCATTATTCACGACTTAACCAACAAACTGAAGATGTATCAATCCAGAAACTTGCTAATCGCAACGATCAGAATCCAAATGCGACGTTTAAACATCTACTCAATTAAGCTGAAAGCCTGACGAGATGTCATAAACTTTAAACCAACGAAATTTCCAAACACAAATTGGTTAATGGAGCTCATTGAAATCTGACATCCTCTCGCTAATCAATAAACATAAACGTCGGCTCGAGCTCGGCACACGATCGACACACGCTGACGCACAGACTAATACCCGAGGGGGGAGTTCAAAGACTTTCCAATTTGGATATAGCAGTGCACCGAAGATTAACTATGTTTGTGTGCGGGTTTCAGTTGGAGTTTTGTTCAATGCGGAGCTTGGCTGTGAGTAAAGCCAGTGGTACAGTTGTGCGGCAATACGGAACAATAACACTATTATGACATTTGACATTCCACGTATGTATCAATCTACTAAAAACAAACAAAGTGAACTGAAATACCTAAATTCTTGAGCGGTTCCTAATTTAAATATCGGTTCTCTTGTATTTTTTTTAAAGTTAATCTTTGATTATATCCTGCCTAGATTCACCCTTCTGTTACTGATAATCTAAGATCCGAACCTAAGTCGACCTTCACCGAATTGATAATTAGAATGAAACATACTTTATGATAAATTTAGTCTGTCGTATTTATCCTGGACTGTCTGTGTATTTTTTATTATAAACAAAAAACTTTTAGTTAAATATTGCAACATCAAGATAATAAGAAAATTTTATCCTGACTTAACGTAAAAACGTATTTTTATGAAGAACTACAGCGTAAAATAAGACATCAATTTTTTTTATAAAGAAGATTAAAAGTTTTGACTCCTACTATATACCGCTGCCATGTTGGATTTCCTTAGTACAAAAAAAAATTAAGAACAATTAAAGTAAATTCTATGTGGCTTAATGCAACTGATTCTATAAATACGATTTTTTTTAACTAACCCATTTTGAATATATTTTCTAATATACTAACTTTATTATAAAATATGTTTTATTCTGTTATCAGCTCGGTGAAGGTTACCTTAGATTCGGATCTTCTACTATGAGACACAGAGTTGCGACTTTGCGAGCCTAGTACACAACTCCTGCCTTACTGTGCCGTACCTACTTTCGCTGCTGGAAAATAAAATATCTATTATTTATTTACGTATTCGTATAAATTACAATGTTAATTAGACATTTTCATTTTTTGCCTATTACTACCAGTGTAATGCAAATAATGCGCTTTCAAAAACATTATTAGGTATACATATAATAATGTAAATACTAGTTTACTTACTCTTTAAACAAGATCCATTGTTTTACCATCGCCTTGTATAAATATATTTGAAGTAAAAACCAACATCATATAATATTAGAGACTAAAATTTCGAAACTACTTCAGTTTAAAAGCACTGTATATTTTCAAAATGAAACCAATCTCTTGTTGTGCCTATTTAGACCGACTTATGCGAAGGCAATACAGGAATACAGGGGTGTTATGCATTATGTATACGGCTGGAAATAAATGCACAGGGTCTAATTCGCATTCGCTTTCAGGGGCGGTGAGGGCAAGTAAAATATGTGACAGTGTGGTCACGGTCCACGGCGCGGGGAAGAATTGTGACCTCTCAGACCTTTAATATCCGCAGCCCTCTCGTGTGAGTACGTGCTGAAGTAATTTGGTTTGCAAAAAGTAAATTTACTCTTTCACGGCTTGTTGCTCTGTGACAGATTGTGGAGGCTTCTTGTTTTGTGTACCGTTACGTTGTCTTTTCTATAATTTACTAGCGACAATATGACATTGTATAAATAAACCTTCTTCCTGAATCAACATATCTTTCGTAAGCATAACACAAAGATGTAGAATGTATTGTATGCAGCATATATCCTTAGAATTAGTTAGTTAGTGCCTACCTTATCTGAAAAGAATTACATATCACTTTAGTTTAAAGTTCATTATTATAACGTTGGGTTTACTTAGATACAAAATAGCAATACAATTTATTCGTCGGGTATGCAGAAAATTAATGAAATAATAGTACAGCTAATATATTGCCAAAATGACTAAGCTTTCAGCCCCATGCATTTACCGTTCGATCCATCTCCCCAATAACGCCGACTTGCATCCACGCCATTCACCAAATCTCGAATCAAGAACTTCATTACACAGTGCCAATCAGGGCTCGCGTGAAATCATAACTCAACGAGACGCCAGCCCCTCTAAATCTTCGGGGAGGCTCCATCCGTTGCGTTTAATTATATCCCGACCCTAGCACTCCACTACCTGGAGGTCGTTAATCTTTCTTAAAGACATATTCCTTGTCTCGGAGAAGACTTCGCGACGCTAATCGCTCCATGTCGCGTATAGATACATGATCAGAGTTAGTAGAGCAAGCGGGCTTAAGAATGTGCTGTAACTAAGCGTCGTCTTTAACGGTATAAATAAAATCGCTATTCATCACTAGATCCTCTGAAAATTCTAAAATATTCATCGCTCGTTTATTTTAAATATACCACATATGTATTTTGGATAAAGTTATCAACATGCTTCGAATCGATGTTTAATAAGAGCTATTAAACGCAACTGACAACTCCGATTGCTGTCAAAGCTTTACGTTTAATATTTAGGAACTATTTTTAAAAATATTTATTCCGTAATCGAAATAGATTAATCATCTCCAAATTTCTCGTTTCACTATCCCCCTAAGCATGTTACCCCAAGACGCGGCACAGGCTTTATCACTATAGCTAATTAATTTAATTAGATTGCATTTCTTCTACACATGCACAAGTTTTTTAAAATGAGCCGTTTTGTAGTACAGATATCGTACTGTAGTTTGAGTAATAGCTTAAAATTACTAGCGAATACTAGCGATTGAAGTCCGTCTGCCTATTATGGGCATGTTTAAATCGATCCAACACAGATCAAATCTAACGCATGCTGACCGGGCCTCATTAAACACGTCGATTACACCACAACCACATCCCCATTCCCAATAGATCTGTATTCCAGGCTTATTGCGCTAGGTAAGCCGAGTAACAAAGGCGAATATTTCGTGTTTCGTGTGGAGTAACGCGAATTGGGACAATGTAATTCGCGGTATCGATAACTAGGAATCACGTTATGCCGTTGGTTCTACACCTGATCTCTTTCCGATGATATTGGTTTGCCGTTTACAGGACTATGAGAGTGAAGAAGCAAAGAGTGCACCTGTGTATGCGCAGACACTTGTAACATTATAAAATCTCCTGTGTAGTTGGCTAATTTTAAATTTTCTGTAACCGAAATCGGTTAGAAGGATCTTATCGGTTCGAATCATACAAGATTGTGCTTTAAACTCGAATGACCATCATAATTAAAATTATTAAAACAGTCAACAAATATTCTTCACTTCAAATACCTATACCTAACTATGTAAAACACACTGTAGCTCTGTGGGTTATGTATTAATTTTATGTATAATTATGTTTTGCAACAGATTATAGATAATTAGTTTCTTTCTTCACACTTTACATATACACATACTTACTATCACGCTCTCAGTCACGGAAGGAGTAAATAAGAATCCAAGCAGTAATAAGCTCCTAAAACCACATTCAGTCAAAAGTAAAATTAAATTGAGTTACATACATACATAACATCATGCCCATAATCCCCGAAGGGGAGTCAAAGATGCAGCAGGCCCCTTTAACCACATTCAGCCAGAAACAAAACTGGGCTAGGTTAGATGGAAAATTGTGAAAAAGTGGTAACAAATGGCTAGCCTGTCGCCCAAACAATCACATACCCAAAAACCGATACACCATTAGTCGTATTCTACGTTCTTCAAATAAGAACGGGTGGAAGGAAGTGGGATTGTTAAGTTCTTATTTCGTTAATAAGTTTTTATGTCTTTAATTGTGCATTTTATGGAACAAGTAATAAATAAAAATAAAAAAAATAAAATGGAAAACATATAAGTAGGTATATACATACATATAATAAGTAGAGTTCATCAGTAAATCTGCTGTATAATAATCTAAGTTCCGCAATGCATGATACTACAGTAACAATAGTTGATAAGCCCAATAAATAAAATTAATAAAAAAATAAAACTTAAATTAAATGTCATAAAATGTAAATCCTATGTTGGTCTGGGACTTGGCCCATGTTGATCTGTGACAAAAAAAATTGTACCATCTGTGGTTCTTGGCAAGCATGTCGTATAAGGCGACTAATGGTTTACGGGCTTTTGGGTATGTGGCTGAGTACGCGACGAGCTAGCCACTTGTCACTCCTTTTTTACAGCTTTCCATCCAACCCAGACCACTGTCCCATGTTGGTCTTGGAGTTAAAAATAATATGCCAACTGTGGTTATTGTCTAGCATGGCGTAAAAGGCGACTATTGGTATATCGGGTTTTGGGTGTGTGATTGTGTAGGCGACAGGTTAGCCGCTTGTCACTACTTTTTCACAATTTTCAATCTAACCCAGACCGGCTTTATTTTTGGCTGAATGTGGTTACCCCGAAGGGGTAGGCAGAGTCAAAGGGGCATGCTGCCCCTTTGACTCTGCCTACCCCTTCGAGGATTAAGGGTGTGATGTTATGTTATGTTAAAATGTAAATCGTTGACCATACATTACATACTTAAAAGCCTGAAGTTTTTACACCTACAACATACACAAAGATTAGTATTTTATTTCAATTTTACGTTGCTATACGTTCGGAGTCTGAAACGGACAAATGGAATCCATCTAATATCCGTGGATAAACAAACTCTAACAATAATTAGTTACCGACTAATAGTGTTCCTATAATCAATCACTGCGACCAACCACATTCACTATTGTTTGTTATATTTGTACAAATTGTATTTATCACATATAGGTACGTTTCACTGCCAGGAGAATCGTTAGAGATTTGGTTTTATAGATTTACGACTAACTAAACATAACAAAAAAGTTTCAAATCGGTACGTTTATATAAAGTACCTAACTCAAACGCTTAATGATTGAGTAGGTATAACAAAACGGCCATGTAAATACCTTCTGAGAAAAAAAATACCTATCTTCGGTATTTTAGTTACAAAATTGGAGATATGACATGTTATAATCCTCTCCAACCATTCGAAGGATAAGACACAGCTACATTCAGATAGATAATTACATCGACTTCGTAATCGTTTCAGCCCTTTCCGTGAATGATTGAGATCCAATGTATATGCCATGGGCGAAACCTAAACTAAACTAACTAAATCAGAATTATTTCACAATCATTATGCAAAATCAATCCTCTTTAGTAATTAAATCTGTCGACGAGTGACCAGAATAGGCCGCGTTTGGACTATTGACGGAATGCCGACACTAATCTGTCAAGCGGCTGCGAGCGGCGCTGAATGCGGCGATACGTCAATTAGCCACTGAATGCAGCTATGATGACCGCCGGGTAAGATTACACGCACTATTGAAAGCTGCAATCATTTTCATACAGTAGGTATCTACTTCAGAAAATAAAAAAAATATCAAGACTGGGGCAGTCAGGGAAAAAAATCTAAGGGGCAGCGAGGTCTCTAAAGCACATTCAGTATTGATAAAATTAAGTGAAAAGACAAAGAAAAAAAGTTGTGACTAATCAACAAGGCCTTGTTACAAAATCGATACAGACAGACAGCAAAAATATTACATCTTAGACATTCTGCAATTTTAATCATATTAAAATAACAATAGCACAGTCGAGTTACTTTAATCATTAATGGATATTTATTATCTATATCTAAGTATAATTTCTTGTTTACAACCAGGTTTTTCATAATTTTCTTAAGCGCTAATACTAATAAAAATCTACTATAAGAAGCATTGGCTAAATAAGTTAACGTTAAAAGTTTGTTTATAATGTCTGATTCCAAAAATAAAGAGCGTTGCGATTTTTATAGAAAGTGCGAATATGCAAATTGCAGTTAAATAATGACTATCTACATATTTACTGAAAATTCAGTCCCGTATAATTCAATTAAATACCGATTCCAACGTGCCTTTCAAGTATATTTAAACAAACTACTTACACTGGACTAAAATGAAACGCAGCCAAGTAATTCGAATAGAATACTTGCCGGCACGTACGTCAGTAAACAGTGCCCAGACGGTGTTTGCTATTTTCGAGTTTAATCTAATTCCCTGCACTCAGACAGCCTAAAAAATATACTCATTTGAAATTCCAATGCATTCGGAAAGTGTCTCTTAGGTAATCATATCATTTGAATGCGAGCTGTTCACAAAATCGCCCCGCTTTAAAAACTTGGAAGTCCCCAGCGCATTTAGAAGTTTTAATTTTATAGCAGTAGCCTCCTAACGATTGCACTTTATTGGTATCGTTGTTCTCTATTAGATTTGTTTAGCTTTATCAGCCAATTTCGTTGGTGTTGAGGATTATGCTTTGGACGTAATAGGCTTCCTTAACGTATTTTCACTAGACGTTTTATATGTACGAACGTATAGATACTTGATAGGAGACAGATAAAAACATTTGCCTAATGATTTTATTCGATGTACAAATTTAACTCACAACTTTATTTTATTAATTTGGTGTTATGGGCTACCAGAATTTCTAAGTCTTAAATAATTGCCTTCCGTTTATAATTCGCATTCGCATAACATTTATGTCCCAAAATCGAACATCATTGATAATTTTTTATCGTTCATATCCAGTAAAGTAGTATTTATTGAAGTATATTAATGTTAATTGTATGAACTAATTTATTTGTTTTAAGAAGGGAATAGAAATCGAAATTTGCCATTCATAATTGGGATTTTGTCACCATTAGATTTAATTTTGATATATTAATTCTGAAAAAGAAAGTATCGTAGTATGTTGTTAAGCCTTATTTATTTTGAATTATATTGAATCTAAGATTTTTAAATTTTACAAAAACTGTTTAATATTAAGTCAGTTGACTATACGAACTAGTGACGTCACATGTTGACAAGCCCATCCAAAATCTATGAAGAGTTTCGTTTTGACAGCTCTTAAAAAGTATCTCAATTGACTTGCCAGTCAACATCCCTATTTTCGAGGCTCCAACTGACTCCAATAAACCCGCAGCAACAAAAATCCGGGGCCTAATAAACCAGAAACGATCTAATCAGACCTGGTCTCGTACCTCACCTTTACCTTACAGTATCTAAAGACACTATTTAATCTAGCAGACAATCAATAAGTTAAAATTCCGAAATCGCCACCTGAATAGTAAACGGTCGCACATTATTGTGGCGCTGTCAGTCGAAGTTTATCTAAGTAAATTTCAGCCGTAAAGCACGACAATTACTTCCGTGCTCCGTAACATTAACATGATAGCGGCGATGGAAAGTTTCTCTGTCCAACACGCCGGCTTGGCGACACGTCGCACACTGCCTTCCTACGAAGTGTTTACACTCACGCTATTTCGTTTGCGTATTAAAATTTGCTTAGATTTACGGCTTTCCTATTACATACATATCTACATATATATATCATCACACCTGCAATCCCTTAAGGGGTAGGTAGTCTGAAGAGCAAGTTCCTTCAACCTCTTTTACTCCAAAATAAAATTGAATTGGATTAGATGGAGGTTGTGAAAAATCACAAATCCGATACTTAGTTGGTAAATCCCAGATCAATATGGAACATATCGAAACTAATTTATTTATTTATTTGGACAATAAAACAGATTACAATCACTTAAATATTAAAATATTAAATATCTAACAGAGAAAATAATAAATATCTCAGGTTTACAAACCTGTGTTACAACTGGCTGTAGCCAGATTGACAGAACAGTGTTGAGACATCATCGTATTATTATAAGACAGAAAAAAGTATTAATTATTAATCTAATAAGTAAGAAGTAACTTGAGAAAGCATTAGATAGTTTATCTAATCTATGAGGTTTGGGCAATTTAATTGGGAAATGATCAATGTGAATTTTATTAATACTATTAAATAAAGGAAAGAAATACATATATTGGACAAGAAACCTAGTTCCTTTATTTTTGTAGGCTCTTTAGTGTCTTATCGAAAATTTTATAATCAGGGTATCATTGACGCGAGGTGACTGCTATGACTTTGAAACTTGATGTAGATGCGCAACAAAAAAGTTTTCACAAATAAATCAACGAAGGTACTACAAATACCCAGACTGTTTCATCAACAAATATTTGCCCTCCTCCAGTGTTCGAACATGCGCCCCTTGCGGTCGACGCGAAGTCCCAACGGGGTTTGAGTCCCAAGTGTATCTAAAAATAGCTCCCACCAACGCCTACAAAAACGGGCTCGGCCTTCAGTAATGAGGAATACACGCAAGTGTTTGTGTCGCATCCCAGATCCTTAACCAGTTATGCATAATAGTCCCATGTTGATATGGGACTTAAAAACAATATGCCAACTGTGATTCTTGCCCAGTATGTCGTAAAAGATGACTACTTAATAGTATATAGCGTTTCGGCTGTGTGATTGAGTAAGCGACGAGCTAGCCACTTGTCACTACTTTTTCACAATTTTTTATCTATCCCAGCCCAGTTATATTGTTAGCTAAATAAAGTTAAAGGGGCTTGCTGCCCCTTTGACTCTGAGGATTACGGGTGCGACGTTATGTATGTATATAGAATAGAGTTAAACGTAAGTCCTAAAAATCGATAATTATCCAAGCATTCCCATTTGCCAACCTGAGAGTTGAAGCAATGCGCTTTGCTGTCGCCGAGAATAGCTCCGATGAATATTGTATGGCGGGCAATCGGGCTGTCGGACAGGCGGCGATAATGCGCGCTGCATTAGTGATGCGACAGCCAGCGGTCGCCAGCGTGCTGCGGAGATTTGCGTGCTGTGGTTACGTTTGCTCAGCGAGCAGCATTTTTAAAAAGGCATTTTGGGCTTCAGTTCTATAAGGAAATAAGTAAATAGATACAGTTCTGATTAATATTTATATAGCTACGGTAGGTAGTTAATGCGCGCTGCATTAGTGTTGCGATAGCGGCCAGCAACAGCGACCGCTTGGTCACATAACATTGGCTGACTGCCTCATTGGTCTAGTGGTAGCATACGCCGCCTAAGGACCTCGAGGTCTCGTCTTCAAATTCCGGGTCGGGCCAAAATGTTGTAGCTGAGTATTCCAATATCGAAACTACTCAGCTCAGTAACAGCCCGGAGTCAGGAAGTGGGCGGTTCACTCACCCCGTGGATAGCACGTTAGGCCGTTGGTCCTGCGCCTGACCTCTCTCAGGTTAAGACGGGTTACCGTCTCACCGGATAATGACAGCGAAGCAATAGAAAGTGCATTTTGCGCAAACACTTGTGCACTATAATGTCTCCTGGGTAGTGGGCTAATCCTCGTTAAGATTGGCCGCCGTGACCAAAATCGATTAGGAGGATATTATAACTATAACATTGGCTCAGTAAATTTCATTTCCGTTTGGCCATTTGATCTGGACACAAAGTGTGGAGCGATCATGCTGCCTGCATTAGTGATGCGACGGCGCAGGTAGTGGCGACCGCACGCTGCCCAGTACTACAGAGCTGCGCTGTGTCAGTGCTGCTATTCCTAAATACCTCGTACCCGTAAAATGTGCATTACGTGTTGTGCGACAAAAATTACTTAAGTACCTTGTACTTGTAAAATGTATTTAACGTATCGGATGACAAACATTTTAAGCATAAAATATTTATTACTCAAAAACATTTCTAATCTCTTTATTTATGTAGGCCTCATTTATAAATCGTCAATTTTACAAAAATCTGTAGAGCAATATGAATCTACCACCGGTTCGGAATGCTAATTCTACCGAGCAGAGACCGGCAAGAAACTCGGTAGTTACTCTTTTTAGCGTCAAAATATACATGAGTAATATACACTTATTTTTAAGTTATAAACCAAATGATACAATCAATGACTGTGGGAGATGACATAATATACTAGGTGGGTTGTTGAGTTAAAGTACTTACCTAATATTTATTGTATAAATATGTATGTGTATTAATATTCCTACTAAGAAGTTAGTCGTCGGTTAAGACACAGAAAACACTCAATTGAGCTGGCCAGCTATCCCGATCCTATAGTAATATAACACCGTGTGATTTATTCGCCGATGACATTTTATTAAACCCATAAAACATCTAGAGGCCTTCAGGAAAACCCTTCTTTCGTGCCTTATTAAATCATCCAGGAAAGAGGAGGACGAAATTACCCGCAGGCATATGTTTCCTAAGTACCTCGTTTGTGAAATGTCGTATCGTGTGACAAAAATTTTAGGCTTGAAATATTATTTGGGGAGTTATTAAATTACGACCTTATAATTGGGTTCGAGACTGGACTAATTGTTTGCTTGAGTTGTGTAAGAAAGTTCGCAATACAAGTAAAGTGTAATAAAAGTAACTAACGTATGATAATAGTAAGTTCTTCTTCCAAGTTACCTAACATTTATGTGCTAGACAAACAAAAATAGGTAAGCCGTCTTTATTTCATTATTTACGAGTAGCAGATATTTTAGTTATGTATAAGTAAGAATAACTTTATCAGCGCATGTTGGCAAGTCGGAGTGGTCAGAGACCCTGGCCACGAAATTGAGGGTCGCGGGTTCGAATCCCGCTAAGGGCAAATGTTTCGTGTGATGAACATGGACATTTGTACTCGAGTCATGGATGTTTATTAACGTATTTAAGTATGTGTATCCGTTCACCTAGTATCCATAGCACAAGCTTTAAGCTTTGTTTGGAACTAGGGAATTGGTGTGCGAATCTGAAGAGTTTATTTTATTATTATTACCTACATAACTAAAGTCTTGAGGCGTAGTTAAACATATTAATAAATAAAAATACATCCATACTTTTCCAGACTTACACTCCAATTCCCAGAGACAAACTAAGCTCGTATGACTTCTATGGATACTAAGTACCGGATAGACATTCTTAAACATGTTTATAAACATACCTAAATTCTATAACGTGGGTATAAACGTCCCTATATAAATGTTTACCCCTAGCGCGATCTGATCCCACGTTCTTTGGTTTCGAGACCAAGGTCTCTGACCACTCGACCAATCCGCCTATGGAATTAAACCTAATGAGCTAAATGTTAAACTGAACACTGCTAAATAACTTATCAAAACTCCATTAAAATAAAGGTACGACTTTACTCACACACACCTTAAGTATTAATGCAAGCAACATTTCTTCAGGAACCCAGTGGGCAGGCGCGGACAAAGTGTCCGCTACAAGAGTGCCAAATATGTTTTTTGCCAGTTTCTTAGAAGCCGTCTGGTGCAGCCGCCCCGTCGTCGCCGCCAACATTACCGCAGCCTCCCCTACTTAGGCGCATAGAATGCTGCTGAGATACGGTAATTGCAGCAATCATAATCTTCATAGCGTTATGTTATACTTGGGATCTATTTAACCGTAAATTGGAGAATAAGATTATTACAGTAGAGTGACTGAGCTAATTTTCATATCCCTTTGATAGTGAAACCAAATATCTAATATGTATACATTATGTCATGATTGGCCGTCTTTAACCCCTGGGCACATTAGAAAATTAATTGTTATATTAGTAAATAATATAATTCATTTCCTAAATATGCCCAGGTGCAACGTTACACTAGGGAGGCCCTCTCGATCGCAGGGCCCTGTGGAAAAGATGGCCCTGATTACATATCCAGTGTTGTTGCAGCTGGTATGCAAGCTTCTTCGCTGCAAGCTATAAATAATATCAATTCACATGCAAACATTACAATTTCAAGCAACGATCCTTGCATTTGAAATTTGTGACTATATTAATAAAGCTACGACCGATTCAACAAATTACGTCAAGAGCTAACAAATTGTGTCACTCTATGCTCAATGTTGAAGATAAAAAATTGAAGCCTAGGCATTTTTTGAACCCCGTGATGCAGAAATAATACGTAAACATTTTCCTTTCCTTTCAGGAAAGCAACTTTTTACTGTCACATACATATAAACAATGATTTTGAATCGATGAAGCTGTTTTATTCCAATACATAATAAACAAAAGCCATTACTGTCTTATCTTTCCTCTAACAAATTATTAACAACTTGTACTATTTATGATTTCTTAGATTCTTTCAGCGGCATCTTAGCGCCCCTGTTTTGCCATCGGGTCTGTAATTGCCAAATTTATGGCACCCTACACTAACGCAATTGCGGGCCGAGCGGCGTGTATCACTTCTAAATTAGATTCGGTGGAGGCGCAAAACGCTGTCACATAAACTGGAATACATATTCCAATCAGAGTTGTAAATAGCGGTTTGATGTCTTGTTTTTGACAAGAAGACGATTGCATTTATCGCAAATAGTCATAAATACACGTATATTAAGCCATTCTTGTCTAAAAAGAACTTGGTGGAAGAATATTAAACAATAAAATTATTGTAAATGTCTGTTAATTTCTCTTTTGGGTCTGGGACGTATATACGCGTAGAATATACCAACGGTATTCCTTGCCTAGCTTAATAAAGGCGGGATTATGATTATGTAGGCGACCAGCTAGCCACTTGTTTTTTTTTTTTTCATCGAACACAAGTCAATTTTATTTTTGACTGAAAGTGTATTTTTTATGTAAATGTTAAATGATTTTCTTCTGACACAATAAAGTACTGATACTCTATATCCCGTGTTAGTACAAGAGTATACTCACGAACAGAATTGTACGCAGGTTGAAACACGGAAGCTAGTTAGCTATAAAGTTAATATTATTTCAGATAATAGTGTATATATAATTCATAGTCGCAACTACGTTTAGTTCATTAACTCTGCATCTGCTGAGATGTACAGATTACACAGTTATTAAACTAGTTTAAACGCTACGAACATGGAGAATTCTCTGCGAACATAATTTGATATTTGCTCAATTATACTCTCGTGCTCTATAACATGAGATAACATATCGAACTTGTAAACTATATCTGAATTAGATTTTCCTATGGGTTCATGAATTCATCATATGAATTATTTAAGGGTTTTGTATGTACCATTGATGTAGAACGTTTTAAATAAAAGCAAAATATAAAAATTCCCTTGATTCTTTAAATTTTAGGAATAAATAGGATTGTACGCACCCTCAACCACTCGACCAACTATAATATAAGTAACAAGCAAACTAAGTACATTTAAATTAATTTATTCTGTTTGCCCGCAATAATTGGTTCAATAATTTATTCTGTTTGACAATTATTAATAACTATCTCTTAGACTAAATATACTGACATTCTCGGAACTGATTTTTTTTACAGAAAAACCTGAAATGACCATTGACTTCATAAATTAATGGCGCCTGGAATTATTTACGTTAAAGTAAAGTTTCGCACTTCACGTTAAGCCACAATGAGAGCAAAGGCTGATAAACTTCATTTGCACAGTGCGACCAAGTCAGCGGACCGGATGGGCCATGGCTTTGTAAATAATTAAAGAACAGCCCGCAGGCGACGCACTGACAGGCAGATTCTCGAGAGTAAAGAGATCAGGTTATTTCAAAGGCAAGGTAAAGTAAGGAAACATGGCTTTGGCGCCAAACTTTTACCTGTTATCTCAGTTCTATTACTTTACTAAAAGCGGTAGAAGTGGTCTTTATAACTTTAATAAATAATAATTTGTTCACACAAAGCTAATCACTGGCAGACTCTTCGGTTTACTTTGCAGATTTTGTAATGGTGCTGTTTTGAGAACACCTATAAATAATATCAATCTATTTATCTCCAGAAAGTCAGTATAAACAAAATATGTAATGAATGTAAAAATATTTTAAAATATCATGATTTTTTGTTCACCCTTTACAAAGTAAAACGTGATGTCTTACATTCGTCGTCAAGAAATCATACAAATACAAATACTTTATTAAACAGTAATTTGCTTAAATATATTTTACAAATATTATTATATTTGTACTTAACTAAAACTAACTTTATTTATATAATTATGTTTAACAAATATAATTATATTTGTTATCGGAATAAAAATAAACAAGGACCATCGCTTACGATGATCAAAATACGGTGTTACACAACAGCTGCGATGTGTAGCAAGTACGCCGTAGCCAACTGCTACGGAGAGCATTTGCTATCGCTACAATAAAATAACTGCGCGTAGCATGCTGTAGCATTCATTATTAGGATTGCATCTTTTTAAATAATTTACATATATTAGATTTGTTTTTTCAAATAAGAAGATTTTGCGTGGTTTCCTAAAGATGGTAAAATCTATTAGATAAATTTATGTAGTACTAGAGTATCTGAATGAAAAAGTATATTATTTAAGTAACTTAACTAAACTTCACACCACTTCCCTAGCCAGGTAGGCAGAGAGAACCGAACGCCATATGGGATCCTTACACACCTCACTCGCCTCTTCAACATTCATGATCCTTTTAATACAAGCTCTACGGTTTTAATGACTATATTATACAAGTAAAACGCGATTTTTTATTTATAACTAAACTTCACGCCACTTTCCTAGCGGGTTAGGCAGAGAGAAACCAAACGCCATATGGTACAATCCTAACATTTATAAAAAATATATTTTATTGTTTGACATATGTAAGCTTGGCTCTGTAACATAGGTTCTCCTGTATCTCCTATACAATTAATCTTTGTGTTAGTGCTTGTTAGAATAAGAATTTTCATTTTCATTCATTTCATCCAATATTATTTTCTAAAACAAGAGTCAAAGTCAAAATCAAAACATTATTTATTTATATAGGTTTCCAGGAAACACTTATCAATCGTCAAATACAGGTAAATCCAAAGCTATATAATTCTACCACTGGTTCAGAATGTTGTATCTACCGAGAAGAATCCGGCAAGAAACTCGGTAGTTATTCTTTCAATACAACTTATACAAAGGTGTATGAATCATAATTAACTTTCAACCATGTTTTAGTGTGGGCCTATTGTAGAGTATCAAATTAAAAATATATAAATTACAAACCAAAACTTGACCCGATCATACACATACCATTATCTTAGTACATGTCTTAAATGTACCAGTTTATGACTCTCCATAATACTAACAATACTATCCAGCATGAAACATTTGCACTAATTCCCGTCTATTTCAAGCTCCGAACAGATTACATCGACAGGCTGTTAACTCGGCTCCTATTTACTAGAAACCAACGACTTATAATACTCATAGACCAACACTGAGCTGCCACAAGGCCTCGCATAAAGCCGAGAGGTGGGATTGGCTCGCGAACAATGCCGCCATTGTGGGCCCGACAAAGGGACGAGCCTATTAATTAACTCGACGGATCGCTGCAGCCACGCTGTACTGTGGCTGACTAACCTGTTTTTGCTATTGTAAGTTTGATCTGCTAACGAGAATGATAGTTTGTTTTATGTTCGACTAGATTCTGCCCGTGGCTTACCGTTGTACATCGATGAAACAAAGGCTATATGTTATTCTGGTGTATGAGCTATATTATTCTAAAGTTTCATTAAAATCCTTTCAATAGTTTTAGCGTGAAAGAGTCAAACATCCATCCATACATACAAACTTTCGCATTTATAATATTAGTAAGATAGGATGCTTCTTTTCTGTTTTTTTCACGTATCCAAAGACTGGCTATGTTCTATCTGACGATATATTCCTAATACCAAATAATAATAACAATGGTATTTGTCCATTATCGGAATACAATTGACATTACCTCTAATCAAAAGATGAATATCATATCGTAAACTTAATAGATAGACGCTTAGATTTGGGACATTACTTAGTTACAAAATATAAGGCACTGTTTATGAAATTTCCAATTATTTTATGAAGTTGATTCAGTTTTTATTATTGTTTAAGATGAGATGAGAAAGGTAAGGTACTTTTGTAGGCGTTGTCTGTTTTAATTCCAACTTAAGCACTCAACTTGACCTATGTCAAGTTGAGTGCTTAAGTTGGAGTTAGCTATCTAACTCAGTGTATATTTTTTATGTATTCTACTACTAGATACTTTTATTGTACTCTGAGATACCTTTTAAATTACTGCAACATATTACCTTATCTTAATAGGTTTATAAATTTACTTAAATAAACTTAAGTATATGACTCAAGACCGCTAAAACGTTTATACAAAAGAAATTGTACATCTTCACCTTAATGTACTTACTTTCAACCATACGAGTATACATAATTGTATAATAGTCGTCGTCATAGCCACGAATCCCACAATACAATAGGCCCAAAGGCCGACAGCGCTATTGTTTACCAAATAACTGAACTCCGAATAACTGAAACTGAACTGTACCTCTATCAGAATCAACTTACTGATAGACGCCTCCTGCACTGTGGGTCACTTAGCCGCGTATTTCGGACATGTGCAATCATGCATCGTCTAAGTTGCGCAAACAGCGCCCCGGGGTACAATACGCCACGTAATTTAATTACCAATTGATCACCATTGATTCCCGCTACACTGCACATAAATTAAGTAAACTGGCAAAGGTCAGTAGAATATACAATCACTTGAGTCTATACTTAGGTATCAAATGTCTTTGCTATTTTCTTGCCTTATGCTCTTGATTGGTTCCGCTTAAATTTAACGAGCTTGGTTTGGTTGAAGCCACTGCCCGTCAGAAAGTTGTCACCAATAGAAGAACCAGGTAAATTGAATTAGGGTTACACTTGCACATCAATCAAGTTATTTGAATATGCAGATTTCTTTACCTCATTGGTACATGTGGTATAAATTTATATTTAGTTTTTTTTTATCCAGACGTATGTGCTCAGGTATAGACCAACGCCCCTCGCATATAATAGGTGTGTCCTTTACCATCTAACTCTTCTGTAGTCAATAAATTAGGTAACTATAGGGATTTTACTAATTTCACCACCAACATTCAGCTACTAAAACTTTCATGCTTATTCGACTCTAATACCATTTAATGATATTCTATTCTTAAAACCCATAAAGGTCACTATTCAAAACAAAGTCCAAAAAAGTCATATAAACAACGTTAAAAAAAACTACTAAGTAAGTATCTCAGAAAAATTCAAGCCGAAAACATCGAGGCATCTCATACAAGATGCACATAAGTAAGCGAGCTCGGAGTATCTCACGCCTCGCGAGAACTTCCCGGTACTACCGCCCGTAGGTGCTCGTAAATCTGCGTTCTTTATACGGGCGAGAGGTTTGAGAGGTACAGTACACGGAGAACAAGGTTTAAATAAAGGCGAAGGTGACGAAAAAGTCACGTGGGGCAAGTGGCAAAGGAAACACAAAATTTGTCGAGCTATGTCCAAATTATTCGCCTTTTTCTATTTTTATAAATTGATCGTATTATTTTAGCTTCAAAGAAACAAAACGGGGTAGAATTCAAGTTGATGGAAATTTCAAACAAACATAACATTATTCCCATAATCCCCGAAAGGGTAGGCAGAGTCAAAAGGGGCAACCGGGCCCTATGACCACATTCAGCCAAAAACAAAACTGGGCTGGGTTAGATGGAAAATTGTAAAAAAGTATTGACAAGGGGCTATCTCGTTGTCTACACATTCACATACCTAAAAGCCCATATACCATTAGTCGCCTTTTACAACATGCTAGGCAAGAAACACAATTGGCACATTATTTTTTAAGTCCAAGACCAACATCGGACATTTCAACTTTGAAGAAAAAGGTCACGTGCATAGGTGAGCTTTAACCTAATTTAACCACTTTTTGCCAAAATAAATTCTAGCTGGGTTAGATAAGAAATTGTGATAAATAGCAATAAATAGCTAGGTCATCCCCTACACAATTACAGACCTAATGCCCATGATTAGTTGCCTTTTACGATATTTTAATCGCCAAACCATCATTGGACAGTCTGAGACCAACATGGTTGGTCATATCTACTTGCATAATAATTTTTTTTGCAACTTAATAAAAAAAAGCATTTGTAAACTAAGATGATAATAAATTTGATAAAATCCATCATGTATCTTATTAAAGTAAGTCATGCCCATATGTAGTTATGTATGAAAACCAATTTCATCCAACCAAAACATTCCGTTCCGATGCGCAACCACTTGGCAATTAATTTGATTAGAAGCACACACGAGAGCTGTTCGCTTGATATCCAGGTCCCGGGCCCGACGAGCCGGGCGACGCCAAATAAAGTTTACAATCACTAGGGGAGACTCGGGGGCGCCGTCGTTAAACAAACATACGGTTCTGCCCGTCTACAACATTACGGGACCTTGACGATTCGAGCTATGGCGGAGCGGCGAAACACGATGATTCATGAAACGTGTAATGCTGAACACCCGTTTCTTATCGTTAAACTATTGAATAGTTAACATACTCGAACTTGTCACAAATAAATCTCGCTGAGAGGTTTAGTGGCCAGTAAACGTTAAAGTTTGTCTGGGCTGGCAAATGAATATTTGCTACTGTTTTAAAAATTATGGATAATAATAATTAGTAAGTAGTACTCGATATTCACCAATTTCAGTAGTAAGTACATTTAGAACCCAGCAAAAACTACATTACCTAAAATTTTATTAAATGATTGA
This sequence comes from Glyphodes perspectalis, assembly GCA_951394215.1. NCBI lineage: Eukaryota > Metazoa > Arthropoda > Insecta > Lepidoptera > Crambidae > Glyphodes > Glyphodes perspectalis. The sequence continues at coordinate 5,916,182 of OX596206.1, read as the reverse complement.
CTGTTGAAACCCTTTTTAAAAGTTGTCCATCATTTGTATTTCTACACTAAATACGGCCCCGTTCATGTCCGCGTCCGATGCGTTCCGGAACACAAAACCTCATCGATCATTATGAAAAGCAAAAAAAAATCAGTTCATCTAAAAACCAATTAGATTCTCTATGACGGCCGCGTCACTTACCCGGCGCGAGTGGCCGTCGTGATGGATGGGAATTGATATGATTTTATTTTATTTCGCTTCAACTCGTTCATCGGTGTCATTCGAAATTGATTGCTCGTGAAAACACCTAACACCGACCAAGGGAATTAATTTTTACGGATTTTTTTTCTATCTGCTCTAAGCCCAAAGGTGGACAATATTGGAGAGGTAAATATACATACCATCACGCCCGCATTCCCCGAAGCGGTTGGCAGAGACAAGAGATAAGCGCTTTAAGCCACATTTAGCCATAAATAAAATTGAGTTTGGTAAGATGGCAAATTTAAAAAAAAGGTGTAACAAGTGGCTATATAGTCACTGACCCGATAGCCATTAGTCGCCTTTTACTACATGCTAGGCAGAAAACACAGTAGGCACATTATTTTGTGTTTCAGACCGACATGGAACTTAAATACAATAGACTGATCACTAACGGATGAAATGGATCATGAAGAATGTTCAGGCGTTAATACTAATATCGTACAAAAAAAGGAAGACTTCTTTAGGTATTGACGTATATTAAAAGTTATTCTTTACTTGTACAAATTTTGTATAAAAAACATCAATGCTAACATTGCCAGCGAATTTCACCAAAACGGGTTCAAACTCGTTCAGTGGCGCTTCGTCCATTTACACGGTTCGCAAAATAGCAAAATGGCGTAGCAGTAAGTTGCCAATAGTTTATTATTTCGCTTCGCCATAATCGAATGCAAATTGTCCCTGACAATAGTAATCTAGCGAGTCGAATGTAGGTCGATCAACCGTTCGTGAGGGATGAACGTTAGCGTGCCCGGCCCGACGTTTTTCACAAACCTGTCGAGCCGCATGCAAAACCGTTTCGATTTCCACAACATATTTTTCTATACGTCCGGGCGTATAAATAAACTTACGTAAACTGGCCCAGTTTCAAATCGCGTGGTTGTCCTAACAAGCAAATTTAGATTTTTGGGTTCGTTCTCAAAGGTATTTTACATGACTGGCTACATTTTACGGGTTTTTCTAATACTTAGTTAGTTTTTTGCCAACAGTAAGTAATGAGCAAGATCTATTTTTACAGTTCATTTTACAATAGTTCAAATAAGCAATCTTTAATCCAGGACAATGCGAATTATTTAATATTTGCTGTATTTTAATAAAATAATAATACATTTTGTATTAATTTAAACACAAAAACGGCCATTCCATCTTACGATCAAATGCAACACCCAATAAGATGCAGAAAAATATGTCGAACCAGAATAATACATAAGAATACAAAACGATTGCATAACCACTTTAAGCAAATCGTAAATTGAAAATGAAATATAAATTACAATTGAAATTATTCTCCGGAACACCTGGCCAAATTTCCCATCAGGCCACAATAATGGAATAAATCAAATGCCATGAGCATTCGTCATGCCACAGAATCGAACACCTTCCGAAAAAATCATTGGGTAATAAAAAGCTTAACGTAACAAAAGCCAGCTCCGGACACGTAGGCACGATTTATAGCTATCCCTTTAACCGCAATATTGCGTATATTTAAAAAAAATCTGGCAAGGGCGACATTTGTCGAGGTTTGGAGGTTCAGTATGTATTATTAGATATTTTCTTGACCTACCCCACCAGGGCAATAGCGTAAATTTAGTTAGTTAATTATAGAAATTTATAGAAAATGGTCAGATGTCGACCGTTGAGTTAAATTACGATGTAAAAAGCTTACTTTTTATTTGTTTTAGTAGCTCTTTTTAATTAGTTTAGTGTTTTTTTTTAAATAAATTACAGCATTACTCCGAGTTAGAAGCTGTTATTTTTTTCATCCTCTAATAAATAATCTTCAATAGATCTTATTAGCTTTTCTAAACAGGCATTCCTCACTCTTTTTTAAAATAAGTTCATGTTTTCTCACTTTTTGCTGAAATAAAGATTTCAATTAAATAGCTCTTATACCAAGACGAGTACATCCTTGTAAGTGCTATAACAGAATGTATATATTTCATTCTCATCTATAAATCATACCAAGACATATGTCTATGTTTGTCTAGCACAAACTAGCGCGATACATTTTATAAATAAGTCGGTAAGGCAACTTGTATCTGTGTCTGACTCTCAGTCACCGAACAAACCCTAGCATGAAAAGCCCTAACATAAACTCAGTTTTTTCAAAGAAGAATTGTTCAAAGAAGAGTCCGGTCGAAGCGGCCGTTTCATCCTCTAATTCTTGCAGAAATAACAAAGAAACAGCAAATGATCCAGCGAGACCTGTTTTTATATGACGTACGGAATCCTAAAAATACATTAAGCCGGGGAGAGCGAGGTGAATACGCTATGTATCTTTCGGATTGTGATTGGAGGCCGGGGAGCGATAACTTCCACTTCATGACCCAATTTTTGTCGGATAAACAATGGAATTTGAAATTTTATCGCCGCCCCCATCGTTATCGGCACACACGCTGTCGAAACACGTTTGCGGGTTGTTTGCTTTTCATTACCTAAATTCAGCACAATTTTAATGTGATTAAGAAACAAAAATATCGCTCTAAAGCAACATTTTCTGGTTTTGGAAAATTAATTTTGTGTGGCGCAAAGAAAATATTTTGTCGCTAAACAATTTACGGAATCGGCCTTCGATAAATTTGGGGTCAAGCATGCCACTTTTCCTATCGTTATCATTACGTTAGTTGTAAAATTAACTATTTGACATAGAAGTACCTAACGATAAAGTTATGAATATTCATGCGGAGAGATAAAAGCCAACACACTCAATGTGACACAAAACTAGATAAATAATTAAACAGACTTAATGTTTTTTATTTGCAAATTCAATAATATCTCATTATTATTATTTTTTTCTATATTTCAATTTATGTCGACTTATAACATAATTAAGCATCAATAAAATTTCCACTGCTCGCTTCAAACAACACCCCCTGCGATAGTAATAAAGCCTATTTGGGCATAAATAAAAATAAGAACGCATAGACAACTGGTCATGCAAATAGTTTTTAATTAAGGTAGTTTATTTTACCGTTAAATAGTATCTCCTTCACTATAGAATACAACAAATCGTTAAGCCCACTCCTCTCATCTGATTATTCATTGCCCGAAGGTAACATAAACAGGTTGTAAGTGTGAATAGGACATAGCCTATCTTTATTACTAAGGGTGCATCTAAATCCCGAGTCAACAACGAATGGAATCCTTCCCACATGGGTACAAGAACCGTTATGTCATGCAAATTTAACGGCCTTCGGAACTAATTACTCCTCCCGTACGCAGATAAACCCTTTGTATAGTTTTCAAACATTCTAGACTGAGCTAGGCGCCTAAGTTGAAGGAGGTGTAAGTTTAGTTAGTGTAATATAGAAGTTTGTTCGGCTCGTGCAGTTTATTATTGAACATGTGATGTATCTAGTCAAATAGCTGATGCATTATTCGTGTTAAGACTTGGGGCCTTATTCTGAGGAACTGCTTGGCAATGTCGTATTCCGTAATTCGTTATTTTTTAGATGATTGTAAATATTACATCACATCAGTATACATAACTACATACTTACAGTATACATAACATCACGCCCATAATCAGCAGCAGCTGATACCTAAGTTTTATTTTTTGCTGAATGTGGTTAGAACCCCTCTAACGACATTCAGCCAAAAATAAAACTTGGGCTTGGTTACATCGAAAACTTGAAGAAGAAGTGACAAGTGGCTAGCTTGTCACCTACACAATCACATACTCAAAACCCCATATACCATTAGTCGCCTTTTACGACATGCTAGGCAAGAAACACAGTTGGCACATTCTTTTTAAGTCCTAGACCAACATGGGAAAATATTCAGATCTAAATAAGATCAATACTTTTGAACTAGTTCCATTACGCTGCCTCTTTTGAAATTGGAATCAGTGGCAGACCAACCAGGGGGCAGAAGGCAAAGGACCTGTAGGCCTAGGTGACCTCCAAAATGTATGGTACAACCCTAAAACACTATAACTATACATTTATTTGCACACCCCTCAGCCTCTTCCTTCTACGGAAATTTCTAAAATACGGGTAGCAAAACTGCCAGAATCCATACTAGGAGCTTTATTCGGCTTTGCTGCCCCAGGTCTCTGACAGGCTCAGTCCGCCACTGCTCGAACATGATATAGACTTTTAGCAAAAGACTGTTCTCCGACCATTATCCGTTGGTACTAGGAAATCTATGGGCGTAGTTCATAATTAATAACCTATTATACAAAACAATATTTAGCATCAAACCATACTTTACACTTTACCACGTGAATTATGGAGGCGTCTTCATATGCTTACGAGAAATTACGATGTGCAACTCCCCCAGGACTGCCCTCCCAGTCACCTGATATCACCTGAAAGCTTTTTATTTCATGTTCCTCGCCTCGAAGAATCCCTAGATACAAACTGGATATCACAATTTGCGCAAAAGTAAACATGGAGTTAGGTTACTTTCATACCTGTTGTTCAACAATATTTGAGGCTTTAATGCAAAAAAGTATACGGACCATTCTTATTTAAATAAAATGATTAATGCCTAGACCCTAGTTAGTTGTTCTATTATATTTCCAGGTTAGCTATATACATATATTTTATGCATATACGTTTGCAAGCATGCCTATTTATACATACCTTATCCCAATCCTAAGAAGAAGGTTCTTAGCTGATGGACTGTCCAAAAAACAGACATAAGAATGCTCCTTAGTGGAATCGTTACCAACGGAGCATCATTTTCTTTTAATCCCCGAAACCATAAATAAGTGTTAAATACCTTTCTACCTTGGCAATTTTTTGGTTAAATAAAGTACCTAAGTTCACCTTGTGTTCATTTTGTGTGAATGTTATGTGTCGAAAACTTCAAAATGCGTTTTAATTGCTATAACTATGAATTTATATAGGTATTATCAAAGCAAAATCTTAATGTATCCTTAACATCTGATATTTTAAGCAATATAGGTACACACAAATGTTAAAGCAGATATTTCCGCCAGCTTCCATTAACGAAATATCACGTAAGTCAGGCTTACCCCGAGACATCCTTTAAATTGAAGATAAATTCTGTGAAATTAACTCGCATTAAAAGTAACAATACGCATTATAAGTTTCAATAAATTTGATTGCGTAGCTTTATGATTAACTTTGTATCAAATATTACGTCCTACTTTTTAACCAGTGCATTGTTTGCGAAATAGCAAAAGGAGAAACTATGTTCTACGTGTAACATAAGATATTATACATGTATAGAAAACATTTTTTTTTTAATTTGTCGAAGCATGTACCTACAATTTATAATTTGTACTTTTTCCAAAGAATTGTTTTGATAATACTTATTTCATTTTACTTATTCAAAGAAACCATTGGGATTATCACTAATATCAGACACAAATAATTATAAACATAAGTAATTGGAGAAAATGGAATAAAAAAACAGAATCATAGTTTCCAGTCAAATTTTACGGTTGCGATAACTAAATGAATATACCGGTAGCAGGTATCTAATAATTACACACATAACCTACAATTATTGAAATCGGAAAACTGCTAATTTAGAGGATAGACATTTAAGAGATTTCTCTGGATATTCATCCATCCTGTTCAAACGTCAGCAATATCGGTTGCGTCTTCAGCGCAATCCGAGGAACACCGACAAAATAATTCTCAATAACAAACTCTCGAATGGGACTGAATCTTGCCCGGTGCTATTGCAGTATTTCCTTTGAATGCGGAAAGCCATAGATTCATGCATCGACTGGATATTGGACAAAGCCGGCGGCCGACAACTGTTCCCGCATTGTTGCGGGTCCCGCAACAATGCCCGCGGTGACCCATTTGTGTGCCTCGATGAAAAATATCAAGAGTTATCTAAGCGTAAGTTTTTTTTTTAATCCGCGCCGAGTATGAAAGGATGCATTCCATTTGTGGACGGACGTGGAATGAGCCCAATGTAGCGCCGACCTCTTTGGTAGTAACGATGACTGGCTGACAAACTAACATAAGTAGGTACCTACATCTCCGTCACACTTAAAGGAATGATTTGAATTAAAAAGATTAACATCGCTAAATTTAAATAACCTTGCAAAATATCACGAGTTACTTAACCGTAAGAAGTTTTTTGCGAGCCCAAATTTGCTTTTGGGCTCTAAACTTTATCTATAAATATAAATACAAAACCGAGCATCAAATACTACAAAGCCAAGTAAGAACATAAAAATATTGGCGATTCGCAAATACTTCGCGATCCGTACAACATATTTCAATTTATAAAACTTCTCAAAAAGACGATGCCCGAAATAATGGAATTTTAAATTAAAAAAAGATTATTCATGGTGCGTTCGTAATAACATTTATAAATGGTACTTTAGCTACAAAACCCTCAAGCTTCGAGAAAATTGTAAATGGTAACAATAAATAAATTCGAATGTCTCGCTTTTTGTAATAAAAGTGTGCTTGAAAAGGTTTTGAAAGCTTTCACCGCGGCAATAAGTCTTAACATAAAGGCGATTATGTATTTTCCTACACTTTTAATATTCTATAATAACAAATGCGCAACATTTTGCAAAATAGAGCTCTCTAACGATAAAAAAAAATTGTATTAGATCTTCTTCGTTTCACGTTTACAATGTAGATACTACTAGCAACGCCCCGCGGTTTCAACCGCGTAGTTCCCGTTCCCGTTGAAATACGGGAATAAAATATAGCCTATGTTATTGCCTTATAATATAGATGCCGATTCGTAAAAAAAATTTCAAAATCAGTTTAGTGGTTTAGGCTTAAAAGCAAAACAGACAAACAAACTCACAATCGCATTTACTATATTAGTTAGACTATGAATATACTATGAACTTCTGGAATATAGTACCGACATAGCAGCATGATGTCAGTTCTGTATCGACTTAAATGATGACTTAGTTAGTGTTTATACTATAACAATTTAAAAATAAATTTTGTTCATTAAGTTTACTCAGCATTCAAAACTTTAAAAATATTTAGCCGCATACCCAATATCGTTCGGTAATAACAATAAATCTTACACGAGAATTCCCTATCGAATAAAACGCAAACACCATCTAATCTAATACACGTCTCATGATAATGTTAATACCACGGAAGCCATTTTAAAGGAGCCCCTGTAAGATGTTTACTTTCATACAGCGAGCGAAGGTTTCTCTATTGTCTACCCGAATGAATTTTCGTTTATTTGCGTAAGCGGCGTACCCGACGTCTTTTATTCCGACTTGTGTTTGATGATACTGCCATTTGGGTGAATTATTGACGATCGTCGCAGAAACTGTGAGGGTCTGGTGTTAACCCGTTCACGCTATCTGTAATTCGTGGGATGCTTGGAAAGCACGTGTTGTTTTGAATTTCACGTTAAAAATAAAATACATTTATCATTCGACGTGTTTAAGAGCGGTTTATAGCCTTGCGTTCCAGCGACGTGGAGACTACAATGTAGAATTTATCGGCAATGTTACCGCTAATTCTACACTATGATATTGAAGTGTGTATATTTGTAAACATTCACCTCCGTTTATTATTTACGTAAGCGCCGTACCTGACGTCTTTTACTCCGACTTGTATGATACTGCAATTTGGGTGAATTATTGACGATGGTCGCAGAAACTCCGAGGGTCTGGTGTTAACCCGTTCACGCTATCTGCGATTCGCGGGAAGCTTCCCGCTTGAAAAGCGTGTGCTGTTTTGAATTTGATGTTGAATATCATTGGTGTTTATTTATACTTCGTTGTTTATATTAGAGCTTATTAAATTTTTTATAGTTTATGTAACTTTCTGCGGAGTCCAACGTTAGAGCAACCGACCAAGCAAAAAAATCTTGCAACGTTGCAATTTGTTTATTTTGAAATTATCTCCGTTCCTTGCTTGTGTAAGCGGCGTACCAAACGACTGCTATCCCGACTTTTACTTGATTTGTACTGCCATTTAGGTGAATTATCGACCCTCGTCGCGGAGACTCTAAAGACTCTGTTGTTAACCCTTTGACGCTATCTTCAATTCGCGTGACGCTTAGAAAATAAGTTATTCGTATTAGCTCTTCTTGGACAGTAAACTTTACTTTAAGTACTTCACTAAAATCTTAATAAACACCTAACTTGCGCAATATTGTTATGTGTGGTTCGCCGTAGGCCGATCGCTAATCGCAATAATTCGCAGATAATGAGCTAACCAATCAGCTTTGGTAGTAGCAGTACGTAATAGTTCGACATACTATACACCTAAACCGAGCCGTCCGAAAGCCGAAATGTCGACAAACATGTTCGCTTAGCGAGATTAAAACCGCCAAAGCCTGCGTTGGCCGATAACATGAATACGCGTACGAATTATGTTGCGTTAATTCTCGTATGTTTTCAAAATCAACCCTCCGTTCAGGCTGCACAAGCATTTGTATGACCCTGTGGCTCTTTACAAGCTGTATCGAAGCCTATTGATTTTAGATTTAACCCGGATATTTGTAGCTCTAAATAAATGTTAATGTGATTGATCACGCAATCGTTACTTAAAGACACAAAAGTAGTATATTCTAAATATATATATAATCTCCTAATCTCCAGGGGGTTGAGCTGAAAAACATATATATATATATATACATATACATATGTAGTTCTAATTCTTAGGCTTTATTCTCGGTGTAGACATTTGTTTGTTTATTTTGTCATTAACTAACACCTATGTGATAAACCGCTTGGACTAGATTTTATTAAAGACCCTGACTACAAAACTAAACGCGTAAAGTTCGAATTCCGTTAGTTCAGTTGTTTATATGATGAAAATGCTCATTTGTGCTCGACTCGTTGATTTTTATTAAAGATTCCAGTATATCTTTTGATTTTGACAATATATTATCCACTTTGAATGATTTACATATCTTTATTGTTGACTTTGGTGAAGAAGTGACACGTACATGCTAAATCCGACGACATCACATACATTGATCTGACTCCGAAGTAAGTAGCTTAAGCACTTGTGTTATGGATATCAGAATCAACAGTGGTATTACAAATATATACTTAAATATTGGACAACCAGACACAGAACAAACACAAGTATTCGTCACACGAATGTTTGTCCTGAGTGGGGATCGAACCCACAACCGAATGGGCCACAAGGTCACTACCGAATGCGCCATCGAGCCAGTCAATAAATGATATTGCAAAAATTTGTTAAAGCTGTATTAGATCAAAATTTAATTAAAGAATAATTGCATATTCTATAATGTCTACAGCAGATTATTTGTGCAAGATGAACAAAATTTAAATAACCCAATAATGGCACGATAGATTCTTAAAAACGTGGATACTAAGTAAGTGAATATACTTAGAATATTTACACGTGTTCAGAAAAAAACTGTTTTAATTTGTGATAATAGTACCTACCTAAATACAATGCAGCATACAAAACTGAACCTTATGTACAATAACTAAAACATTAACAAATTATCTACCTATTTTCATCATTAACATATTAACTATCATTATTAACATATTTTTGTTATATATATTAATGTGCAGTATGTAAAATTAATATGTACATTTTGCAGTATGTTAATTTTTATTTTTGTAAATTATACTACGACAACGCACTTTGGAAAGAAACGAAAATATTTTCAGTATTTTAAACAATTCACCTTCAAACGCAACTCTAAAACGCTTAAAACACTAGTTGGAAAAATCGAAATCCTAAGTTCCCACCCACGACTTCCGATCGTCACTTCGCACCCTTCCCCGGTGCATAGGGCGTCAGGTTTTCCAACTTGTAATATTTCCGACTTGTAATTTTTCCACTTGTAATTTTTCCCGGCTCCCCCGCACTAATAAAGCCAACACCCGCTGCTGAGTATAACTCAAGTGCTAAATTAAACTTTCGGCGGGAAGGTTGTCATGTGCGACTGGCTTATATAGATTGGTTTGTTTCACGCGGTAACATATTTTCAGCTCGGCCGAGTACGCTCATAATGGAGAATTTCGTTCTAATTTTAAGAGCATCATCTTCCTAGCGTTATGTCCCGTGTTTAGACGGGGTCCGCTTAGACCATGATCCAGTATTTTGCGAGTCTGGTAATTACATTGAAGCGACTGCCGATCTGACCTATGTAACCCTAAGAACCAGGCAATTTTTGGATCACGGTTACAAATCCAAAGTTGTTTAAATTTGCAGGTTTCATCACGATGTTTTCCTTTACCGTCGAGCTAGTGGTATAAATACGTACATAGACTTGAAAAATCCTGAGGTACTTGCCCGGGTTTGAACCCGGACTCCTCGGTTAAGAGGCGCGTGTCCTTACCTTTGAGCTACCATCGCTTCGTTCTTATTTTAAGAACGTGATTTCTATTATAACCGACCAAGCAGTTTCACTATAGTGTTTTATAAATACAATGGCAGTCTTTTGTTACTCTAAGTCTTATTTACACAATCATGATGTTGAAATGAAAAGAAATGAAATTTTGTATACCTTTTCAGAAAAAAAAAAAATTTTTTCATCTAGAAAATACACACAGTTCCTACAGAATAGAAGGAACCTGTAATGTTAACTATATAATAGGTATCTAGCTGCAAATCTAACTTCAGCCACTTCGATTCATAATATTTTCAATATGGCCCCAGTAATTTGGAATTTTGTTCATGGTCTTATGACAACAGACAGACAGAATAGATTAACACGTAAAAAAAACTAAAATTCGTGATACTGTAAATGCATAATATACATATAATTATGCAATAGGTATATTGAATGTATGGCCTACTAAACAATTTCATATAATCCTTAGTGATTAAAATTTTGGATGTAAAACATAGTTTTTCTTCTAGTATAATATCTGTGATATGACATCAAACTGTTAAGTAAATAATCTACCATTTACATTTGTTTCACGAGCAGTTCAATAAAACAATGTTCAGCCTTGCGTGTCTGTAATTTGCATGCAATTTACGTGTGCATAAAATAATGAGTTAAAATGTATTACACCTATAACAAAGTTAAAGTGTATAATGAAAATGGATAATGCAATCTACATTCAAACAGACATTTATGCATAGAAGGACAAGTCTGACGTTCCATTTTTCACCCTCATCCCAATCCTAAAGCGCTCGAGTCTACTCCAAGGCGTTTTTAAAAGCAAAACATTTGTCCGCCTCGCTCACGTTCAAATAGGAACCTTGTAACTTGAGTTTAAAGTTTTAATTTCTCTAAAAGTGTTCGATGTAGACGTCGCGTTCCAATTACAACGTAAGCCGAATGGTTGCTGTGTTCTATAATGAAAGTCTCGAGTGATGCTGTCATTCTTGTGAATGGCACATTGTCGCTTCTTCGCGCAGACTCTGCTATTGAGATTGTTAACTGAGCAAGGATGGACTGATTAGGTATTTTGTACAATACTAATAAGATTAAATTGAATTTCTACTGAGGAGTTTCTTTGCTTCAATTAACAAAAAACTAGGTGCTATTTTTTAACAAAACTTATTATTAAAATTATCCTATCATATCATAACCAAATAGGTAAAAATGGTTCAAGTGCTTCACCCATTAAAAAAACATTTTATTGGTAATGCCTTAATAACAATTCATTTGACAAAACATTTAAATTGTTGCATTTATAAATATAGGTATACCTAGCCAAAAAAACTTGTGATAAACTGTTTTATTAACATACAAATGTCTTTTTATATGTCTTTTTATATGTATGAGTTCTGAATTTACTCCGCATAATTTCTTAATTCCTCTAAATGTACCAAATTACCTAAAATACATTGTTTAATCAACAACATGCATAATGTTTGCAAAATTTAACAATGACGTTTGCCACTGTTGCTTGTCATGACAGCACAGCACTTGATGCAGTAAATAAACAGTTTCCATCCAAGAAAGTTGCAAAACTAAATAAAATAAAACAATCAAAACAAATGGTGCCTAAGCAAATGCCCATTACTTTCCGTATTTTCCGTTATCAGAGATTATCGGGGCCTACCCGACCCCTCTTCGCCCCCCTTTTTAATCCACCTGAACGTGTTTTACGATCGTCAACTTTTGCGTATAAAAAAAGTTTTAACACTCAACCTGCCTCTGCAATAAACATCAGCCTAACAAGGAAGCCACTTCTGCCTCCGTTTTATGAAGTTACTTATTGTTTTAATCTTTTAAGCTGTCGTTGAACTTATTAACTTCTGAAAGGACCTTAGGAGTCTTGTAATTATGAATCTGTAACGTCGCGAAGTGTTTTGACCTAATTATAATTAAAAGTTCTGTCATTTCTCTGAGAGAGGAGTTATAGTTAAATAGTAAATAACGAGAATGTATTGTTCGATAACGTATTTTCAACCGAACCGAACAAATAAATAAATTCCCTAGACTGACACACCAATTCCCTAGTTCCAAACTAAACATATAATTGCATGTTCTATAGATATCTACTAGGTGAACGGATAGACATATTTAAATACGCTTTTATACAACTATCTATCCGTGCAAATATCCATGATCATCACACGAAACATTTGCTCCTAGCGGGATTCGAACCCGCGACCCTAGGTTTCGTTGCCAGGGTCTCTGAACACTCGACCAACGGTTCTGTCTATAAATGTAACTACAATATTTTATTGCAAAATTTATATACATGTATATGCATTAGGTCCCATGTTGGTCTGGGTCTTAAAAAGAAAGTGCGAACTGTGTTCCTTGTCTAGCATGTCGTAACAGGTGACTAATGATAGGTATATAGGGTTTTGTATATGTGATATCTAACCCAGCTCAATTTAATTTGGCTGAAAGTGGTTAAAGGGGCTAATTGCCTCTCTTGACTCTGCCTACCCCTTCGAGAACTACGGGCGAGATGGTATGTATGTAGGTATGTATGTACTATTTAATTTTTTTTCTAAATAGATAAACTACAACTTTTCCGCTATTCTATAATAATGTTCTCCTAACCGATATCGGTCACGGCGGCCAATCTCAACGAGAATTAGCCAACTGCGCAATTTTATACTGTACATATAAGCATGTAATATAACTTTAACAACAATTACCTGCCTAATTTGTCTCTGTTTAATGTAATCATGGACTTTTTGCGAGCAAAGGGCAACCAGAATTACAATGGGTATACGAACGACCCTACCAAGCCGCCTGGATTAATTAAAAGCAATAAGAAAGAGGTACCCGACCGAAACAAGACAAACTCGAAATCGTAGGGCGGTTTGTAGGTATCGGACGCAAGGGAATGAATTACAGTAAGAATTTTTTATTACTGTTTATTATATGTATTTATTAGTAAATACAATTATTCAGGATATTTACTTATCATAAAAAATCCCTCATCATATTCAAGCATCCATCGATAGATCTTGAATCAACATATTAAGTGGCTGAACTTTAATTACACTATCGAAAGGGGTAATGGATTCACCATGACTATTCGTATTTTATTAGGTATACCTACCTATAATCCGCATCGAGATAGATGAAAACTGATTAGTTGTATATCAGTTATAAAAAAAGCCTAATAAACTTCCGTGATGCAGGTGGTCCGTCAATTCAAAAATATCAAAAAATAAACTCGCTAAAAGTACTCTATATAGATGAAAAAGATACTTGAAAATATAACGATTTTTGAACATAGATACTCAAATATAGTTACTACAGCAATATATTAACACAAATTCTACTAAGTAGCATTCGCTGATTTCCGCAAATGTTGAATACCTTTATGAAACACGAGGGCGAGCTTAAACTTGTCGTCTAATTACACTCAAGTGTTACATCGCTGCCCACCACGTATACTACTACATCTGCGTATTAGGAGTATCGATTCGCGTCTCAGCCGGTGATTTACATCGCAGCTCCGTAATTCGTCCGGCTGACGGACGTCCGGGTATAAATCAACGTAGGACCCGCGCTAACCGGACATTTATCTCGGGTAAAAAAGCTCGTGATCGAAGGACCGGTGCAGGCCGATGCATTCGCCTGATTATTTACGTCGGGATTGGTAGATCGCTTCTCGTAATACGTAGCTACAGATACGAGTATTAGTGCTGAACATATCCATTTTATATTTACAATATTTAGTATCTAATCTTGCGAAATGATATTCTTTCTATTTAAGAATTACCTTATAACCTTTAGAAAGATGAATATATAGGTACATATTGTTTGATAGTGAATCTTTCCTCACGATGTCCGATATATTGAATCACGATTACACATCTATAGTTTGTTTGTGAGATTTATTCTTTCATCTCTGACTTATGGTAAGTAAATATATATGTACTTAGATTAGGTAAATCCAGAGATATGTGCTCAAGAATCAACATCACGCCACGCATATGAATCGCATGTCTTCACAACTATAACAACTCAAAAACTAGTCTAAAATGTCTAAATCATCATTTTCAAGCATATTTTTCAGAGACCTATCAACATCGATCGCCCTTTTATATCCCTGTAATCGTATCTCACCGCTCTCAGCCTGGGTTAAATAACGCAAAAAGATTGCGACATCCCGTATAATATTCATGGAAAGACATAATTTAATTCCCCGAGACATTCTGGGCGGTCCCGGCACGTCGGAGATTAGACTCTTGTCTCGAAAAATGTGTAATGAAGGAAAAACGCACCTTAAATGTGAAATTATGGACTTACGGCTGATATTTCCTCGTTTATTATCCGGAGATATGGATATTATGTGCTTTATTTAAACGCAAACACGACATGTTTTTGGGGTCGCGTGGCGCTGCGTAGAAATATTTTTATCGCTAAGTAGCACTTGGAAGAATAAGATTATGTTCGTAGTAATTTTGTGCGTACTAGCAGTTAGCATTACTGTACAGTAGCAAACTATATTACTATGTTACTAATCTTTAAAACGTACTTATTAGGTACTGTGTGTCACTAATATTTTAAATGTACCTACTAATTAGTTTATAAATAATCTAATCGTCTTGCGTAGCGATAAAATTGTCATATGTAGTTACAGAGGTCTGATGGAAAAAACATAGTCTCCGAACTAATAGTACCTAGTTGGTAAACCAATCTAATACAATATTAGGCAATGTTGTAAGCAAAGTGGCTAATTTCCATATTCTGTTCTATTTTAACCGACTTCAAAAAAAAGGAGGAAGTTCTTAATTCTACTGTTTTTTTTGTATGTATGTTATTATAAAAGTTATGATATTACTGAAATAATGGGGCTTGATATTAGAACGATCTCTTCATAAAGGGAGCCCTGAATATTCGTCCGGCCGAGATAAGGGTTGCGACATGACGGCTACAGGTTAAGTAAATTATGCTGTTTGCTAGACTTACTTAATTTATTTATTGCACCTGTGCTCAGTGGCTGATCTTTGTTTGCTAACGATGACAGATAAGCTATGTTCTTTCGTGTTACAATTACAGGACTGAAGATCAGTAGAGGAATAACTCAATAAAGTATGTTTAAATAGTTCATACGTTAAACTTTTTTTTAATCGTTTAAGTACCTACTCACGTGGATTTTTTATTATTTATATATAAATAGCTTTAAACTTGTATAGTGAACCTATTCTGTGTAAAGTATTGCCACCAATACCCATGTCTTACTAGTAGGTATAATGCAATATGTAATGTATATCATCATCATCTTCCTAGCGTTATGTCCCGTGCTTAGACGGGGTCCGCTTTGACCATGATCCAGGATTTAGCCAGTCTGGTAATTACATTGAAGCGACTGCCGATCTGACCTTCGTAACCCTAAGATAGGGGAACCAGACAATTTTTGGATCATGGCTAAAAATTCAAAGTTGTTTGAATAGTGGTATAAATATGTACATAGATTTGAAAAAATCTAGAGGTACATGCCCGGGTTTGAACCCGCACTCCTCGGTTAAGAGGCGCGTGTCCTTACCATTAAGCTACCACCGCTCTCTCACCATTATATACATTATATATGTAATGTATATATAATGTATATTGAGATTCCTTGTGGTCGGACAATAAAAATCCAATAAAGTTACCTATTCGTTTGTCACTAAGAAAAATAATTTATTCTTAAAATAACGAAGTTCAAGTTACTTTTAAGTAAGAATAAAATCCAAAGTTTCGATCACTACTGCCCATTATTGAAGGTTTGCATTTAAACACTCTTTGACAAAACAAACGACGAACAGCCCTTAATAACAGAATTTCAATTAAAAGTAGGTTACTATTAAAACGTTATAGAAACGTGAAACAAAAAAGACCAATAACATTTTAAATGGATTGCGCAAATACGCCAGCTAATATCACTTCCAATGTTTCTACAACTGGAACAATTAGAAACCACAATTGTCTCTGTAGCCACAGACTCAATAATGTCTGTAATAAATTTTAAATAATAGCTGGAAGTCGCCATTTCTCGTGTATTGTGTTTTACCGTTTATCGCCGGCTGTGTATTCGATATTATATTATTTGTGGCGGCAACACCCCGGGTGCCGTTTTAATTTTCCGCAATCTTTCTTCAAAATTTGAAAAGGGCGTATTTTTATTTCGAATCCTTTAGGCTATAGTGGGGTGCTTGACAGGTTAGACAAGTATTTAGACATATTGAGGGGCGCAACTCACTTCAGTAATTTATTTACAACGTTAATCGGTTAAAATAGATTGTTAAACAAAGTCCGATGTTGGTCTGGGACTTAAAAAAGAATGTGCCAACTGTGTTTCCTGCCTAGCATGTCATAAAAGGCGAATAATGGTATATGGGGTTGTAAATATGTAATTGTGTAGGCAACGTGCTAGCCACTTGTTGTTTTTTCACAATTTTCCATCTAACCCAGCCCATTGTACCAAGTTGGTCTGGAACTAAAAAATAATGTGCCAACTGTGTTTCTTGCCTAGCATGTCGTAAAAGGCGACTAATGGTATATGGGGTTGTGGGTATGTGATTGTGCAGGCGACGAGCTAGCCCCTTCGTTCCCGTTGTCCCCGTAAGCCATATCCTCGTCACAGGGACAGCGGGACGTGATTAACCACTACTTTTTCACAATTTTCCATCTAACCCAGCCCAGTTTTGTTTTTAGCTGAATGTGGTTGAAGGGGCCTGCTGCCCCATTGACTCTGCCTACCCTTTCGGGGATTATGGGCGAAATGTTATGTTATGTTATATTAAATAAATTTATCAACTACAAACTCGATTGACATAATTCCAATAATTGAAACGGGTAAATTAATAGTATATTGTTGTAATTGTGCTTTACAGAAAATAAAACTTAAATCTTATTAAATAAATTATTGCCTAATCTTATGTTTAAATCATATGATACAATTGCAGTACAGTAGTGTAGGTAAGTACAACTATAACATAATATATAAGACAATTGTTTCAGTAGAAAAGGTTATCTTAAAGTTATCTAAAATGCACCCTTTCTCATATCGGTACTATCGGTATAAAGTACGAGTACTACCCAACGTACGTTTTGGCAAATACGTACGGTCCAGATACATCGACCGCCGTTGAACCCAAACACATAAAATCAGTGACTGTAATTCTCTATAGTCCACTCATGTAGCCGAAAGCACGTTTAGATACCGATGCTCTGCATTTATAGGATTCGGCGGGAAAATAAATATTTTTAAATTTGGACAATATGGCGGACAGCGGGTCGCCATAAATCTTAAGATGGTCGTAATGCGAGAAAACACGGCTGGAATTCTTTATGAAGGGGTACTGGGAATGGGATTGGGAGAATAAATGTTCCGGCGTTATTTGTAAATATTCAGTGCTTGTTGTTAAGGATAAATTATTCCGTGGCACAATGGGACGTATCGTCAATTTTATTTGCATATTTTTCAGAAATCAAATTGAACGAAAGGTTTGTATTCATGAAACATAACGTGAGCTAGTCTCTAACCACAGTCTCATTTATTTAGATCCATTGTCTTAGGATAGCAATCTGACATTCGTAACCCTCTAAAAAATATATCTAGTCAGTTAGGATCTATTCACTTCAATATAACATAATAACAGCCTTTTTTTTTTCTTTTTTTGACTAGCCCGTTTGTCGAGTGGTCAGAGACACTGGCCACAAAACCGAAGGTCGCGGGTTCGAATCCCGCTAGGGGCAAATGTTTTATATGATGAACATGGATATTTGTACTCGAGTCATGGATGTTTAAACGTATTTAAGTATGCCTATCCATTCACCTAGTATCCATATCACAAGCTTACGCTTAGTTTGGAACTAGGGAATTGGTGTGTCAGTCTGAAGAATTTATATTATTTATTTATTTATTTAACAGAACTTTACAAAACTAAATCGAGATCAAAGTACGATGATTTGAGTGTATTTTACCTTGACTAGTATACCTAAGCTACAAGTCTAGTTTCAGGCTAAGCGCACATTCCCAGCTACAATTCCCAAATTATGCCTAGGGCTGTTTCTGGTAGGCCATCGATACTTACGGAGCTGTTACGTAAGGTCCGGACGCCTACACGGCCTGCGGCGATACATTTGGCCTGCCGTATTAATCGACGTGTACTAATGAGCCATCGCGCAGCGTCCACGTAATGGCTCAGTAATGGATACAGTGCAAACGCATTACTACATCATTAGCCGTGCCATAGACCGGGATAGAACGCAAACGGCTCATACACTCCTGAGTGACTTACAAGAGCCTTAAAGTGCACTAAATGTTGTACCTTTTATTTTTGTAGTGTTTTCTCCAGTTCTATAGAGACATGCAATTTGAGCTATGACAGTAATATAATCTCCTTATCTTCATCTTCTTAGAGTAATATTCTCGACCTTATCTGCATGGGACACGACATTATACCTAGACTGGCTCGGTGACGCATTCGGTTGTGGGTTCGATCCCCAACCAGGCCAAAGATTCGTGTGATGAATACTTGTGTTTGTTCTGTGTCTGGGTGTTAATATCTAATATTTAAGTATATATTTGTAATACCACTGTTGATTCTGATATCCGTAACACAAGTGCTTAAGCTACTTACCTCGAAGTCAGATTAATGTATGTGATGTCGTCGGATGTTTATTTATTTATTCATAGATTTAACAATTAAGTCTGCTCATAACGTTGAAGCGACTGTTACCTGACGTTCGTTTCTTCTGACAATGAAAAGAGACTAATTTAATTATGATTACCTACATATTCATTGTTAGTTGAGTAGGTACCTATATAGATAGATCTCACTACGTTTTTCCTAATTGCAATTACTCCTTTGGTTAAATTAAATAGTCATTTGGTTAAATATATACTCGTATTTAACTAATGCAACAAGGTGGAAATGTTCAAATTCTAAATGAGCACGTCGAAATCAAAAAAATCACCCATTTTCAAAACTGAAAACATTCCAGGTAAAACTACCAAAAGAATGAACTAAATCCGTACTTAGATTTTTTAAAAATTATTCGTAGTACCTAATTCATCATAGAGCATAATTTGAGAAGCCGTTACCGATTAGTCTATATGCGCCCTTCCGATAAGCATTTATAAAAAAGAAGTATTGGAAAAGTTATCAGGAGAATTGGAAAATTGGGGAAAAACTGAAAGGACAGCATCTGGCGGGTCAGCAAGTATAAAGTATTAGTTCTATATACCTACATATGTCCACTATATTTGCTACGTATGCACGTATCTACAAACATCAAGTAATTTAGTTTCAAATAAATTTAAGACTTTTCAAATAAAAAAAATAAGAAATATCTCATGACAGTCTAAGAAAAAAAAAGGGTTATTCTTCAAGCAAGTCATTTTATGGAAGAGGCGAAGAAATGACAATTTAAAAAAAATATTGAGTTTGAAAATTGCCACGCAAATCACCAAAGAATGCCTTGCTCGAAGGATCACCCAAAATAATGCAATTCAAGGAACTCAGTTGGTAACTAAGATATCGTAGGCGACTAAAGTTGTACTGGGTATTGTGTATGTGATTATGTAGACGACGAGCCATTCACTTGTCACTACTTTTTCACCATCCATCTTACCCAACTTAATTTTATTTTTGGCTTAATGTCGTTTGAGTCCAGACTAACATATGAAAATGCTTCAATAGGATACTGAAAGCATTGTCCTACGTTGGTATTTTTTGATTTTGTTGTAATATTATGAGTCAAAAGGCAATCCCGGTTGTCCCAGCCAAACGCGGCGGCTCCCGGAGGCTGATTACGGCGCCCGCGTCGCCGCCTCGGGGTCCTTTTTAATTTTCCGCTAGCCTCCGATTTATATGTTTTCACTGCGCCCGTCAATTTTCGCGATTTTAATTTGAACGCTACGCTGCCCCCGAAAAAGGCCGTTTCAGTCCATGAATCACGTTTATAGAAGTCATCCGAATTAATTATGTTGTGAAGGAAAACAATCGCGGTTCAAATTGGTTGGTGTACGCTGAAAAATCGGGCATAGTAATTGAGTGCGTATATCACGTACGTTATATCACGCTCTTAAGCGGAATCCAACTGGCCCCTGGATTTAAAGAGTCTAATAATGGACACATTTGAGCGACCGTCGTATTAACTTCGTAACTTTAAACAGAGGAACCAAGCAAATAAAATCATGGTTACACATTCCTAGCTGTCTGATTGTGCCGGTGACGACGTTTTTCTCCACCACCGAACTTTATACATACCAAGTTTTTATTATTTTTTTATCCAACCAAAACCAAACATAAAATCAACATCCCTCGCAGCTAAGGCGCGTGTAGTAAGTTTGATGTAATCTAATTATAGTAACATATCACATCAATTTCCATTAATTACCCCACGACTTTCTTTAATTTTAATGCACACCCATCCTAACATTGACCACGATACGCGCTTGACATTCCCATCTAACAGAAATTGTAGCCATTTCGCCATCGAGTTCTCGATCTGCAATGTAAATAAGACGAAGTAATTATTCAACTGTCTCCCACAGCATATTGAACCAACATTAATCAGTGATAGTATGTGCCGTAAACTAATATATTGTTGACATTAGCCCGGTCACTAGGTCATCTATTATACAAACACAAACGACATTAGTCAGCTGCAGATAACTGGATTTCAGAATGTCGCTCGGTATAGTAGACTTTGGAAACGTACATACATACATACATACTATCACGCCTCGAATCCCCGAAGGAGTAGGCAGACTACAATCGATAAAGCCTCTAAACCATACTTAGCCAAAAAAAAATTAAGCAGTGATAGATAAAGAAGAAGAAAATAGCGATATCTGTCTGGCTAGTTCGTTTCTTCACAAACCCAACACCCAATTCACCATTAGGTAGTCGTCTTTCACGACATTGAAGACAAAAAACTCATTTGATATAATTATTTTTGAGCCCCAGACCATAAGAGGGTATCAAATAGTAATGGTGATATCAAATATTAAATTTAAATAAATTACGAGCAAAAATAACTCTTCATTTATTCACGTTTTGAATACTCAGGGTGTAGAAAATAATATAAAGGTTTTTTTTCTTGCCATCATGGACTGTTTGACGATTAACTTAATCAATTCAAGTTAACAAAAATATATACATTCTAAATAAAATGGCTAAAAGCGACTTGGATAACCAGACTTACCAAATTGAAAACTTTGAAGTCGGGGGAGTTTATTCTGCTTAACAGAATATTCCGCAGCTAAATACTGGCACAAAGTAAATTTTAAACGTAACAGATATTATACCATCTACTAACATTATGACTTCGCAAACGTAACTATATCCGTGGTATCCGAGACGGGTACACGGCTTCTCTAGTTAATAGTCTTCCGATTCGAGTCCCGGATTATAACAAGGGATAGATACCTACAGTTGGCGTACTTCCGAAGTTCCCTGCCATATAAAATGTGCAGGTTGGATTCGCTTCTTTGCACTTGGTGAGTGTTCTTATTTGAACACTTCTCGCTTTGATGCACTGTGTTTTAGTTTTTAGTTATAGTAATACTTATAGTAAAAAATATGAAAAATATATATTTTTAGAAATTCGTTTTATACTTGTATAAGAACACATATTTAACCCAGACTTTCGTGGTTTAGAGCGTATTAAAACTTTTTATTTTAAATGTACAAGTTTCATTACGGTCTAAAATAAATAAAACTAACCCGGTCTAATTAAATTTAAGAACCAGTGGATATGTTTTGGTACACTTTAGTAATTGATAATGATAACCAAATTTGTCTAAGAGGTTAAAGGGGGCTTGCAGCTTCTGACTTTATCTCGTCAGCATAACAAAAACCAGCTACAATATCGAAACGTATAAAAATAGGCGTGTACTACACAATGCGCAAACAGTTGTTTGCAGACAACACAGTCGCCGTCGCCGTAGTGTGAACGCGACCGATCACGCGGTAACCTCCTGGGGGAGACTCGGGAAAATTGCAAACATAAAGTTTCTAATCGACGGATCTTTTATTCCGTAGCTTTCGAGATACAGCCCATTAGCTTTGTAATGGGGATGTTCGAAATTTATTTTATCATCTCTTGGCACGTGATGTCTTTGTTCTAGCCGCGGCCGAATGCAAGGCAACAGAAGGTTGATTTACGCCACTCATACTGTTTGTTATAGCTTATTTAAAAAGTTGGCAGCTGTACAGAGTCTTAATATCTTGTTTAAGTGTTATGCTTTCTTTGTAGGATGGACTTTTTGGCTGAGCTTACCATGTTACAATGAAATTTAGCGTCAGATCCAAAGTAGGCACATTTTAATTTTATTACTATACAAAGGATATGCTTAGTTTTACAACAAATATATTTCCGAATATTTTATTCATTTCAACACCCACACATATAATGATTTATTTCAATTATGTATACCTAATTGTCAATATTACCTTACGGATTTATTTGTGCTATATTAGATACTGAAATAGAATGGTGGCCTTCATACTTAAGGCATTTATTTTATTGAAAAAAAAAACTAGGCAAAAAAAATACAAACAGTACTAAATATTACATGTAAGTACATCGTTTTTCTCGTTAAGGAAGTATTGTCTACCATAAATTATACGTTAAGTCAATTCACACTATCGTATCTCGTATCAGACGTTTTCAAATACTTCACTCACAGTCTATGAATGAAATACAAGTCTGAAGAATCCATCCCACCTTCGAAGACTGCACTCGACTTCTCTTCTGCTTGCAATTTATATGTCTATCGCCGCAGGGGAGAGCACATTTCAGTACATTGCACCAGAATAATAGAATACAAACTACACATTCACAGCAGACCAATACATTATGGAATTTCATCTTCCTACGAAAGACAGAGCATGGTCATGAACAGAACAACACAGAATAAGAGAATCTTAAATGAGATCCATAATACCTAATATCTACTAATAACTTCACCGGTACTCATATCACCTGCTTGTCAAGGACTTACAGCAGGTCTGTACGCGATTTATAAGTCTACCGCAGCGGGGGACGTGCGGTTAGGTCAGAACAACCGCCACAGTTGCGCTGGACCTAATTTACGTTGTGGCGATAAAACATACCTACGCAAGGCAAGCCAAATATGTAATGCTGCCAGAGACGTTTTGCCAAGCGCCAGCACAGAAATGTAAAAATGGACAATAGCGAATACCCGGTACCAGCGCGTAAACTTTTCACACGCACCAATTTTTTTTATGTTAAGTACCATGGGATAGAAAAAAACTAGTATAAATGCTATGTAAGCTACATTCACACAAATACACCATTAAGTGATTTTAAAAAATAGGAACCTCTACCACAACCGGGACAGGACCAGGGTTCACACTTATGTAAAAGGTTTCCAGTCACAGCCACAAAGATGCAGTCAGAAAATTAAAACCTTGTGAGTAACAAAGCGTAAGACAAGAGTCACGATTTGATGTCATGATCAGATACAACTTCCTTCTTATTTTTTTCATTTTTCTTTATTACACTTCGCTATTAAAGAAAATAATTGAAAATCTGCCTACCCCGCTAGGGAAGTGGCGTGAAGTTTAGTTAGTCAGTTAATTGAAAATTGAATGCAAATCAACAATATATTTGTAAATTTAACCGTCCCATTAAAAAGTCACATTAGCGTCTCAAGACATGAGAAAATTGTAAGAAGTATATACGTTGATACGATAGAGCAATGTTACATTACTTACATTAGAAGTTTCTCTTTAGAACTCCTTCGAGTTACGAGAGATAAAATGAATTAATGCCAGCATTACTCCTCGCGATTAGAATGAAATATGTAGTCAGTGGTGGTGAGCTATCGTCGCCTTAAACAGTTGGAAAAAACATTTCTAGAATTAAGTCCGTCCATTTTTGACAACGTTTGCATTTTTATAGATCTTGTGTAAGTAGGTAACTATTTTTTAATTAATTAACACATAAACTATTTTTAAAAGTACCTAAATATGACTTAGTTTTTTGGGAAAGGTTACACCTATACCATAGTTTCTATACCAAAACGTAATATCTTATGTACTTATATGTAGATAAATAGGTAGGTATGTTGTAAGCTGATAATATGTAAAATGTTTTACAAATTAATTAACACAATACTCCGTGTCCCTGTCGATATTTTTGTCGGTTTATGCATAATGTATTTTTCACTTTTTTGATGATATGTGTTGGATCTTACGTAAATAGCTCTGAATTTTTTCAAGGGCTAGGTATATCTATTAGCATGTAATCTATTAGCTAAGTATATGAGAAAACTTCATCAATTAATTATTTTATTGATATCAAAATGAAGTCATACCTGCCAAATATTCTCCAGTAATCTATAAAGCAGTTGTAAGTACGTAGGGAGGCCCATAAATAATGGGTGATCTTTTATTCATGATTTTTGTGCCAAAACAGTAAACACAAAAATGGCATAGGCTTTTGTTTGAGTGACGTAAAACGATTATAAAGATTAGCTCTTATGCTGAGTGCGGATTTACCGAGTTAAAAATGTTCAAAGGGAAATTAACTTTTGGAATACTTTGTAAGAAGAAATTGTGCAATTTATTCGTTGTTGCTGTGATGTATTTATGGCGTCAAATTTTGGCATTGTCACTATCGTTGCGCCTTAAAATAATTTTAGGTAAGCACTGTACAGCAGTGTTCGTAGTGTGCAATAATAGGATTAAGCTAAGATTTTTCTTGCTCAAATAATTTTAGCTAAACTTCTTAACTATTTACCCATGTTGGTCTGGCACTTAAAATAATGTGGCAACTGTGTTTCTCGTCTAGCATGGCGTAAAAGGCGACTCATGGTATATGGTATATGAAAAGGACGTACTTTTATTTCGAATCCTTTAGGCTATAGTGGAGTACTTGACAGGGTAGACCAGTATTTAGACATGTTGAGGGGCGCAACCCACTTCAGTAATTTATTTACAACGTTAATAGGTTATAGTAGATTGTTGAGCAAAGTTCGATGTCGGTCTGGGATTTCAAAAAGAATATGCCAACTGTGTTTCTTGTCTAGCATGTCGTAAAAGGCGACTAACGGTATATGGGCTTTTGGGTATGTGATTGTGTAGGCGGCGAGCTAGCCACTTGTCACTGTTTTTTCACAATTTTCCATCTAACCCGGCCCAGTTTTATTTTTTGTCTGAATGTGATTAAAGGGGCCTGCTGCCCCTGTTGACACGACAAATTTGGTCTTGGTAGGTGAGCCTGGGCCATTTACGGCTCCTACATCCTTCTTTCACTTATCTGTTTAATCAATCTTTCGTCATTTATTCTTTCCACACGCCCAAACCACTGGAGCATGCCTCTTCTTACCTTGACACCGACGCTGTTGTCCTGACCGACTCTCTTTCTTACATCATCTTTCAAGCGATAGACAGCAGATTTTACGCAGCACAAGCATCTCGACCGCGTAAATTCTACATTGATGCTCTTTCTGCCATACCCAAATCTCGCTTTTATATGTTAGCGTAGAAATCAACACCGCATTGTGTATAGTGAGCTGGGCCTTCTGGCTTCAGACTTTAGATACTGTCTAATTCTAATGCTATAGTTTGACCACAACTACTGTACCGCGCTTTGAAGGTGACAAACTAGAAATATGATATGTTCTCTGTGAGTGATAATGAGGTGATTCGATAAAAATCACATTAAGAAAAACACTTAGGTACCTATGTTTTTCTTAAATTCATTTTTATGGAACCCTTATGTAATGCTAAAGCAAACGTTATATGGATCCTTTTGAATCAAAATCACATATACTAAGAGTCTGGAAAGGAAATATGTTGCTAATGCCTGGACGGCCATTTTTTTATACAACGTGTTATGAAGCTAGCAAGCTGCAATCTGCATCAATTAACTTACTAAAGATAATTTAAAGATGCGGTAGTTATATGTTAATGTTATAACTAACCTATGTAGGCACAGAATCCCAGTAGGTACCTATAAATTAAATGATACAAAATTCTTACGTAAAACTTATCTAATCGGGTATCTTAATCCGAAATTGAAAGGACAGTATTTTAGTCAAAGATCAAGCTTAGTTGCCGTCTGGTAATCCGATTTCATTCACCAAGTAATGAGCACCATTAAACATACTCGCTGTAATTCGCAGAAGCATTAACTGCACGATCTAAATTGAACAGATTTTCAACTTTATGAACTAGGATATAAGAGTTTAAATATGCAGGGGTGCTTTCGCAACCCTCATCGTGGAATAAGGATGAATGGCTGAAATTTACAAACGAATGTGACCCTTGACCGCGTAGATAGTAAGTTGAACTTTGTTTGCTGTAATTAGCTCATGTAGAATTCATTTTAGACCTGAAAAGATATGCCGAACCCCGACGCAGACGAAATATGAGGATTAAATTCCTGTACTGCACTTAACAAGACTAATTTATGCATGGGATGCTTGCAACGCGTTGTGTATTCGCTTAACTAAACTAATTGAGAGGTAATGGTTGAAATTTCACAGCAATACGTTCCATTGTGTACAACGGTAGTTCATTCAAGTTTGGGTGGTTCTAATAGTAAATAAGGCCAGATACTTAACAAATTACTAACTATAAGTATCTCAAGTGTATCGATTTTTGTACATTATAACTACAAGTCGCAGTTTAGGGCCAATACGAAATAATAAATAAGACTAGATCGGGCCTTGAATCAATTAAGAAAAAAGCACATTTTCAATAATCTCAGCAGTTCAGTGATTGAAGTCGGCATACGAGACACATTCAGCAAAGAACCAGAATAGCTAACGGTAATGGTGGATGATAACTGTGATCTGGTTTGTCTGGTTCCCGTATCTAAGGGTTACGAAGAACAAATGACAAGACACTAAATCTTAAAACATGGGACAATCAAAAGCATGCCGACTAGCAATCCAAAATATCATAACGCTAAAAAGATAATGATGAATTATGTCGGAGATAAACGGATGTTAAGCTAGTTCACACACAACTGTAGGTACCTACCTACATATAAAGAGGATTCATGGACGCATAGTTCTACAATAGTACCGCTAGTCTAAAAGACTTATTGTATAGCAGTTTAAATGTGTCTTTGTTTAGAAAAATAAGTTGGAGTAAATTCGAACTCTCACGCGGAGTTACAAAGTTAAATGTGAGATTGTTGTTTTTCTTCATAAACAAATACGAAAACAAGAAAAAGAGAAGACACGAGATTTTGATATATTACCTACACGTCTATGCTCTGAGAATTTCAAAAAATGTTTACATAAAGTAATAGAGTGCATTTTTCACTGTTTCGTAGCAGATTTGCATGTCCGACGAATGACGCGCGGAGGCTGCGACGACGGCGCGTGAAATTGGACCATGCCGCCGCTTGCCTAATGGTCGTGGTGAACGAAAGCCGTCATCTCGGAGAAAATGAGTTAATCGCCTCAAATGGATAGTCGCATTATGGCTATTTATAACTGATATATTTCTTTTTCATATGACCTATGTTGCTCGGAGATTCAAAAATAATGTAGGTAGGTAATAACTGAGTTCCTTGCCTGGCATATCGTAAACGGCGGCTAATGGTGTAACTTCAAGCTGAATAGCGCAGCAATTAGGTTTAAATAGGTTCAAGCTAGCTCTGTCAAATTCAAATTCAAAATGTCTTCATTTATCTAGGCTTCAAAAAAGCACTAATAAGTCGTCAAATTTACCTACATAGGTGATCCTTAAAGCTACATGAATCTACCATCGATTTACTTAGTAGATTTATAAACATTTATGATTTAATTTGAGCAGTGGTAGCTCTATGGTAAAGACACGCTCTTCATAACGAGGGAGGCGGGTTTAAACTTGAGCACGTACCTCTGGATTTTTCAAATCTATGTACGTATTTATACCACCAGCTCGGCGGTGAGGGAAAACATGGTGATGAAACTTGCTAATTCAAACAACTTTAGATTTTGAATTGGATCAGATACACCATGTGTTGAAGCAGCTCTCACCAAGGCCTGACAATATCAGAGAATATTTTTTTCCACAAAGTAATGTACTACCTAAGTACCTACTTAAAAGAAGTACCTACCTATATTTTTATTATTTGTAAATTGTAGATACATAGGTACTTTTAAACGCTATTTTTTATCCTGTGCCTACTGATGACATGTAGATAATCCTAACACCCCGCGTCCGATAAGCCGAGTGGCGACAGTCCGGCGTCCAGCCATGCCGGGTCGGTCAACATCCGTCGCACCCGGACGTCATTACGGCCCCGGAACATCGCCAATCTCCTCTCCCTACCTGCGATTTTTTCGCGTTACTCACATCTGTTACTGACTGTAGCTCAGTATTTGTGAATTTTAGATGGAAAAGCAAAAATGTCGTACTATCAAATGTTGGTATAGTGACTTTATGAGAAAAATAATGAATGGTTTCAAAAAGAAAATAAACAA
Organism: Glyphodes perspectalis; assembly: GCA_951394215.1. NCBI lineage: Eukaryota > Metazoa > Arthropoda > Insecta > Lepidoptera > Crambidae > Glyphodes > Glyphodes perspectalis. Next base: position 5,887,204 of record OX596206.1, on the reverse strand, counting down.
GCTCCAAGACTTGTGGGTTCGATCCCCACCCAGGACAAATATTCGTATGATGATTACTTGTCTTTGTTCTGTATCTGGGTGTTAATATCCAATATTTAACTAGGTATACCTACATTTGTAATACCACTGTTGTTTCCAAATCTGATATCCGTAACACAAGTGCATAAGTATGCTACTGACCTCGGAGTCAGATCAATGTATATGATGTAGTCTTATATTTATCTTTATTTATTTATTTAATTAATAAAAAAATAGCCTACAACTCAATCTTGGCCTCAATTATTTCACCAATAAAATAATATTTTGAATCTTGATATCATTGATGATTAGAATAAAACACATTTTATATCAGTTTATAGGTACCCGATATGCATTGGTAGAACATCTCTAAAGATATATTTAAATAGTCTATCAGCGCCTGATATGCAATGATAGAGCATCCAGAATGGATTTCTATATGTTTACTTATTCAACAAGTAAGCTATGCGTGGATAAATTCAACGATACCAACATATAACTCAGCTAAATGGAATATTTTCCTTTGAACCCCTTACACGGCCCCGTGTGCAATATTTTCTGATTTATCGTCGAGAGATATTTATTAGGCCAATAAAATTTGTCCTTAGCGAGGCTGTGCCCACCTTCTTCATAATTCACGTTCGCGGGTTTACTTACCTACATATAGCCTTTCGTAAAAGCGGGTAGTGGCATAAATTGTTTTCGATTGAAAGTCAAAATGATAGAATCCTGCTGTAAAAACAATATACATAACTACCTACTTATTTAAAAAATATGAAATGTGTTTTTTAGTCTAGGAACAAGTAACTTAAAATGTCATAGGAAGCCTTATCAATTACTGAACTGACAGGTTATAGTAGAGTAGCATGGTATTCTGCGCCTGGGGTGTGTATACCTAACAATTTTTCGGCCCCGAGTGAAGGGACCTTAAAATTATGGTAAAAAAATGCCTTCCTCTCCGGCCTTTTTCACCTCTCAAACTACGCCCCCGGACGGATTTTTTTTAACTTTAATTCATTGAATTGCCCTATAAGTAATTTGTTGTTGACGAAACAGGTATTTTTCTCGGATCTGGTAGGTATCTTCGCTGATGTGATTGCCATAACACAATGGTTACATTGACAAGACTAAACTATCATCACAGAGTAATAATATACTACGTACAACTTTCATTGACCCACCTGGACATCTGTTTTGTAAACATTGGTCAGTGATTTTTTTATTTGTATTGGATTAAATTAAACTTGTGCAAATCAATCTTGTCACTTATTTTTTACTAGGTCCCGCCATCTAGCGCGCCTAACTACTAAGGAGATTGATATATTTTTTTTTGTTTATTTCCATCCAGTTTTATAGCTGTCACTAGGCCTGTAGGTACATAATATAAATTATTTCAATATTTTCATAAAAACAATTGAGGTTTTAGATAGGTTAAGTGTAAATGTTGCTGTAATAGCTCGAACTGTGGTAAATTCTAAGATTTTCTAGTAAAACCTAAGATTTACCAACCCTTAACGGTAAAAGTCCGAACAGGTGTACAATTCGAACTTTTACCACCATTTACTTAGTAAATCTTAGGATTCTTTACTTGGAAAATTTTACCTAACCAAACCTAACTAAGATTAGATTATATTATAGGTTAGGTTAGGTAAGGTATTTTTTTAATCAGGTTAATAAACCTAACCTAACTAACCCATAATATAACCTAACCTAGAAATGTTTACATTTACTAACTCATGTCGGTAATTCCTAAGATTTACTAGTAAAACTTAAGATTGACCAATATACGGGCTATTACAGTAACATATACAGGCAAAAAAAAAATATGGATCAACTTTTATGTTGACAGAAAACTAAAAATTATTTAAAGCTAGGTATGGGTGTGACGTTATGTATGTATGTATGTAGGTATTTGGTATCTGCCTAGTCCTTAAAGAATCGCAAACATGATGCTATGTTGATATGTAATAATAATAATAATAATAATAACCCCCCTATGGGATCACCTTGGCGTGGTGGGGGGGCTTACGGGGAGGCTTGCACTACTAACTGCTAAGTTGTTATGGTCATCTTGACAACGCCTTGCATGAGCAAGAGATACTTAAAATACCAATGCTATCACGGTTACCCTTCCTAAACCAACGATCCCAAACCAACCCAAAATGGAGAACAGTAGAAGAATGTATAATTTACGGCCGCTTCCCGGGGGCTATCGCCGGGGCGCACCTGGAGCCGACGCTGGGTGTTCCAGCATGCGAACCGTCGGTGGCAAGGAGCTGAGCAGGCGGGCCCTTGCTGGGCATGTACCCGAAGATACGACAGCCGAAAATACCACAAATCCACCATCACCAATATCTTCAACCCATAGTCTATTCCGATCACCTAGTTCATCCCCCCAATGGTTTGAAATGCAAACCAAATCCCGTTCATCTACAGCTACCCCTTTGTCGATAGATGTTGTGCAGGAAGCAACAGCTTCTCAATCTGCACCCACTATTGGCTCCAAACGTGCGCGAAAAAGATGGAGTGACGACATGAATAAGTTCATCTGGCGCACTTATTTAAAACTTACAAACTTGGAACAAACGAATATAAGAGGTTTCTTAGGCCCACTACATCAACACTTTTCAGAAGCTTTTCCACATATGAATGCATCAAGACAGCGAATAGGCGACCAACGTAGAGCTATAATAAACAATAAATTACTGTCACAAGAAATTTTAGATGAAATTAGGACAGAAGTAGCAGAACAATTAGAAACACTAAATATGCAACAGACAACACAAGGAGACCCGATATCACACCTCAATAATAACAGTACTCACACACAAAATACAACGTCATACAACACAGAAAGAATAAGATGGACAGACAATATGAACGAGACGGTTATACGCTGTTATTACGAAGTTACAGAATTAGAGAGGGACTTGACAATTTATAGGAAAAAATTACACGAAAAGTTTATCCAGAATTTTCCACACCTATCGCATCTCTCTGAACAACGCATTTCCGACCAGAAGAGAGTAATACTCAGAAATAAATTACTTTCGACAGAAAAAATAGAGCTCATAAAAAATGAAGTCACACAACAACTTTTACTGAATAGCCAGCCAGATATAGATAGTACTACTGTAGATAATATATCCTCAACTAATATAGAGTCAGAAAATATAGTAAACCCAGAACGAAACGAGGCAAACTATGATACACATACACCCACTGAAACACCACGACATAGAAAATCACATACCAAATACATTGAGATCTCTACAGATTCAATAGAAAAACAGTTCATTGATAGCTTAAATAAATTTATGAATACAGATCCTGTAGCAAGACCATACATTCCAAAACAAAAATCTTCTCGTAAATTCTCCTTTATAATAGAACACATAAATAAAAATATATTACCTCAACATTTAACCGTTGAACAAGATTTTGCAACCCTCCAAACTCTGATATATGCCGTAGCGTACACGTCTGCAGTATGTAACGGTACAAAAATAAATGATTCGTATTTGCAAAGTAACGACAATAAGGATAGAAAGCCAAAATGGCAAAGAAGACTAGAAAATAAAGTGCAGACATTCCGTTTATACATAGCACATTTGACACAATTCATTAATGGAAATAGAAATAACTCGATTGTAAAAACTGTAGACATAATTAAAAGTAAATTTAAAATTCATGCGACCTATGAAGCTGAAAATACCGAATTAGTACATTTTTTAGATACATTAAAACAAAAATTAAATACCATAGCTAGCCGACTTAGACGATACCTTGTATGCACTTATAGAAAATCACAAAATGCTAACTTCATCAATAATGAAAAAATATTTTATAGAAACCTATCAATTGATAATGCAGGAAGTAATCGCACAATTAATGAAATGCCTACACCAGAATCTTTACATACGTTTTGGGCCAGTATTTGGCAGAATCCCGTAGAACATAATAACAATGCAGATTGGATGAAGCAAGAACATATACCACCTAATACTCCCGAAATGGCATTTGAAAGTATAACAGTAGAAACATTTATAGAGGTTATAAGACGTACACATAATTGGAAAGCCCCGGGGACTGACAACATACACAATTTTTGGTATAAAAAGCTTACTTGCACTTACCCATACATTTATAATCACATTAACGATTTCATACAGAACCCTAATAGAATGCCAAACTACATAACACAAGGAGTAACTTATATGATTCCAAAAGACCGCGACACTAAAAACCCAGCTAAATACCGTCCGATAACTTGTCTGCAAACAATCTACAAAATATTAACATCATGTATATCCCAGACCATAAACAACCATTTATCTGACAACAACTTGCTGGCAGAAGAACAGAAAGGATGTAGGAAGTTCAGCCAAGGATGTAAAGAACAATTGACCCTCGATGCTATCACTATTAAAGAAGCTTTTAGAAAACGGAAAAACATCCATACAATGTTTATAGATTACAGGAAGGCATTCGACTCAGTCCCACACAGTTGGCTCATACACGTACTTTCAATAAATAAGATACACCCCATTCTAATTTCATTTCTTAAGGCTACAATGCAAAACTGGGAGACAGTACTTAAAATAAAGCAAGACCGTGGCACATCTCTTACTACCCAGCCGATCCAGATTAAACGAGGGATATTTCAAGGCGATGCCTTAAGTCCCCTATGGTTTTGCCTTGCTCTCAATCCACTGTCTCAATTATTAAATCATTCACAATCAGGATATAAATTAAACAGCTTCCACACGTTATCCCATCTAATGTACATGGACGACATTAAGCTATATGCATCTAACATAGAAGACTTAAACAAACTAGCAGACATTACACAAACATTCTCACAAGATATAGGTATGGAATTTGGTGTAGAAAAGTGTAAAATTAACTCTATCCAAAAAGGCAAAGTACAAAACAATAGCTACACCCTCAATACAGGCGAAACAATTACACCTATGAATGAACATTCGACGTATAAATATCTAGGCTTTCACCAAGCTAAACACATATGCCAGAAACAAACCAAGTCAGAATTGAAGACTAAATTCAAATACAGGCTGAAACAGATCTTAAAGTCTCACCTAAACTCAAAACACATCATCAAAGCAATAAACACCTTCGCTATCCCAATACTCACATACTCATTTGGTATTATTAAATGGTCACAGACAGATCTAAAAGCTCTTCAGCGCACAATAAATACTAGTTTAACGCAACACAGGAAACATCACCCTAAATCTTGCACCCAACGACTTACTCTACCAAGAAATAAAGGTGGAAGAGGACTCATAGACATTACTAATTTACACAATAAACAAGTCACAACCCTAAGAAAATTCTTCTACAGTAAAGCTGAATCGTCACCACTACACAAATGCGCAACTGAAATTGATAAGAACCTCACTCCCCTAAACCTCTACGATCCAAACACACAAGCCAATGAAATAATCACTGACGAACTACAGAAATTGAATGAATGGTCACAAAAGGCTCTACACGGGAGGCATAAAGCAGATCTCAGCCAAACCTACGTCGACATAGATGCGTCGAACGAGTGGCTCAAAAGAGGCGAGCTTTTCCCCGAAACAGAGGCATTTATGATGGCCATTCAGGATCAAATAATAGCCACTAGGAATTACAGAAAACATATCACAAAAGAACTACAGACTGACTCTTGCCGACACTGCAATAGCGCGCCCGAAACAATTCAACACATTACCGGAGCTTGCAAATCATTAGTACAATCTGATTACAAACATCGTCACGACCAAATCGCTTCAATAATACATCAATACCTTGCACACACATACAAGTTTATTCCGGAGAAAGCACCTTATTACAAATATACACCCACAACAATACTTGAAGACAATCGAATTAAATTATACTGGGACCGGACGTTAATTACAGACAGGACAGTGCATTTCAATAGACCGGACATAACTCTACACGATAAACACACTAAAACAATATATCTAATAGATATTGCAATCCCGAATACTCATAACATCCAAGCAACAATTTCTGAAAAAATATCAAAATATCACGATTTAGCAATTCAACTTAAAATACAGTGGCAAGCACAAACAGTACATGTAATTCCCATAGTTCTATCATCAACAGGAGTAATACCACACAGCTTAAAAAAAAGTCTTGAAATACTTAACATTCCCACAAAGATCACTTATCTTCTACAAAAAGCTAGTATACTAAACACCTGCCGAATCACACGTAAATTTCTATCATCCGGCTCTACTACACTAAACACTATGACGCTTGACTGAGGTCCGCGTCATAGGTAGTTACAGCCAACCCAAAAAGTTGGAGAAGAAAAATCTTACAAAATATAATAATAATAATAAATTCTTTATTTGCCATAATTTCAAAGCCCTGATACATTTCTCTATGACTCCCACACTAGGCTGAGCCTGTATCGTGGGGGCCAAATCTGAGTAGATACCAAATAACAATGTGGCTATTTGTCAAAGTTACCAGTGGCGTAGGTATTATAGTCCGGTCAAATTAAGTTCAAAAATAGGGGTAAGGTTACATTAATTCGCACAAAGCTGAAAATTGGCATGAATGTTGAGAACTCTATTACAACTAATTTGTCAATTATCCACATCAATCCGATGTGTGCAAAAATATTTATTCAAGGTCAAATGTTGCAAAAATCGGTTTTTTGCGTTTTTCAGCTAAACGGTAAGCTTTATCATAAAAATAGGTGAGACAAAAATTATTCATCATGCAATTATCTATAAAAATTGTTCGTACACTTTTTTTCCTCAGAATCACCATTTCGGAGATATAGCGATGCAAAAAGTTGAAAAAGTTGTGTTACTCATAATATGCACACGTTTGCGCGCCACCCGTGAGGTAGTGTACATGGCGCGTTTTTTTTTTACGTGGTTTCCCCAGTAGGCCTATTCCACGATCTATTGTGGTTCTGTTGAGTTAAAAAGCTATTGTATTAAATTGAAAATGGTACTATTGGAAATGACAAGGGCGGTGTAAGTAATCAGTAATTTGAGAAAATTATTCGTCTGATTGATACGCATCTAATGGAATATAATCCGTACTGTCTTGTTCTTCTTCTCCTTCTTCTTCTTCCTGCTGCTGAGTACAAATAAATTGTTCAAAGAGCGATGCATCAGATGTCTCCTCGCCTATATCGTAAGAATCCTCTCCTACTGGCGATTGAACATTGGAGCACGATTGGCCTCGTCAACTGATACATGATAATGAACAAAACAACCCAAATTTTTTACAGCCGCATTTAGCACTACACCCAGTTTTGCAATTGCAAAAAATTGAATTGAGGAGTTTTTCCGGTGCAGGAGGGAGTAAAGTCTGAACTGGTTCCAATATATTGTCAATTAACTTCCAACCCCAGTCTTCTGGGTTTAGTTTATTACCGAGCCACACTTGAACTTGATAATATACCCGAAATAGATGTTGATGAGCAGAAGCAGAGGTTGGAGGAAGGCAAGCTAATTGCACTTGTTTTTTGTTATGCGTATTTTTTGCAAAAGATAAGTATCGAAACTTATCTAAGCACTTTCTGTTGATCTGAGCTAAGCACGTAATTTTTTTTGGAGCTCCGTAAACGGAAAGAAGAAAGCGAATTCCGTTGGTGATTATAGCTTGTGGAGTAGAGGTACTTTCTTTGAAAACTTCAGCACAATCAACTAAATCTTGTCTCTCAAACAATTTCAAAACTGTTTTTTTACCCCTCCTGAAAAATGCTGATGTGTCGCAACCAGTTACTGCATGTAGAAATAAGATGTGATTTTGGCATTTTGAAAAAGCAGATAAACTCTTGGATGAATATATTTTTGATTGTTGTTGAGCCTTCCCAGGTTTTATATTCTTACAATTGTAAAATCTGTATGTATACGACACGAAAACTAATATTTTTACTTATATTACCGTTCTGTAACGTATATAACGGTAATTGGCATACATATTATGAGTAACACAACTTTTTCAACTTTTTGCATCGCTATATCTCCGAAATGGTGATTCTGAGGAAAAAAAGTGTATGAACAATTTTTATAGATAATTGCATGATGAATAATTTTTGTCTCACCTATTTTTATGATAAAGCTTACCGTTTAGCTGAAAAACGCAAAAAACCGATTTTTGCAACATTTGACCTTGAATAAATATTTTTGCACACATCGGATTGATGTGGATAATTGACAAATTAGTTGTAATAGGGGTCTCAACATTCATGCCAATTTTCAGCTTTGTGCGAATTAATGTAAGCTTGAATGTCTATTTTGACCGGACTATTAATGGCATACAAGAAGACAAAAAGCTAAGAGTGAGCAAGTTTAAACTTACAAAAATTAAAAATATAGAATATTAAAAAAAAGTAATAATAATAATAACAATTGTGAATAGCGCTGTTTGTGTGATGTGTGTAATGTATATGTTAAGAGGAATTATTTGCATGTAACATGTACTTGAATGGAGTGAGGCATAAATGGTAGCCCTACGATTTTACTCTTGGGATTGAATAACAGTTTTACGGAGCCACTGTCGTTCACTACCTCTATAAGTAAATCCTATGCCATGACCCTTAAAATTATCTCAGACTGTTCATAATCCAAGTTTAGTAAATGCTTAAAAACCTTAGATTTTGCCTCATAGGGTTGGCAGTGCTTTATGTTACATACGTTAACCAGTTTATTGTAGATGTACGGGAATAAGAACGTTCCAAAACGTTGTGCAAAGGCAGTTTTAACTTCAGGCGTAGGAATCTTAAAAGTTCGTTTCTTGAGTAAGCTCTTGTAAATGAATAGTCCTACCACTTTCCTGTGCACAAACATTGAGGCCCTCAATAGAAACAATCTGCGAACGCTTAGGACTTGGGCATCTAGGTATAATTGCGTAGTTGGGAAGCGTCTTGGTTTCCCCAGGGCCACCTTCAGAACCGCTCTTTGAGCTCTTTCAAGGGTAATCTTCACCGAAGAAACCACACCACCCCAAACAAGGATACAATAATTGATGAGTGACTGACACAAAGCGAGGTATACAGATTTCAGTACACTACCATCAGTAGCCTCCCTCAACAACTTCATCATATATATCAACTTCCGCACCCTGGCTGATGTAGCTGATATATGTTGCTTAAAACTTAGCTTTTCATCCATGACGATGCCCAGGTACTTTAGTGAGTTGACTCTATCTATTTGACTACAGTCACAGTTATAAGTTAAACCCAGACCGAATGCCGTGCAATAGTGCTTGTGCACTTTTATGTTTGATAGTTGCGGAGGGGGCCTGGATGCCGATGTCTTGTGAAAGCACAAAAACTGTGTCTTGGCAGTGTTCAGAGTTAGGATATTATAGCTGAGCCATTTCTGTATCCTCCGCAAACCCACAGCAGCCATGTCGTGAGCCTCGAGCCAGGACTGGCCATGAAATATCAAAGCTGTATCATCAGCATAACAAAAGACCTCACAATTCTGTAGCTGGACTGACATCATATCGTTAACATAAGTGATGAACAGGGTAGGCCCCAGAATGCTACCCTGAGGTACACCGAAAGAAACTGTTTGAATACCACTTATATGGCTCCCAATTCGAGTGCATTGACCTCTATCTGATAAGTAGCTTGAGAACCAATCCAAAGCTCTACCACGGACGCCATATGAACCTAATTTATTTAGTAAGATTGGGATCGATACCGTGTCAAAGGCCCTGGCTAGATCAAGGAAGACTCCGACACAGCACCGACCCTGGTCAAGGAGATACAACTTTATTAGTAAGAGAAGCTATCGCATCCTCCGTGGATTTACCCTGGCGGAAGCCAAACTGGCGTCTGGAGAGTCTGCCGCTGTTTTCCAAGTACTTTACCAGCCTTTGGTTTACGACCCGTTCCAAAAGCTTAGAGTATGCATTAAGTAAGGATATAGGACGATAGTTACTTGGATCATTTTTGGTTCCGTTCTTATGAATGGGCTTGATTGTAGCTATTTTCCAATCAGCTGGAAAAACACCTTGTGAGATACTTATGTTAAATAAAGTTGCTAGAGGATCTGCAATGGCATGACCAATTGTTTTTAGTAACCTATTTGTAATTCCGTCACTTCCTGGCGCTTTAACCGAATCAAGAGATTGAATAAGGCTCAAAATCTCATGTGGGTCAGTAGGGGACAAAAAAAAAGAGCCTAGAGGAGGATCGCGAATGTGTAGTGATCTTGGCTGCAAGTGATTCTTGTGTCTCACTTAACTGCGCCAAGATTGACCTAGACAGTGTTTCACCTGCTGTTGCGAAGTAAGAGTTGCAGTGATCTAGAGATTCCTTCGCGGTGGTTTTGATGCTTGCGAGTTCGTCACTTGATGTTATCCCACTTTCAGTACCGGCAATTCGTTTAATAGTGTTCCAGAGTTTTTTAGGGACCGATTTATTAGCAGTTATTTCACTGTTGAAGTATTCGTATTTTAATTTACGTATAAGGCTTATATAAAAATTCCTATATCTAGTATATACAAGCTTTTTAGCGGGGTTTTCGGGATCCTTACGAAACTCTGCATGTAGTTTATCCCGGTGCACGGAGCATCTGATAAGACCACTAGTCATCCATGGGTGCAAGACAGCCTTCGAGCGACTAATTTTTACAATTTTAGAAAATTTATCTACAGCGTTATTAACTTCCTTTGTAAAATTTCTTACTGATTCATCTAGGGAGCCGCCATTTAGAACTAGGGACCAGTCTTTTTTTGCCAATTCGGATTTGACAGCGTCAAAGTTGATCACGGTTTTATGACGGAGTGCTTTAGGTTTTTGACGATTGTTTGCCTTAATGTGCATTATTCCTGTTGCAGTAATTTCATGATCCGTGAGATCGCCAGAACATATAACGGACTCTGCAGTGTATACTGCAGGAATGAAAATATGGTCTATACAGGACTTGGCGTGGGTAGCCTTGTCTATGCTTGGGATAAGTCCATGTCCCGCCAGAACATGCAAATACTCCAATGAAGCTCCAGAGTCAGCGGCAGCACCAAGAATATTAATATTTAAATCTCCAGCCAGAACGAGGCAAGGGGTAGATTTTAAGTCATTAAGAGTGAGGTCTAAAGAACGAATGAAATTTTCAGGATTAGAAAAACTTGGGGACCTATAAATAGCAATGACTGAAAACATGTCTGCAACTCTTGCAAGAACACAGTTACCCTCGTCAACATCCAGCTCCACAAACGAGGCGGTCCATATGTTTTTTATGTAGATAGTAACCCCTCCGGACTTGTTAATTATTTTTTTGGAGTGAAACGATGTGTAACCATGTAATTCTCTAATCATAGATGATTCATTAAGCCAACACTCACTGAAGATTATCACATCAAAGTCAAGATTAAGTCTATTTTGAATTACAAGAAATTTGTCAAAATTTTTTTGTATAGTTCTGATGTTTATATTTAGAATTTTTAAGGAGAAATTTAAAAGAATATCTTTACAATCCTCGGGAACAGATAGAGAATGGCACCTAATCTGACAGGAGTTGTCTATGTCGGTTAGCAGGTCTAAGATACCCATGGATAGTTGCTGAAAAGGAGTTTTGAATTCTTTGCTGTGGTATAAATAGGTGCCATGCCGACGAAATGATTCATGATTATGAAATTTTTAGGTGATACAAGGTAAGTGCCAAAGTGTGATTGTATTTTGTATATGTATAAGATGTGATGTGTTAATAAAACCATTTTTGTATATTTAACTAATACAATATAATTTAATTCTAACAATAACTAATCATTTAAAACATAACTACACCAAATTATACTTCATCCACAAGCTTAAACTGTTGGTGCTGAGGGTCCGGGATAACATTGAAATACTTTTTGAATATGGTCTGGTCCTCGCGGCCCGCATATATCCTCTGGACCCACGTGTGTTCCCAGTTTGGTTCAAACTTCTCACATGTTACTACAACTCTGCCTGGCACCATTGCAAATAAAGTACCGTTGCGCCCAAATCCAACCTGAAATCCATTCATCCATTTTAATATACATTTTTTTTATCAAAAAACTTTTAATGTATCAGATTTAACTATAGATATATGTACTACTAGCTGTGCCAGCGGTGTCACCCGCGTTTATGGTTAATATTATAAAGACTATTTCCGTCATACATGATTTCTATGTAACTTTAACCATTAAGGCTGCACACGCGACGGAAGCTTAAAAAATGGAGTAACTTCTCCCGTTTTCCCAACATTTCCTTTCACTACTCTGCTCCTATTGATTGTAGCGTGATGAAAAGTATACTATAACCTGCCCAGGAGTATGAAGAATAATTGTACCAAGTTTCGTTAAAATCCGTCGAGTAGTTTTTGTTTCTATAAGGAACATACAGACAGACAGACAGACAGACAGACAGACAAAAATTTTACTGATTGCATTTTTGACATCAGTATCGATCGCTAATCACCCCCTGATAGTTATTTTGAAAATATATTTCATGTACAGAATTGACCTCTCTACAGATTTATTATAAGTATAGATGTCAATGTCATGTGCTGTGCCAAATTGTGATAAACTAATCACTGTCTGATTTGTGTAATATGTTAAGAGTCATCATTTTCCTAGTGTAATGCTTATTATTATCAGGGTCTCCTTAGAACATAATATGGATATGGAAACTAGAGGAATAGGGATGATGACTGCATTAAAAAACCATAATTCTATTTACTCTCTCAGTTAGATTGTACAAAAATACTAGACACATATTTTTTGCTTTATCAAATTAACAAAAAATTACAAAGATAAAGAGCATCGAAGTTTTGGAGTGGGGGCTTGCAATGTCACTATTTAGTAAAAATTGTATGAAAGTGTAAATCCTCATCAATGTTTGTTTAACAAATAAATAAAAAATTATGTGTTCAATATTTTTTTATAATCTAACTGACGGACTAAAGATAATTTTTAGTCACCTAGCTTGGATCATGGTTACACATCCAAAGTTATGTGTATATTCAGATGTCACAATGTTTTCATTCACCATCAAGCAAGTTGTATAAATCTATACCTAGACTGATGATGATGATGACCGTAAGCTAATTAACTAAACTGTTCAACCGTTAGCTATTAAGTGCTTAATATTTTCTTTTCTGTTTATATTGACTATTTATAAGTGCTTTTTTTAAACCCATATAAAAAAAAATATTATGAATTTGAATTTGACGCCTATTCTGCCACCCGACTGTTGAGCCACTACTCTAATTACTATGATTGTTTGAACTCAAGCCATAGATGTTAATTATAATTTTTAACTGCATAGATAAGGTAGTACCTACAAGTTTATCTAGCTCATAATGCAATGTGCTCGAGTAAACAATGTTTTATTATTACAATTATAGAAAAGTAAAGGTTATTTTACTTACATTGAGTCCAGGATGGAATCTTGGCGTCCTTTGAGTCGCTAACATATGCCCCTGTTGAACATAATGCCCGTCCTGAACCTTCCAACCTCTGCGTTTGGGCTTCACCTTGCAACTTACATTTTTCGTACTACCACCCGTCTTCTTACTGGCATTTCGAACAAATTCTGTAATAAAACCAGCATTAAATAACAACTTGGGAAAATAATTATAACCTCAAAAAGATACATGAAAAAAATAATTTTGTCACCTTTTAAAACAGAATTAACGTTAACAGCATTTAACAAAGAACTGAAAGACATATCTGAGGGAAAATTTTGTAAAAATGTAAGAATTATCAATAATTTACTCAATAGATAGACGCAGTTTATAGAACTTCTAAACTTGACACTATTTTAACGTCGGTCTTTTTTTGAGAATGTTAATCTTAACAACTGTCAATGTCAAAAATACTACGTTTCTTTACATGCATTCCAATAAGGCTAGTTGCGGAGTCACACTTACATACGCCGACGCAGGTAATAATAATAAACGACGCGGGGCACGAGCTAGATGTTACCTGGAACAGTTTTATAGTGAACAAATGCCCGTGCTTACCTCCTGCGCTGATTGTAATTCATACACGTTCTTACGAGAAGCCCCTACCACCTGCGCGGGTGGTCAGTGGGACTCTGAAACCGGCCTATGTAAATATGTTTTGAGAAGAGATTTTATTGATTCCGTAGAGGGTAATTTGTCAAAAGACATGATACATTTGATTTGTGTAATATTATGTTAAAGTAAGCATAATATTTAGTATAATTTGCTACTCTTAAGCTACTATTTTTAATGGAGTTAGTATTTTCTGTTCGGACGTATAATTATCGTCAAGTGACTGAGTAAGTTAAATTTATTAACGCTGGCTGGCACGTGATAAATAATCATGTAATATAATGTACTTTGTCAGGGTCCAGTTTTTATCAGCAAATCTAATGTATAAAAAATGGGCTACGAGTTTAGGATTTAAACCTGAATAAAACAATATTATGTTAGTTTGTTTGCGAAGTGAATAATTAAAGATAATTGGACTAGTAAGTACCTAGGTATGTGAAAACTGTAGTTATTTTATTTAATAGTGTTTTAGGCTTCGTGTAAACTATTTAAGTACTTACTTACCTAAATAATTAAATGTAAAAAGTACAGAAAATTTTTAAACAGAAAATTTGTTTAGCAGAGAAAAAGCTTAAATTATGTTTTAAATTCACATTTTTGATAAAAAAAAACAATGTTTTTATCAAAAACGAGAATTTAGCGTCTTTTGGCAAAAATTATATACTTAGATAGGTACCTATTTAGTTTAAGAGATATGTATGTATTTATTTTTTAAAGTAACGGTCGCAATATTAACCAATATTATACATTTTCATCTCCTTACATAAACTATAATAACAAGACAAGATACAATGCAAGGACAAGCGCAGCGCAAAACAAAGCAAAATGGTTTAGGTATTACGATTAGCACAAAGAGAACTATAATATTACTTACTACCTACTTAACGACCACTCGCGATTTCCTCCACGTGGACGCTTACGAGAGTGCCCGCTCTATCTGTACAAATTATTACATAAATCTTTCAGGGTTAGGTTAGACTTTTAAACAAACATTTAACTCGTCTATTTTTGTTCACGCATTCATAATTTTTTTAGGATTCGGTACCAAAATTTTAAAAACGGGACCCTATTACTAAGACTCCACTGTCCGTCAGAATAAAATAATTATTTGTTTATGTGCGGCTCCCATACAACACACGTTAATTTTTTACTGTTTTGCTCGATATTAATAACGGCAATAGGTAGACACTTGAAATATTAACAGAATATTTAGTTGTATAGGAATTATTATTATTATTAGCCCTTTCATTCTGAATTGGTAATTTGTGGTTTCAGCATCTCTCAATTCCATGTGCCATTGGCTAAGGGCTCATCCAGCTGCTTCCACTGTGCATTTCTGGGGTACCAGTTGGTTATAATTTTGTTGTTTAGGAATACTTGAAACTAAAAAAAGGTTATTAATAAATAGTAGATATCTAATGTTGTGTAGATAGTGGTACGGAACCCTTCGTGCGCGAGTCCGACTCTCACTTGGCTGGCTTTTTATTCATTTACTTAGGGGTGAATGAAAAAAATACAAAAATCTCTTTTTATTTCTCATCTGCACTTTAAAACTGACCTATGTACACCGTAGTCCAATGTCCTACATAGGCCAGTAAGTAGTAAATATGGGCTATGCTTTGATCATCGGACAGCTTGCATTTTATATATATAGGTATATCATCTACTACTAGTTTATATTACAATGGTAATAAATAGGTAGGTGGCCTTGGCCACTAAACCAAAGGTCACGGGTTCGAATCCCGCTAGTAGCAAATATTTCGTGTGATGAACACATACTAAGAGTCATGGATGTTTATAAACAGTATTTAGATACCTAAGTATGTCTACTATCAGTCACTTAGTACCTATAGCACAAACATACATGCTTAGTTTGGAACTAGAGAATTGGTTAAGTTTATTAAATAATCAGTTTAATTCTCTTAGTCTTTGAAAATCATTTTGATACAAAGATACCTACAGGCGTATTTAAAGACGACCTTTTTAAATTCTGCTTTTAGAAGATGCGTACTATTAAATAGCTAAGCAGGTACCTATCAATATATCTACCTATTTTACTTACCTATATTTGTTTTTATGCATTATATGTTTTCGTATACCTACATTTAGTACGCAAATCGTCTGATTAACTCGTTTGCTTACTTTTTGCATTCAGTACGTGCCCGACCTGCGTTCGCGCAACTGGTTGTTCGCAAGATTAAAAATGGCTTTTATCGTAATATTTATCGCAACCGCGGTCGCCGCCGCTCTGTCATGGGTATTTTACATGATACAGAGGGCGAAGAGTAATGTGAAAGGGCCTATTCCTTATCCATTTGTTGCAAATGCACATTTATTGGTCGTGAATTCGAGCGGTAGGTACCCAATTCTTTTTGTAAACTAACTAACTAACTAACTAACTAAACTTCACGCCACTTCCCTAGCGGGGTAGGCAGAGAGAACCGAACGCCATATGGCACGATCCTTACACACCTCACTCGCCTCTTCAACATTTAACATTTCATTTTTGTAAACTATTTAAATGATTTGAAGTGTTTACATAGTGAGTATGTTTAATGTAACAAACTTGGGACATTCCCTTCAATGTCCATCCTGGACAATATGTCTACAGGTATGTAGATTATTGTAGCTTAGTCTTTCAACACTTATGAAAAATTTTGGGGAGAAAATCTGAAATTGAGGGTATTTTAGAGGTAGATAATTATTTTCTTAACCCCGATGTTTTCTGTATTAATTAGATGTGCAAAATGAGAACTGTTCGGATCTCTTTGGACTTTAAATTTTCCATTGGATCTGATTTAACGAGCGTCTTTCGAAGTGAGAGTAATTAAATTTCAATTTGTTGAATTTAAAAACAAATCGACCAAATGACATCACGGGCTTAGGAGCCCCGTGAGAGGCCCCTATTAGACTAGGTGATCTTCTCGATGACCTCTTTTCTTATCAATAGCCTTGCTAAGTTGGTATTGCTACTCGCCTTTGGTAGTGACCCTGTGCTATGCATGCGCAAGAGCTGTAGGTTCGATCCCCACCCAGGACAAACATTCGTGTGACGAATACTTGTGTTTGTTCTGTATCTGGGTGTTAATATATAATATAAGTATAAAAAATTTAAAATAATAATTTAAGTAGGTATATATATTTGTAATACCAGTGTTGAATCTGATATCCTTAACACGAGTACATATTCTACTTAACTCGGAGTCAGCTTAATGTATGTGATGTTGTCTGACGTCTTTCTGTCTGATTCGCCTATGTTTAAATTGTCTATAGCCTGTGTTAGACTACTGTAGTTGATAATGCATCAGTTCTCTTCCTACATGGAGGTGAATAGCAGAAAAATATAATGTATGTAATAGGTAAATAAGTACGTACACACATCAAAAAAAGTTTGCGATCACTTGGAAAATTTTTAATCTTTTGTTACGGTAAATTATAATAAGATTTCTTCTTCTTTTTAGATTCTTTGTTTAAAAATATAGACTAGAATATAAAACAACAAAACAGTTCAATTGTTTAGTCCTAGCTTACGCTCATTCAAAAATCTGATTTTAACGGATTTAAAATATTTTTTCGCGGAAAGTTGTGATTGAAACAATGCCAAGAGGATTATCAGAAGTTTTACGAGCAAGAATATTAACTTTGAGCGAAGAAGGATACACCACGAGAGAAATAGCACGCAGAGTTATTTTTTTATTTTAAACAGGGTATTTCTATTTAAAGAAAACACACAACAATTTTTTTTCTAGATAAAGTTAAATTTAAAAAATATATCAGCTTATGCTACTGATCACAAACTTTTTTTGATGTGTGTATATTATTTTATTTTAGCCAGATTAAATGTTTTTAGTTATATATTTACACACACTTCGAAATAAAACATGTTTCAATCATACCTATCGGCCATGAGCATAATGAATATCTAATAAGTATTTAAACTGCAATTAAATAAGACGGTATCTAGTGGCATAGCTAGTTTTACTTGGTCTTACATCGAACTAGCGACTCGCCCCGGCTTCGCCCGCCCCGGTGCAAACACCAGTGTTTGCACCAGTAGAGAAGCATATTTTTTGTAGATTAAACCCAGAAATTGCTTATTTACTACGAAATATTTATAAATTATATACACAAACCTTTTTTGATCTTCACGTTATCTACAGTTGAAAGCCACATTAAAATCGGCCCAGTAGTTTCTAAGATTAGCCTATACAGACAGACAGATGTACGCGTCGGGTGACTCACTTTTATACGTAAATATTATTGCACTATCTAAGCACTCTTGTTTACAACCGTTAGAACCTTCATAATCAGGGACCCCTTATCATTAATACGACTGAAAGCTACGCCTCTGTTAGTGTTACTAATGAAACCTAACATATTTTGAGTAACTTATGTACTTACCTAACACTAGTAAAATATAGATTTTTAGGTGCCGAAACGCATTTCAGCGTAACTAAGTACTTTCAACTTTGACTTATGTAAGTAGTTAACCTATTTTTTGACTGGCTCGATGGCGCATTCGGTAGTGACCCTGCCCAATGCGCCAAGAGCTGTGGGTTCGATATCCACCCAGGACAAACATTCGTGTGATGAATACTTGTGTTTGTTCTGTGTCTGGGTGTTGTAAATATCCAATATTTAGGTATATATTTGTAATACCACTGTTGATTCTGATATCCGTAACACAAGTGCTTAAGCTACTTACCACGGAGTCAGATCAATGTATGTGATGTCGTCGGATATTTATTTATTTATTATTACTTATTTATTTGTGCGAAATTATAATGACTACAATACTAGTCGCTGAAGGAGGTAATGACATATATTACCAGTTATCGTACTAATGTTATAAAGAGAAAAGATTTGATTGTTTGTTTGTTTGAATTGAATAGGCTCCGAACCTACTGGATAAAGTGTATTGTTTTATCTATTTATCGCGTATTTCCTTTCATTGTAAGTAAAAAAAACCTTATCGGTTGCTTAATATCAGGGTCATGTGTTTCAAATAAGTATATACCTAAGAGAGCAATAACCTAATACGTGATAAGATGTTACTTGTTAAAATATTGTAGGTACTCCTTGCTAATATTACAAATGCAAAAGTTATTCAGACTGTTTGTTACATTTTCACGTCTAAATCACTTGACCTTCTTGAATGTGGCTAAATTTGGCTCGTCAAAAGTCTGAGCCTTACCTATATCCTTGATCCCAGGAACGAAAAGTATCTGTAACTAGTTAGTTACAGAACTTCAGTTGAAGTTCTTGTGAGTGGAGTCGCAGGCAAAAGCTGGTTGGTCATTAAAATTAAAGAGCATCTATCTTAAACTGTGTGTTATTTTTACACTGTCTTGATGTTTTTACACGTACGCAATATTTATTCGCTCCTAGTAAAATATGTTTTGTTAATAAAACGCCTTTTTCAGAATTCATTAATGTTCTCAAGCGTTTAGAAGATGAATGCGACCTCGTTGGCCAAATTAGTTTGTTTACAAAGCGATATGTCTTCACTTCACATCCAAAAGTTCTTGAGGTAAATGCGTAGATATATTTTTCTCATTTTTAGTCAATGTAAATCATACATAGTAGGAACATTAAAGTTATTTTTAGATATGATACCTACAAACAAACAAAATAATAAGTGATAATTGTCATTACCTGTGTGACTTACGAAGTGAGCATTTTTATGTCAGATCAGAACAGACATTATCATAATGTTATATCCATCTGTGATGTAAATATACAAATGTTTCGCGCTTTTCCAAAGATAACACTTTCTTAATTTAATTACTTATTTATAAAAAAAAATCCTGGATTGATGAAGATTCTTCGCTGTTACCAATATTCGCCATATCTTAGTAAATTGTAGTATTCTGTCTATATTAAAAAAATAACGTCTATATTTACATAAAAAATAATGCCTATACATGCACATATGCCTAAGTGTACCTTACTCATCTAGTTATATTTTTTCAGGCAATCCTAACCAGTAACGAATTAATAACAAAAGGTGTATCCTATATATTCCTAAGACCTTGGCTCGGCGATGGTCTCCTCACTTCCACTGGTATTGTTGTTATTATATAACATTTGTATTTCTTGACTAGAATGTCGTAAAATGAGATTAGTTGAGTGTTGGGGTTGTGATTAATGTAGGCGACGAGCTAGCCTCTTATCAAAAATGTTTCACAATTTTTCGGTTAATATCCATTATTTAAATATATTATTATATTTATAATACCTACAACTGTTGATTCTGATATCCGTAACACAAGTGCTTAAACTACTTACCTCGGAGTCAGATTAATGTATGTGATGTAGTCTGATATTTATTAAAATAATTTAAATGTCTATGTTGCATCCATATTCATCACAATAATATAATAACAATATATCTACTTTACAGCAAAAAAATGGTGTGGTAGTTGTACCTAAACAAATAGATTTCAGTATTGAATGGTAATTAATTGATCTACACAATAGCATTGGGTAAAACCAGTAAACTCGGTTGTATGATTTTTTAATAATTAATTTATTTTTATTAGTTATTTTTTATTACCCCCTTTTTATGTTCTTAAACAATACGCTAACACCTTTAAACCTCGTTTTTCAGGGCAGAGATGGAAAGCGCATCGGAAATTCCTTACGCCAGCGTTCCATTTCAACATTTTGCAAAACTTCCTGCCAGTGTTCTGCAAGAACAGGAAAGTGCTGCGGAACAAACTGCGTGACCTGGCTGGTGGGCCCAGCATTGACCTGTTCCCTCTGGTGGCTTTGGCCGCCCTTGACAACGTGACAGGTGGGTACATTGGGACTAGCACGAACGGGTTACTTTTCTCTGGTACGTTTCGTTGCTTTGGCTAGCTTGATGGCGCATTCGGCAATAAACCCTTCCTTATATGCCAAGAGTGGGTTCGATCCCCACGCAGGACAAACATTCGTTTGATAAATAATTAGGTGTTAATACCTAATATTTGGTATATATTTGTAATACCACTGTTGGATCTGATAAAGTAATACTAGTGCTTAAGCTACTTTATTCGAAGTCAGATTAATGTATGTGATGTTGTCTGATATTTATTGCTATTACTGTGACGAAGTCCTACAATATGTATGGCTATCATATATATAAGTTACTCTATGTGTATGGCGATGCACGTACGTTACGATGTGACAACTGGGTGTTTGTACAAGCCCTTGACGAAACTGTCAGAGACAAAAGTAATCCGTGCGTGCTAGCCCTTACTTATGCTATCGGGTGACGCCCCGTCGTGTTAGTAACATGCCATCAATGGACGGTCGACATTGACATAACTAATTATACTTCTTGCACTCCATTAGGAAAACTCCTAATAAGCATACGGTATATTTGCTAAGTCATAGTCAATATCTTTTCAAGTTAAATTAATTACTTATATATACCTACTTAAGTTTTTTTTTTTATTGAACATAGGTACAAGATACTGATATATTATTATCACACCCGCCAACCCCAGAGCGATAGCCAATCCAGAGTTCAATGAGCTGTAAATACTTCCAACTACTTAAAGCCAAGAATAAAATTAAACAAAATACAATTTGAGAAAATAGGTAGTGACGGGTAGCTTACATACATACGATCACGCCCATTATCCCCAAGGGGTAGGCAGAGTTAAAGGGGCAGCAAACCCCTTTAACCACATTCAGCCAATAATAAATCTGGCCTGGGTTAGATGTAAAATTAAAAATTAGTAGTGACAAGTGGCTAGCTTGTCGTATATATAGGATAGAACACGGATAGAAGTACCATTAGTCGCATTTACGCCATGCTAGGCATGAAACACAGTTAGCACATTATTTTTAAGTCCCAGACCAACATGGGACAACGACGACGGGTAGCTGCTTGATATTTATTTAAATGTATCATAATATTTTAATATCTACGTGTATTTTATTGATTAATATAACTAGAAGGTATGTAATTGAAATGACAACTTAAATACATACTTAGATCTTTTTTTTTTCTAATTTGATGCCACAATGTCAAGCAGATACGGAGCTTTGCAAGAAAATGCAAAATTTGTCACGACCAGGTATTATGAGAATTTACGTGTTTCAGCTGAATGCTTATAAATATAGGTACTGCTACTACGTCATTATACAAAAAGAACTTTTGAACTTTGCATTTATATAATTGAAAGTTTCTTTCCGAGTAAATAGGTATCTGCTGCAACTGTTTTACTATACTTCACAATACGTTGTAGACATATTAATTATTAAATCTACCTATTCTAGATTAGACGTTTATGTCGTTACATGCAATGCTGGATCTAGTCAGCGCGGGACCATAGCAAATGGTTTCTAGCCTTGCATAAAAATATTGCATAGCTATGTTTGGATCTTTGTCCATTTTCAAATGTAACGCGGGGCCCATCGCGTCGCGTTTGCTACCTTCTGCTATAAGGCTAATCTGGCAGTGGATACATATAGTCAAAATAACACTTGCATCGCTACATTGTGATGTCACTCAATAACTATCATCTTGTTGCCCTTTTCCCGGGTTACGTGGGGTCAGTGTGTGTTGTTTTTTTTCTTCCTTACCTCCTAATCATCCGTCATCAATCTCCCCAGTGGCGTAGCGTGTGTTCCTGTCGCCCAGGGCGGATTAATCTTCAAATATTACATTGTAACCCAGGACCGATGTACTAAATAAATCTTTAAAAGTTGAACAGTTATTTCAAACTTGCCGCCCCCAACAAGTGCCACGCCACTGAATCTCCCATGTCATTCTTATCATCTTTCACACAATCCGTACATCTCTCCATAAGTCGCCATCTTCCTCTCAACTGACATACGTTCTAATCGTTCTCTTTTTCACGTACCCTTCCTCTTCTCATAACTCAATAACATAATGTTTTATTACACAGAATCGATTATGGGTGTATCTGTCAACGCCCAAAGCGATCGTGATTCGGAATTTGTTAAAGCAGTGGACATGTAAGTACTTTCCATAATAAACAATAAGGTAATCAATTATAGTGGTAATGACGGTGCAATTAATGACAATTACACGTTTCGCTTTTATAAACTCGGTTATAAAAACGAGTTTCATAAAAACATTATTGTGTTATTGTCTTGTCTACATGGTTCATAAATACCTTTTATGATTTATACTAGGTTCTTTTACTTTTCATCTAATTTATTAGTTGTAAGAATATTAAAACGTGTAGGTACCTATGGAAGTGTTATTCTTTCACACAAAAGTACCTATAGAACAAAATTTACACACAAGTTTTTTTTTTTGTATTTTTAGTATTATTATTTTAGTATTATGCGAACACTTACCTTAGTTAGTTACTTAGTTAGTAGTACTCAATATTTTAAGGAACCAATTTAAAGGATTAGAAATAAGGTGAGCGGTTTCGCATATACTAAAATTAATTAATCTTGTATATTATTCAGACTTTTGACCTTATACAAGCCCCTCAGTTGTTTATGTGTAGGTATGCCTTAGGACATGCAAATTGATTAAACTTATTCAAGTCTTGATAAACAAAAACAAGTGATTGACCCACAAATATATCTATAAGTTAAAAATTACCGTTGAGTAATAAAATACCAAATAAAAGCCTATCTGTCTACCAGGATATCATCAATAATATCTACGCGGATGAGGAATGTTTTCGTAGCGCCTGATATAATTTTCAACATGCTGCCTATCAAGACAGTCCAGGACAAGGCCTTAAGAATCCTCCATGGACAGACTAATAAAGTAATCACCGCTCGCCGGGAAGACCTTCTTAAATCTCAGAAAACCGAAATAAAAACTGACGCTGAACATGGTAAGCGTATATTATTTAGAATTACTTTACTAAGATTACCTACTACTTTATTTTAACTTTCATCTACTAGATTTGAAAGTTTTCTGTAACTGAAAAAAGTTAGCAACGGCAAATTAATAAAAGTCCAAGAAAAAAAAAATGGTTTAGAAATTCATAATTTTAAACTAATTACACAATAAAAATTGGACTTAGATTGGTTAGTGGTCTAACATAATATACATTAATGGCTGTAAGCATAATATTTAGGTAACATGATGGGAAATCGTTTAACTTTTCAGGTATCAAAAACAAACACGCTTTCTTGGATCTACTTCTCTTAGCTGAAGTCGATGGAAAGAAAATAAGCGATGAAAGTATTAGGGAAGAGGTGAACACATTTATGTTCGAGGTATGATGATTATAATAGAATGAGGTTCATATGCATGCGCTGCGGTGTATCGCTCACAGACTGCGTTCGGAATGATGATGTAAGAAAGAGGGCCGGTCTGAAAGACAGCGTTGGAGTCAAGGTAAGAAGAGGCATGCTCCAGTGGTTCGGACATGTAGAAAGATTGGATGACGAAAGATTGACTAAACAGATATACAATGCAAAAGTGGAAGGATGTAGGAGCCGCGGAAGGCCTAAGGCTCACCTTCC
Organism: Glyphodes perspectalis; assembly: GCA_951394215.1. Lineage (NCBI taxonomy): Eukaryota > Metazoa > Arthropoda > Insecta > Lepidoptera > Crambidae > Glyphodes > Glyphodes perspectalis. The sequence continues at coordinate 5,862,674 of OX596206.1, read as the reverse complement.
TCGACCAGATTTGTAGTTTATTAACAGAAGGTGATGTTAGTAGTCATAAAAACCGTAGAGCTTGTATGAAAAGGATCATGAATGTTAAAGAGGCGAGTGAGGTGTGTAAGAATCGTGTCATATGGCGTTCGGTTCTCTTAACCTACCCCGCAAGGGAAGTGGCGTTAAGTTTAGTTAGTTAGAGGTTCATATATAACTGGTTTCCTTTTCCGTAGTAAATTAGAACGTTTCGATGAAAAAACTATATCCCTCGATTGATCTATATATCTACAACTCGACTGTCACGAATGTGGCAGCCAAATCTTGCCATTTTCTTATATACCTAATAGGTAAAGTCGGTATTTTTTATTTTAATTTATTAATGTTTACTATAAGTACTCAAGTTACGTATAACTCAAGCGAGGCGTAGGTATAATGATAACATACCAACTTTGAGATCACATCAATCATGTATAAAAAGCACCATAATATGCGGTCAGGTATCATCATTTACATCCTATCATCACGCCCGTAAACGCCAAGCGATAGGCAGAGTCAAAAGGACAGCAAGTACCTTTAAGCACTATCGGCCAAAAATAAAACCGGGCTGGGTTGGATGGAAAATTGTGAAAAAGTAGTGATCAGCGGCTAGCTCGTCGCCTATACAATCACACAGTCAAAACCATCGTTTATAGATAGCTAAAGAAACAAATATATATGCATATTACAAATCATGTTAACCCATATTATATAAAAATCGTTTAGTTAATTATTATTTATACCATTCGTTTTTAGGCTCCTGTCTGGTTGCCAATCACTCATTTTTATGCTTGTCATTTTGCGAAATTGCTAAAAAAACATGTAAAGATATTATGTATTGCTTTATTTATTTATTTAAGGACAGCTAACAAGACATTACACATTACACATACAATAGCATAAAAATTTTTGTTTTTGTGATTTTACATGTAGGTATACAGTGTTGTTATTAGAAGCTGCCACAACATGTATAATTATTTGCGTGGAAGAGATGGATAACAAAATCTATACTTATAACAAATCTGTAGAGAGGTCAATTCTCTACATGAAATATATTTTCAAAATAACTATCAGGGGGTGATTAGTGATCGATACTGATGCCAAAAATGCAATCAGTAAAATTTTTGTCTGTCTTTCTGTCTGTATGGTCCTTATAGAAACAAAAACTACTCGACGGATTTTAACGAAACTTGGTACAATTATTCTTCATACTCCTGGGCAGGTTATAGTATACTTTTCATCACGCTACAATCAATAGGAGCAGAGTAGTGAAGGGAAATGTTGGGAAAACGGGAGAAGTTACTCCATTTTTTATGCTTCCGTCGCGTGTGCAGCCTTAATGGTTAAAGTTACATAGAAATCATGTATGACGGAAATAGTCTTTATAATATTAACCATAATCGCGGGTGTCACCGCTGGCACAGCTAGTTCTAAATAAGTGTAGAAATCAGGCCAGCAATCAGCAGCCTGTTTATGTTTGAGAGTTGTTTCATTTACAAGTGTCATGTGTGAGTGATTGGAATTGGATGCTATATTGCTGGCCGGAGTCACACCATACAATTAATAACAATAAAAAGCAAAAATAAGAGCGTGGCAAATAGCATGCTTCATGTTGCGGATAACATCTATAACCAAGAAGTTGATTTAGTAGACACCGGGCGGTTTTCACGGCAGCAAACAGATAAACACAAACGATGAAGATGATAGTAAACAGTATCTACAAGTACCTACATGCATATTATTTATAGGAATATAAACAAAATATTACAGTAGTAGATCTGATTTGTTATAATTATAATAATGGTTATAAAAAACTATTTATTGAGAGTTTGGTTTAAACATGTTTTGAAAGTACTAAACTTGGAGTAAATATCCAAATCCGAATGCATAGCGAAGGCTCCGAACTGACTCTAAATTCTGTCTATTGTTGAAAAATGTTCCAAATTACTCTTAAAAGGTTTAGGCGTTAATGGTTTAATACAGCGCGAGCTTCTAACATGCTTATGAAAAACAGTAAAATTTACTCGTTGCAAGAGGAAAGAACAATCAATTTAGGCATGAATGATTTTGTGTAAGAAATACTGATCCAATAACTGTCTTCTCAACTGCAGACTCTGAATCTTGTAGTGAGACAGACGATTATTGTAAGATGGTAGTTTTTTTGCCATTTTATGTTGATAGGCTAAATGCCAAAGAAATCTCTTTTGAACAGATTCGACACGCTTTATGTGTACCTCATAACGAGGGGACCATACAACGCTACAGTACTCCAGAGAGGATCGTATTAGAGCATTGTAAATTATAATTTTACTATAAGAACTGTTAAAATTATTAGTGTTTCTAATTACAAAGCCGAGCATTTTGTAACTTTTGTTTACCAGTCTATCTATGTGAACGTTAAAGCTGATTTTTTAAATTAAGATAGACACCAAGATCACGAACTTCTGTAACTTCATTTAAAGCTTGGTTTTGAATTTTGTAAGTGTAGGTAAATTGTTCTCTATAAAAACAAAACAAACTTTCATAAATTATCTATGTACCTATGTACCTACCCAATTTTATACAGGGCCACGACACAACCTCGTCGGGCATCGTCTACTGTCTCTATGCTCTGTCACAACGAGAAGATATTCAAGAAAAAATCTATGAAGAGCAGAAATCATTGCTTGGAACCGATTTAGACAGAGACCCCACTTATCAGTTAGTACCTACATAGATATTTAATTAATGTTATGCCTTAATAACTTATTTTTAAATCTTATTGTTGAAAAGTGTAACTACCGAGTTTCTTGCCGAAATCTTCTCGGAAGAATAATAAACATTACGAAGTGACCTTAAAATTAATTTTAATTTAATCTAAGGAAGTGACGGTAGAGATATATTGCGGCACCTTTGGAGTATAACGTTGTATAAGCTTTTTTGTGTCTAAGTCGTGTCTAAATGAAGAATATATTAACTTTGGTGCATAGCGGATAGCGGCTACCATCTAGAAAGAAAGAAAGAAAAAAACATTAATTATTATAGTAGGTAACACATACAATGACAAAAAAGGAAACAGACAATAAACAATATTATTATTTATTCATAGTAATAATATCATATGGTTTTGTTTTAACGGAGATATTATGTTTTACAGAGAATTACATCAAATGAAATATCTGGAACTAGTAATTAAAGAGTCCCTGCGCTTGTACCCGTCAGTGCCAATGATTGAGCGGTATGTGACACAGGATACTGGTAAGTCACATTTATCATTTACTAGCTTCTGCCCGCGGCTTTGCTCGCGTGGTACGTCAATAAAACATAGCCTATATGTTATTTGGGTGTATAAGCTACATTATTCTAAAGTTTTATTAAAATCCATTCAGTAGTTTTTGCGTGAAGAAGTAACAAACATACACACTCACACACTCACAAACTTTCGCCTATAGAATATTAGGTGATTAACACACTATACAATACATAAGTGAACACGCTATAAAAGTGCTTCACAAACATTGTGATGAATGAATTTGAACTTTTAAGCCTTTTATTCAGGGGAGTAGTGGCAGGAGGGGCAAAATGCCCCCCTCAGGCCCCCTGAGGCCACGAGCATTAGGGAGCCCTCATGATTTCTATCAGCAAGGGCAGGCAAAAATTACCGTGATAAAAATATCTAAATTAGAGGAAACGCTAACTAACCCGGAACTATTTATCTAATGCGGAGGTAACTCTTGTCTGTCTGTCTCCCAGTCATGTCTTCACACCTAAACCACTTGCGCCTTATTGTAAAGAAATTTAGTACGCCAAAAGTAATCGAGTGCATCCACAAGCTATCTAATATATCTAATGAGGAAATAAATTTGTTAACCTTTCTGAATAGAAATACCAAGAGATTTTAGACACCGAATTCCGATATAAGGCTTTTCGACATATGCTTATTAATGTGTAATAAATATTATACCTACTTGAACTAATGACATAATTATGTAATAAGTAGTTGTATACAGGCAGATACAAATGCAGTTTATCTACACACACATACTTAATTGCTTTAAACTTGACGACTATACATACAAGGTTATTGGTTTTTATACCATAGTAGGTAAACAGGTTCTGTTCTGATGTTAATTTATAGAGGATAATTTGCTTTACGTTTATTAGGTAACACTAATAAAACAATAGGTAGGGTTTCCATCCTTCCGAGAGTCGATCTTGCAAGGTTTTCAATTTGTAGCCCAGAACTCCAGATATTATAGTTTCCATAGATTTTTTAATGCATACCTAGGTACCTACTTGTGACATCGTATGGCGATCATATATAATCAATCACCCCCGATCCCCAAAGCGGTAGACAGAGTTCAAAGAGCAATAAGCTACTGGAGTTAGTTTTATGAGAAAATTGTGAATAAGTAGTGGCTACATAATTCAACCAATCCATACCCAACACTATAAACAATAAGATAATTAAATTTAGATTATTAAATTTTATTTTCTTTCTTTCTTTTACGATCTGCTAGACAGCACAATTGTTGCCTACGATATTTTTGAGTCCAAGTCTAACATGGGACAGTTACTCGTATGTAACCTTCAGTTATAATAATATGACCTTCTTTCGCAGACCTCGCTGGATGGCACATTCCTAAGGGCACATCAATAGTGATGGACTTCTTCAACATGCAACGTAATCCTGACTTTTACGAGGACCCTTTGGAGTTCAGGCCTGAACGGTTCGAGAACACAAGCCGTAATCCATTCTACTGGTTGTCCTTCAGCGCTGGCGCCAGGAACTGTATAGGTGCGTGAGATCGAGAATATAACAAGGCATTTAGGGGGGACTCACTGTCACTCACTGCTATGGTTCATGGAGTTAATTTAAAATTGCGCAAAATGGAACTGGAATGGAACCTTATTCGGCCCGTTCTGGCATATTTCTTCCTATATTCCGCCATGGATTTCTTTCAAGTGATTTGGGTGGTCCCAGGTGCTCTGCAAAACCACTTTACGCATACTTTTCTGGCAAAATCGTTATTTTGCCCACAGGTTTTCGGCTACATCACTAAATGGCCTTACATAAATAAATAACTATTGTCTTCCTGTCTTTGTCTGTCATTGAGGCCAAGTAGCAATGTTGAGAAACAAGTTTTTGTTTTGTGTCCAAACTTGATAGATGACAGGTATAAATTTTATGACAATATCAGTATGTCTACCATATTTGGACCTGTTTATTACCAATTTTTTTTTACACAAGGTTATTTTTCGTCCATCCACATTCCACAGCCTATTACTAAAAAACCTATGCCATCAAAAATTTCTAGAATTCTTACCCATAGTACATATCTACTTGCAAATTGACTTCAAGACGCTCCAAAAATCAGATCCCCACTAAATATAGGTACCTAAAGTTACGATGAAGTTTTGATAATTGATCTAGATAGAGCTAGATAGAGATACTAATTGTATTTTTTTATAGGTCAAAAATTCGCCATGATGGAGATTAAGGTGACAATAGCAGATATTGTCAACAACTTCAAAATACTACCGTCGGGCGAGGAGCCATTATTGGCGGCTGATCTCATATTACGATCACGTAACGGGGTCAAAATTAATCTGGTTTCGAGGAACTGACCTCGTCTAAATATATTCTACGATAATAAAGTTTAATTTTATTCACAATCTTGCTGTTTTGTACATTTAACATTCTAGTATTACTATGCCCATTTCATATTTTATTAATCGAGTTTTAGTTATGATAAATCATTAAATATCATTAATAAACGAAGGTCCTTAGATACGAGCTATCAGTACAATAATGAATCAGTAAAATCGATCAAGGGCAACTACGATCTACGTTATGTGGGTATGATATGTATACATATATTAATCACAGATTAATAATATACTGTATAAATATAAGTACATATACTTATTAAATGAAAGTATTTTTCTATACTACTTAATATTTTAAAGAGGTAATATTTGATTGTTTGTTTGCATTAATTTTGCTCCAAAACTACTGGACCGAAATAAAAAATTATTTCACCAATAGAAAGGTAGGTACTATTAAAAGCAAATAACCTAAGTCATATTTTATCCCTGTATTCCACGGGAACGGACTACGCAGATTAAATTGCGGCTCGCTGCTATATTTATTACACATACACAGATACTTAAGCTATCACGCCCGCAGTACTCGAAGAGGAAGGCAGGGTCCAAGGAGCAATATGTTACTTTAACTTCATCTGGTCAAACAATAAATTTGGTTGAATTATTGATTAAATGGGAAAAAAATCACTGGTCAAGTACCGTCTGATGGGAATCCTGCGTTCTTTGACATAGCGTTGATCGCAGGACGGTACCGTGGGTTCAACTCACTTTCAATATATCCGTGAAGTCAAATATCTCCTGTTCTACTCCTCCCAAGGCGAAAAGGAATCCTCCACCCATGTAAAAAAAGGGTAAATTTTAGGTCACAAGCCCGATATCCAACAAGTAAGCATACCTTTATTTATTTGCGTTTCAAGACGTGAAACTCAAAACGATTATTATAGCCGTTTGTGTCCCATATTTCTACCAAATTGCAAGCTATTTAAAACCTTTAAGATAACTTCCTGACTTGAGCTATAATCTTGAAATTTGGCAATAAAAAATGTTTTACAGAACTCTAATAGAAAATATCGAGACCTGTAACACCATATATTTGTAGATACATCACAGGATAAAAATACACATGAAAAGTGCCTGGGCTGTATTAACGATGTTTCCGCAACGTAAATAAATTTTCTTTTTAAAAAAACAAAACGTTATGCATCCGTTGACTTTGACAATGACATAACATCAGTGTTGCCAATTTAGCGACTTTGTCACTAGAAATGAAGTCACCTCTACGCAGAATAAGCGCTAAGAGATTTACATAAATGAAAAATAACAAATGCGCTTGCGCACAAAATTAACTAATGTTTATTTAATTAAAGTTCTATTAAAGTGAATTACGTGCCAAATTTAGATGTACAAAACTCTTGGTGACACGGAAAGGGCGAAGCCAGTGGGGGGTTTTTCTGGGTTCGAACCCCTCCCGAAATGTTGTTAAAAATATTGTATTGAAATAACGAGAAGTTTAAATATTTATATAATAATATTTCGAATTAACCGGGCCTGGTGAAATCAATTTTAGCGACTTTCTATAGCGGCTATTGATTTTGAGTCTAGCGAGCGACTCGAATTTCTACTATTTCTAGGAGTTGGCAACACTGCTTAACACTACATCAACAACCGCTGAACCGCCACAGACGAGTAATGTAAAACACTGTGTAAAACCGACGTGTGAGTGAAAATTTGTCTGTTTTGTTTATTTATATCTCAGATTTTTATTGATCTGAGATTTATATAAAAATAACCATATAAATCTTATTTACTTTACATTTACTGTAAAAATATTTCGCGGAATTAACAAATTCTGATGAAACGAGGAAAGAAAATTGGCAATAGCTGTTCAAGGGCCGTGTAATTTGTAAAAAATATTGTCTGGTCATAATGTCCACAGAAACCTTAAACTTGGCCCGTCGCAAATTAAACGAGGCACTCGGTGACAAGTCCACAAAATATTTTGGGCACATGAAACAGTGGTTTCGCATGAAACTAACTAAAGAAGAATTCGATGTTGAAGCCAGGGCTTTACTGAACCCTGATCAAGTGCACTACCATAATGAGTTCCTTCTCGCGTTGTTGAATAAAGTGGAAGGTTTGGCGGAGACTTCTATAACGATAGCGCAGGAGAAAGCTAATGCACACATCAAAAACAGTCGGAGGCACAAACGCACGTCGCGTACGTCAGAGAAGTCTAATTTCGAGGCAGTGGACCTGCTCGAGTATTTGCCGCCAAATTCGCCTCCCGGGGCTGGCAGCGATGGCGTGAAATATGCAACACAGGTAATGTGTTTTTACGTATAAACATACATAGTGAGGTATCCCTCACTATATAGATAGTAATAGTTGTCTAATTTTAATGCTATTAAAGGCAAAGTTAAGACCCTATAGCCATATCTTAGCCATATCTTGTTTCATAATATAATATATGGGTCACGGACTAGTAAAAAAAAGAAGGACTTCGCACTATCATACTATAACAAAAAGCCATGTTTATGCATGTGTGAGTGAGATACTTATGGACACCAGATATCGGATATTTGTCATTTGGAGCACTAATTATGCTAATGTGTGACATAAGTTGCGTGTCAAGGTGGAGCACCTGAGAAGCTTCAATGTCTAGATAGTGGGATGGAGTCCTTCTTTTTTTACTAGTCCTTGATATGCATGCAATAAACAACCACTTATAAAAAACATTATTAATGTTACTATATTCCTACAGTAAATGAAACCAATAATAACCTACTATGTATAACCATAATTTAGCTTATATAATAATATAAATATTTATAATTTTTTCAGGAAATATTCTTACCTGACCATGCCCTTGTGGTTGGCCGATTTATGTTAGCTGCTTGGGAACTGGGCCTCGAAGGTGCTGATGATGACGCAGCAGATATAATTGTAGTGGCAGTGCAGAACTTCCTCAAGAATGTCATTGGTGCAATTGTCACTCAACGCAAAGGGTATAAGATGCGAAACAAACATTTCATGTATGATGTGGGTGGCGATGTGCCGAACATGTGGCTGAGAAATACAAATAAATTATATGATCCACAATTTGAAGGAAGAGTCAATGTGGATGATGGAGAAGATGGCTTGGCTCCACGGTGTCCGCCCACCATAGATGAAGTAGAGCAGTCGGCAGCTTTTGAAATTGCTTGCAGGTAAAACAATACATTATGTCTTATATGAAATTGTTATTCCAATGTCTAATTTCCAAAAGTGGCTGTGTGACCGAAATGAAATAAATTAGGTATGATAAAGATTTGAGCCTAAACAAATTTAAAAAAAAAAGGTGAAATTATGGATTTAGTTTTATACCTAAATAATTATCATATTATTACTGTATACATAATGATTAAAGATTCTACTTTATTTCTTTTCTGTTTCAGTCTACCAAACACTGAACCTAATGATGACAAACTGACTATAGATGAGTTCTACAACACATTATTGACACACAGGAACATCATTGCATGTCATTCAGTCTACTCTGTCAACATGGAGAGGTTGGCAGTAATGTTGAATCATCCAAGTTATTAATTTATTAGCCGGCTATGTATATTTGATATTTAGTAAGTACAAATGAATCAATCAATGTTATTGATTGATTGATTTTGAATTACAATCATTTTAGAAATAGAAACGAAACAGTTTGAAAATACCAGTTGTATTTTTTGTATATTTATGGTACTTATTAGCTAAATGAGTATTTTATATTTTAATACAGTTGTATGATATTACACACTGTATATTATTGTAATCATCAGCATTGCTTATCATTTATTTAAGTATACAGAACGAATTTGTTTCCACTGCAGAATTGACTAAGTTTTGGATATTTCTTATACAGATTTTGTAAATTAGGTTAGGTGATAGTTAATAAAATAAATGTTATATTTAAAAACAGAATTTTATTAGACTAATTCGAATATTGAAAATAGGTGTATGTAAAAATAAAATCTTAATAATAAACTCTGAACACTTATGATGACTAAAATAAATTATATCAGTCTGCTCATAAAGGATGAATTTTTAGTTTTATTCTAATTCTTAACCATTTTTGGAATTGTATCAAGCTGTGCATTGCTGAACATGAAAAAAAAATACTAGCATGGCTTGAGACAAGTTTCTCAATTTGTGGTATTAAGTATTTAATAGAACTCTACAAAAGCTGCAGTAAAAAACTGGAGAGAAAAAAAAAGCGTTATGTTGTTAGTCAACAATAACTCTTAATGTGTACATTATATGGTACAGATCTATGAACAATTACAAGTAAATGGGCCTTCAGTCATTTGTCAAACTTTAGGTATTGGTCGGAAAAACGCTCTGTCACTTTCTTCTTTGAATAGCCACAAAACATTAAGAACACATTAACGCATTGTTAACATTATTAATAGATAAATATATCTTTTTTATTAGGTAATACATAATTTTAAGATACTGCTATAACCTTAACGAAATTAAACTGTATCTAATAAAAATTCTTTCTGTATTTACAATGACTGCTTGACCAAACTTATCCGACCAAGATAGATCACTAAAATAAAATAAGCCAAAAATAATATATAAACGAGTATATTTGATAGCCTCGTTCGTGCAATGTATTTTACATTTTTACCGAACAATATTGTGATTGACTTTTTGCATTAAAATTTAACGCCGTATTATAAAGGTACCTACACTTACACATATATTTTAATCGCATTTCTCGATGGGACAAGTGCTACCCTAAATAGGTTTCCTTTTTAACTTAACATCACGCCTATAATCCCCGAAGGGGTAGGCAGAGTCAAAGGGGCAGCATGCCCTTCAACCACATTCAGCCATAAATAAAGCCGGGCTGGGTTAGATAAAAAATTGTGACAAAGCAGTGACAAGTGGCTAACCGGTCGCCTACACAATCACACACCCAAAACCCGATATACCATTAGTCGCCTTTTACGACATGCTAGGGAAGAACCACAGTTGGCATATTCTTTTTAAGTCCCAGACCAACACGGGACAGTGGGCTGGGTTGGATGGAAAGCTGTGAAAAAGGAGTGACAAGTGGCTAGCTCGTCGCCTACTTAGATACATACCCAAAAGCCCGTAAACCGTTAGTCGCCTTTTACGACATGCTAGGCAAGAACCACAGTTGGCACATTCTTTTTTTTTTGTCCCAGATCAACATGGGCCAAGTTCCAGACCAACATGGGACAATTTTAAATATCTATAAATAACGTGACAAGATTAAAAATATCTGAACTTCCAGAATGCTGAAACAGGTTGGCGTTGCATTCGGTACACAGCGTCGACAGTAATAAATAATTACGAGTAAAGGTACTTTAGTCACAACTGTATACCTACACTAAAATATAAAAAGGAACATGCATATATTTTTTTGGTTAACTCAATAAGAAGCTTTAATGTTTTTTTTGTAAATATAGAAGGTACGTACCACGGACTAGTAAAAAAGAAGGACTCCACGCTACCATACTATAGCGTGAAGCTACGTTTATGCATGTGTGACTGAGATACTTATGGATACCAGATATGGGATATCTGTCATGTGGAGCACTTAATTTGTCAATGTGACGTAAGTTGCGTGTCATGTCAAGTGGAGCACCTGAGGAGCTTCGATGTCTAGTTAGTGGCGCGGGGTCCTTCTTTTTTTACTAGTCCGTGGTACGTACCTATATAATCTTGATTTTTGAGCAAATAACAAAACTTCAACATTGAAAACAGATATCTGACGAAGTTTCATGCAACATCATAAATTATAATGCTGTCCAACTTGTATAAGTATAAAAGTATATTTCCGATAGCCACGGATCGGTATTCTACATATTTGTTTCAAACTGATTTCCGTATTTCGATCGATTTTGTTGTTTCGTGTCTATTGACACGACACAACAAAATCGATTGCTCAAATGATTTTTTTTAGAACGCAAAATACGTTTCTCACATATTCCTCATTCAGAGGCGTAGCTACCGAGCTTTGCACCTGCTTCTGCTCTTGTCCCTATTGAAACATATGCAATTTACTACTTTGTTTTCCCCCGGGCTCTAAATTAGCTGTCCAGCCACTGTCCCCATTACGCATTAGGATTAACCGACGAGGAGCCACTGTGCTGCGAAGGCGACTGCACTGTCACAGTAGGGATGTACCGAGTGGACTGGGGTGACGCCCTAGGGCTCCTCTGGGGATCGCCCAGCTCCTGCACCTCGATGACCTCGGGCTCGGGCTGCGGCGCGGAGCCGAGGAACTGGCGCTTCTTCCAGACCACGATGCCCAGCACGCACAGGAACGCGGCGATGCCAATAGCGCCGAAGGTAATGCCCGTCGCTGACGCTGTAGACATGGTATACAGTCCTGAACGGAACAGGAGATTACTTTATGTACTGACATGCATACAATTGTAAAAAAATAAAAACCGACTTCAAAAAACCCCGCAAAAAATTGTTTATAAAAAACACAAGTAAAAACTGCCTTAATAGCTATTTAAATGTCCAAACACTAAAAAGTATAAAATAAATTCTATCGACTGCTTCGATGAAAGTATTAATTATTTACAATAATCAGTTAGTTTTGGAGTCGGTGCCAGCCCGCGTAATTATATCATCATTTCGGAATTTGCAATTATTTGTTTCTTGGTGAAGGGTGGTAAAATAGGATTTGAATATACAAAATTAATAGTAAGTTAATATACTCATATTTTAACTAATTTGTTTCATATTGTTATTAGTAAGGTAATTTGTTATTAAGTGTCTACTTTTTTTTTAGTTTGGCTGGCACCGACTCCAAAACTAACTGATTATTGTAAATAATTAATACTTTCATCGAAGCAGTCGATAGAATTTATTTTATACTTTTTAGTGTTTGGACATTTAAATAGCTATTAAGGCAGTTTTTACTTGTGTTTTTTTATAAACATTTTTTGCGGGGTTTTTTGAAGTCGGTTTTTATTTTTGTTAAAATTTAACTTATTTGTTACTTTTTAGTAAAATTTATTAATAGGTAGGTAGACCAAATCAAAACGAGCTGCTTTAATGAGACAGTGCCGGTCTTATGAGACTAAAGACGAAAAGGTATAACGAGCCTTTAATATTTAAAGAATTACTTAAAACTACTAATCTTCAAAGAGTTATACCTTTCATCATCAGCTAAGCAACATAACATGATGAGTACGAGACGCAAATACTGGAATCATTGTAGAAAAAATAAATAAAACACTTAACATTACGTTAAAATTTAAGAGTGGCCCTCGTTTTCATGGAACCTCATCACTAGACCAAGACTTGGTGAAATTGAGACTATCTCGAGAATAACACTCAATATGGCCGTATAATATTGAAAGAATTATCCACGAACTCCTAATCGTTAAGGAGTTGCACCTTCCATCATCAGCTCAGCAACATGAGATTATGAATACCAGACGTAAATACTTGAATTGTTTTAGAAAAAAACTAAAATAGATTGTACGCGCCTATAATACTTGAGGGTTTCCCTCGATTTGCCTAAGATTCCTTCATCAGATCCAGATGTGGTACCAATAGGACCAACTCCAGGATATACCCTTTTGAATAAAAAGAAGAACTCTAAAAATCGTCTTACAATTCTCGAAGATATCAATATTTAAAGAATCTTAAACTAATTCCTAATCGTTAAGGATTTGTACCTTCCATCATCAGCTCACCATCATAAGATGATAAGTACCATACGTAAATACTTGAAAAATCTTAGAAAATGTCTAAAACACATTGTACGTGCCTATAAAGTTTGAGGGTTGTCCTCGATTTTCCTGGGATCCCTTCATCAGATCCTGACTTGGTGGCAATGGGACCAATTCGGAAGTAAACCCCTTCGATTAAAAAAAAAATTTTGGAAATCGGTTAACAATTCTCAGAGATATCGAGTAACATACATACAAAAAAAAAAAAAAATTCAGTCGAATTGAGAACCTCCTTTTTTTTGAAGTCGGTTAAAAATACGATGTCATGAATGTGTAGGTACTTAAAAATTAGGCAGATATATCTACTTATAAAATATGAATTAATCAAATCAAATCAAATCATTATAATTGTTCAGAGCGGTGATTTTTCAGAAGAGCCTCATAAAGAAAAATATAATTAACAGCCAATGTTACGGTTGGTATGTTTATCTTTCTGAGCGCGTGTTCTAAGCGCATTACCTACATGCGAACGCTGTTAGCTCAATCACTGGCACGTTAATAGGTAGGTACAAGATCAAATCAAATCGTTAATTTGTAAGTAGATACCATAAGCTCATAGGGACCCCATTCGATTATCCTAATGTGTCTCCAATAGATGACAACATGTTTGTACTTTTTTGAAAACATGTGTTCAAGCTTTTCATAGGCTAAACAAGCTGTAGGTAATACAAACCTTCGACATCCAACCGAATGACGTCAGTGTGCTCTTTGCCGTCGTCCAGACCAGCGCCGCAGGTCCACAGGCCCACGTCCTCATAGCGCACCTTTCTGATGGTCACCGTGCAGTCCCCTCGATCGATGCTTCTGTTTTGAGGGTAGAAATATTTCCCGAGGATCGGACTGAAAAGCGTTTTAAGTTTCTTTTTTATATAAATGACAAACTAATATTTATGTTTATGTATAGATACATATTAGATACTTAGGTACCCATGTTATTTCATGTCTATCTATCTTATATAAAGTACATAGGTAAATAGATACGACTATCTACTTACCTATGTATTTTAAGCCTTATGTTACCTATATCTCTAAGTCAGTGCTTCTCAAACTTTTTATGCTATGGAACCCTTTTAGGAAGTTATGATATTTATGATCAGTACCAATTTTCGTGGAACCCCCAGAAAGGCTTCACGGAACCCCAGGGTTCCGCGGAACACACATTGAGTATAGCTGCTCTAAGTAAACTGTATACCTACCTAGGTACATACGCCACAAGATCTAATTCTATACCTACGCACAAAATACTAATTCCCTATGCTACTCGTATGTAGGTATTATGGAGTAGATTACTTAATTACTTATATTTAGATACATATTTGACAGACTCGTTGGTCGAGTGGTCAGAGAGACCCTGGCCACGAAATCGAGGTTCATGGGTTCGGATCCCGCTAGGGGCAAATGTTTCGTGTGATGAACATGGAATTTGTACTCGAGCCGTGATGTTTATAAACGTAGGTAAGTATTTAAATATGTCTATCCGTTCACCTAGTATCCATAGCACAAGCTTATACGCTTTGTTTGGAACTAGGGAATGGGCTTTACCAGTTACCTAACTCATTTTTTATAAAGTCTATAATTGAGATTTACATAAAAATTGTGCTTACGTATTTTTTATTTTGTTCAGCAAATCACAAATTATGAAGTGTAAAATTTTACCGTACATGTGACGTAAAGCGCCCCATTTCAAATCTTTGAAGCGCTGTATATCTTTTTCATTTTTCGAATAGATACCTATTAGATAGGTAAAGCGAACAATACGTAATCAATATTTTTTGTTAATCTAACTAACGAATTATAAAAAAATCTTTAATAAAATAGCCTATTTACTATTGGTATGTCAGCCTGAAGAATTTATTTATTATTTGTTTATACTCACTTCTTATAATCGATGTCAGAGTTAATACTGAATGGGACTCCTCCATTAGGTGGTTCGAACCGACAATAGCTGATAGGTGTCATTCGCTTCGTGGTAGCACACTCCAAGGTGACCGATTTCCCATGAACAGCGGTTATGTTAGTATGTATGGCCGCTACCTGCTTTACAACTCTGACTTGTATAGAGTGCATTATTTCTACGCCAGTGGCTTCCCGCCCTATGTGGCACCTCCATTCCCCGCTGTCGTAAGGGGTAACTTTTGTTTTAACGACGCACTCTCCGTCCTTCAGCCCTTGACCTGAAAATCTTAAGACCTATCACATTAATAAATAAGTATAAGTAAGTACCTAAGCCTAATGTGATTAGCCGGAATTTTGTAGATGCAGGGATATAAAGTTTATCTAGTTTTTTTTTTGTTATATAAAATAAGTCTTGGAATTATAAAAAGTCAGACATAATTTTATCTACTTAACTAGATAGGTACTTAGAGTTAAGCTAGTTGAGTTTTCTACAAGAAAAAAAACTAGATGAACTTTATATCTCTGCATCTACAAAATTTTCGCTCTATTATATCTATTAATCACGTTACTAAAAGTAGATAGGTAGGTATGTGTCATACTTAGCACTATGCAAAAAATATTTTAAAGCAAAATATGTTTTTTTATGTATTAGACAACTTGCATGGGTAGGTACCATAGATGTTTCTAATGGCAGCTATTGGAGGACACGCATCTTATACGCGAGACCAAGATACGACACGTACGGATTTTCAATTTTCAATTCCTAAGTATCTAGACGTGTGTGTCAGGATCATAGCAAATGGAAGTACTTAAGTAGGTATGTGATCTCTGCCTACCCCCAAGGAAAAAAGGCGTGACATTATGGATGTAAGTAGGTAAGTATGTATGTACCTATTTATGATGAGACTAAATACAGTGAGGAAATTTAAAAATATAAATAACATTATATGTTTAACCGTGTTTCAATTTGTCTGTTCGGCTATTGATTTGCGATGGTCAAATGGCATTCGCTTTCATGTAAAAACCAAGACGCAGCACTACAACTTCAGATCATAATCAAAACGGACCTTGACTTCGAACGGTGCTAAATGCTAAGATGATGATAAGTAAGGATCTATTTCTAATAATAACCAATATATTAAAAGGTACAAGGTATATATAAACGTTAGTACCTAATTCAGTACCTACAGCCAATTTTATTATAGTCACTGAGGCCAGACAGTCACTAACGCGCTCTAACTGGATATTGGGTTATCAGAACTCTTCTATTTCATAAATCTCAAGCTAAACAAGTAAGTAAATAGATAGACAATGACGGAATTATTTCTAAATAAACTTTTATTATGTCTACTTAGATGTAATCACTTTGTTTAAAGTAAGCAAACTACCTATTAGGAATAGAGTGTACCTATACCTAAGTAAATACTATTTATTTGTTAGTTATACTTAGTTGTTTTGTAACATTGCACTATCAGGGATAAAGAGTGATAAATACCTACTTAGTTATAAAAAGAATACAGAATTATTACAAACATAAGTAACTACTTACTTATGTTTATTATTGAGAATATGTTTATTTAAATAGGTTTAGCAAAACCCCTAGAAATGGTGAAAATATTTTAATATTAGATATTATTGTCCCATGTTGGTCTGGGACTTAAAAAGAGTGTTCCGACTGCGTTTCTTGCCTAGCATGTTGTAAAAGGCGACTAATGTACATCGGTTTTTAGGCATGCGATTGTGTAGGCGACGAGCTAGCCCCTTGTAACTACTTTTTCACAATTTTCCATGTGGTTAGAGGGGCTTGCTATACCTTTGACTCTGACTAGGTAACCCTCCGGGGATTACGGGCATGATGTTTTATTTATTTAAAAAAATAAGTATGTCGATAAATAATAATCAGTCTGTGCATAGGAGTCGTCTCTTTTATAGCTGATGTTAGGGTTTTTTCCGAAAAAACTTTAATAAGTAGCACTATCATTAACCATTTCGATTATTTGCCTGACTTTTTTATTAAGTACATGTAAGTACATATGTGTAAATAACCACTGAAGCTGTCTTTCAAACTTGTCAATTTGAAACCTACCAAACTTGAATTATGATTACGAAACAAACAAATTATGCAACTTACGAATATCGCCTTCCACTTGGGTGAATAAATCCACAATAAGTCATAGGCATATTGGTCCGGCACTGTATATTGACAGTCTCATTCTCAAGAGCCAATATAATCACTCCACGATCGGTGTCGAAAACTCTATAAGCTGTAAAGAAATATTTTCTACATTTGGACGAATATTACAAAGACGGTAACTAACCACTGCATATCGACAACGTACCACACACTTCCAGTGAGACGATACATAAAATATTGATAACTAAAACGAACACCCAGTTCTCGTTACTCATTTTTAGCTGTCACTCAACCGTGTGCCGCCAGTCTGATCTCACAGGCAACTACCCTCATCCAAAGGTGATAGATAACTGGGAACAAGTCAATAGGTCGTTACTTTAGTGCAGTTTTGATAACATAACGACCAACCTTGATCTATTACTATCTGTAGCAATTAGTAACGAATACAATGTAAAGAAAACCGTGCCTATAAAATCTTTAGAATACATATCACGAAACTCGCTGAGGATTCTTTTGAATATGCTAAAGTAACATTGGCGCGAATTAGTCAAGCTGTCTGTTGAACAATTGTATTGTACGCACGGTGTACTCAACTGTCATCTTTATTTTAATCTTGATAAGACACATTTAGTGACGTGGACTGGATCCAAATTTCATTAAGACCGTGTCGCTTAAATAACTTGTAAATAGCTACCGATTCGTCTCGTTAAAACTTGACTTTCTTTTACGTAACACTATCCAATTAATGAAAGTACTGGTAAATAAACAGGTTTCAATAACAATGTAATAGGGATGTACCATACTCTAAGAACGATTTTAGGCTAAATAAAAATTTACAAAGAAACGGCTAAAACATTTATTCACATTCATACGTCAGTTACATTCTTTATCACTACAACAGATTTAACATCATTTCCTTCTATTTCTATTGATGATTCCCTTCTTTTTACTTCTATCAACTTTTTTTTCCGTGGACAGCTCTTGTTGCAGTTTCTTCAACATCTGTGGTGTAATGAGGCCCTGAAAAAATAGCATAATTATTAAATAAAATGCTATAATAAACTAAACAAGTTTATTTGTTACGATAGCCAACATTTTTTTTTTGTACGTGAGGAATGCCTTCACGCATCGCCCAAGAAGACCTGAGAAACAGCTTACAAGGGTGTGTCAGACTCGGAACTGGCTGGCGATACCAGTTCCCCTACCGACTAAGCCGCACAGCTGTCATTTTTCAGGCACTGAACGTAGACTATCAGGATCCCTACTGAAGATAGCCAGCCTACGTTTACATATTTCAAGGATCCTTAAGACATTATTTTATAGGGCATAAGATTTTATTTGATTGTAAACATTTATAGATACTTTGAATAATATGCGTTGTTATCTAAACAGTGCCGTCACAATAATATGACAAAACGGGCAAAATTTCCCCGACCGGAGAGGGCCCCAAAGCATAGGGGGCTGTTTATGAAACTTGGTTATTAAATTTAAATTCAAATTCAAAATGTCTTTATTTATCTAGGCTTCAAAAAAGCACTCATAAATCGTCTAATTTACATAAGATCCCTAAAACTACATGAATCTACCACCGGTTCGGAATGTTGATTCTACCGAGAAGAAATAGTCTACATTTTTAACTCATAAGCTGTAAAACAGCAGGCCTCGACTATTATAACCCAAGTTCAATAAGCCGTGATTAAATATAAAACTCGACTATTAATACAGAGTCCTACCCGTGCCACAAGCATATCAGACAGCTTTCCTTTGGCTTCATCTTTTGACTGCATGTGGGATATAGATTTCGTTATCCTCTTCCTGCTTTCAATGTCTCCTCCCTCAGGATCATCTCGCAGCATTTGCTCGGAATTGCGGAGTAATCTACAGGAAATAATAAGATACCATAAGATTAATAAAAATATGACGAATGCTTTCGGTGAACAGCTCGCGGTAAAGTATGAATGAGGTGTATACGAGAACAATGTTCAAGACACAAATGGAGCTTTTGATAAAAAAAAAACCGCCCAAGCCAGTCGCCCTAGCGCACCGAGAGTTCCGTACAAACAATTTAATACAATCCTGTTTATGTACAGACTGACAGATAACAAAGTCGTCATAAAAGAGTTCCTGCTGAGAAACAGACTCCTATCTTTTTTCTCTTTGTAACATAACATCGCGCCAATTATATCACCGAAAGGGCAGAGTCAAAGGGGCAGTCCTAGACCAACATGGGACATTTCTCTTTGTTTTTCTGCATATTTAGATTTGTTAATTTATTATTATCAAAAAAAAATAAAAAACTATTAATAAATATATATGTAAACTGTCTCGATAGTCAACAAACATTCATATTCCGTACACATGTCCTAAACAACAGAAAATCAGCTTATCAATCAAGTAGGTGAGCATCAGGAACATTTTTGAAAAAAATACATTTCAAATTCATTTATCATTCAAATCAATTTACGTTATAAGTTTTTAAAGAATCACCTTGTTATTTGGAATATTCCTTGCTGTATGATGGCATCCAATTCGTTCTCCATGTCTCTGACCAATCTCACGTCAGGGAACATATCCGGGAATCGGTAACTGGGGGCAGTATTAAGATTATTAAATAAAAGATTTTGAAATATTGTACACATCTTACTTTTCTGGATACATACTTTGGACTCCTTTAAAAACAAAGTGAGAGCTTCTTCTAAGTGAAAAAATTTCATGTTTATAATATTGCATAAAAGTTTGAATTATAATTATTAAATAAAATTAACAAATCGAGAAAGTTTTAATTAAGCTCTAGATTAAATAGAAATTAATGGTACTATAACGCTTTAAAAATCAGTCTGAACTAATAATAATGAATTCTTCAGACTCACACACAGAGATATATTAGAATTCGATCACATCTCTGGTGGTTTAGGTATCTAGCGTTGCGAGGTTAGGTAAATGATTCTTTACTTCTCTGGTGGGAACGCAGCCTTAGAGAAAATTTAAGCAAAAGTAGTACGTAAGCTTCATTTAAAGTTACCTAAGCCACAGGTATAGCTCCAGGACATCGAACACAGACTCCAGGTGCACCAGGTCCATGATGGTCTTCGGCGAGGGCAGCGGCCAGTCGACAGCGTTGCACAGCCAGTTCCTGGTGATGGGCTCGTTGCGACTGTACTGACGGACCATCTGTCAAGGAGAAATTGTCTCTAATCATCCATTTTATTTAATGACAAAACGGCCAGTCTAATAACTTTACAACAATAGAATACCTACTAACCGATTATCCGGACTATTGATTATTTGGATACTGATTATCCGGTAGCCAATTATCCGGTCTTGTTTGGCGCTACTTACACCTACTTAAAGTATTTTGTTAAAAAGGGTTATATATTTTTTTGGTTACTTAAGTAATCAACTCTGCACTAATTTTTTTTGTATTATAGTAACTAACTAACTAAAATTCACGTCACTTCCCTAGCGGGGTAGACAGAGAATCGAACGCCGTATATCACCACGATCCTTACACATCCTTGTATTATAGTTAGTTATTAAAGTTATAAATAAATCAGGGATTACGGGCGTAACGTGATGGTATGACTGATTGATTGATGTAAAAAAAATGTATAAAAAAACAACTAATGCACGTTTTGAGTATAGTTGCCGCAGTCTATTATCTCTCTAAACGTTTTTCCTGGTCTTGCTTATGATACTATTTGAATACAGCTACGTTTAGCGTATATAGGTACACTTGGGCTTCGTAACTTCTAAACGGGACGACCAAACAAACTGGAAAAGCTGAATCATGTTTGTACATCCATAGTCATAAGAATTCGCAGAATGCCTCATGTTGTGTAGATGTTTTCCCTTAAATAATAGAGTAGAGATATTTACATAAAAAAACTGCACTTAAATGTTAAAATACAACAGCCTATCATGTGAAGTGCCATCCTTATCCCTAAGCCACCGTCAGGAAACGATCAACATTAAATGATGTAAATAAGAATTTAATGAAAAAAAAAAACGGCGTATGCTAACTTGTTTTGGGTATATTTAATGAGTCGTTGACTTTCCGATAACCTATTTTATTGCAGGTCTGAGATGTGACGTTTTATCAAATTTTATCATCGCAGTCACGAGCTGAATGTCGCCTTACTTAAAATACTATATCTTGCATAATGAGAACGCAAATTAACGAAAATCTAATTTTATTTACTTCTGTATGTTTTACACATTGAGCTTTTATTACTACGTATAGAGAAGCTATGTCAAACAAAAATATTATCACGAAGCATGGACTGAGCGTTTTTCAGCATTTGCAGCGCTAAAACTAACAAATGTCGTCTAATTAAGCTATTAAAACACGCAGCGCTAGATCGCTCATAGAGTACATTTTTATCGCGACCATAACGTCGTAAACGCCGTGAATTTCATGGCGCTTACGCGTGAACATAGGCGAGTGACTAAACGAGTTGTTGCCGATCGGCAACAACACACGGCGCAAAAAACTTGTACGCTGCGTCGGTTCCATACGCTAGTAATAATAGTTCAATGGTTTTACATATTAAATTTAGGCGCCCGTGTCTTCATCCACGTAGATATAACTTTAGCTAAAGTGTTCCTCAAACATTCAAAGAACAATTCAAAGAACAATTCAAAAATCATTCAAACAACAATTCAAAGAACTGTACGTACTTTATTAGAATAAAGTACGTACAGTTCTTTGAATCCATTTCAAATACAGTTCCTAGAGATTAGCGCGTACAAACAAAAATACACATAATAATAACTTTGGTAAATAGGGTGAAAAAACCCCGATATAGGGCCTGACTACCCATATCTGGGCCCATGAGGCCTGGGGCCTAAAGGGACCCCAAGACTTGCATCGCCAATGGGCCTAGTCAATTAAAAATTGTTTTTTACTTCCTTAAATATATTTTTGTCAGCAGGTCGGGGCCGGCTTTAGCGCTTGCTCGCGATTCGCCTCGGGCGAGTTTTTTATGGCGCCCGTTTGTAGGTACTCCCTATCCAATCCTTATAGTTAGAGGAAAGAGACGCACTCGATAAATTAGCACTGAGAAACTTTTTCAGTCAAGCATCATCATCTTCCTAGCGTTATGTCCCGTGCTTAGACGGGGTCCGCTTAGACCATGATCCAGGATTAGCGAGTCTGGTAATTACATTGAAGCGACTGCCGATCTGACCTTCGTAACACTAAGATAGGGGAACCAGACAATTTTTGGAACATGGTTACAAATCCAAAGTGGTTTGAATTTGCAGGTTTCATCACGATGTTTTCCCTCACCGTCGAGCTAGTGGTATAAATACGTACATAGATTTGAAAAATCCAGAGGTACATGCCCGGGTTTGAACCCGCACTCCTCGGTTAAGAGACGCGTGTCCTTACCACCGCTCCTTTCAGTCAAGCAAGATCATCTTTATTAAGCTCAGAGCCGTATCCAGCCCTGACCTTGAAAAACAACGCAAAACTCAGTTAAGAAATATTCTCCTTTAGAGCCATATAACCATATTTGGATATACAGACCTAGTGCTGGCATGGTAGCTCAGTTAACAAAAATTGTCAATAGGCTATTTTCCTTAAAAAAAATATAGTCCACTATTAAGATTACAAAAAAAATATTTCTAACAAATTTTTTCTTTTGTTCAACAAACTAAAAATGATGAAGATACAGTGCGTTAAAGTACCGCGTGACGTTATTAGGTGTGTAGAATTTTACCGTCCAAGTGACGTAAAGCGCTAAATTTCAGATATTTGAAGCGCTGTATCTTTGTAATTTTTTAAGCATAATTTCCTATTGCCACTTTGAGGGCGGCATCTGGGTATCCAGGACAGGTCCTGACTAGGCATTGCAATCCAGCGGCATATTTTGATGGTTTCAGCACATGATGCTGTAATCACCAGAGCTGGATTGGGCTGGACCCAACTAGCTTGCTTTATCCAGCATTCCCATCATTAGTAGGGATTGAATCCCGATGGACCAGCATAATGTCGCTGGATCCGAGCAAAAATTGGCCCAGATCGATTGCTGGATCCAGTATTGCCATCCCTAGTCCTGACGTCATACCTTGAGGAAAGTGGCGCAGACGAAGGGGAACTTGTTGTTGATGGGCGCGCAGCAGAAGACATAGCGCGCGCGCAGCGCTAGGGGCACGTGCTGGATCATCTCCGCGAGGAACTTGAACGCCTCCGTGTTGCACATGAAGTACAGCGAGTCGTCCACCGTGCACAGGTGCACGAATATGTCCTGCAATAAGTGGGTGTTAGACGGAAGCGTTGGTATTATTATTTTTTAATATCTTGTCCTATCTATACAAATAAAGATGTTTTTGGTTTTGATTTTATCATGCTCACAATACAGAATCTAAAGAGCACTAAGCTCCACAGACCACATTTATCCAAAAAATATTATGAATATCCTTCTAATCCTACTAATATTATAAAAGCAAGTTTGTGAGGATGTATGGACGTTTGTTACTCTTTCACGCAAATACGACTAAATGGATTTTAATGAAACTTTTCAATAATATAGCTTAAACACCCGTATAACTCACAGGCTATGTTTTATCGATGTACCACGCGAGCAAAGCCGCGGGCAGACGCTAGTTTAAACATAAAATGTTGTAAGATGAAATGGAATAGTGAAAAAGTTGGACAAGTAACTATGTTTTTCTTCATACCGAGACAGCAGAGCCCAAGTCACGTTAGTATTTTAACAACACCACTAGTCAACGTCAGTTAGCAGTCATGGTGGTCCCGCGATGTCAGTGGTTCCCAACTTTTATTGCCTATTACCCCACTGCCTATTAGAAAGATACATGAGAACCTTCTGAAAATGCAACTAGACAAAGATTTACAGAGATGCTCCATCTGTTCGGCGTTGAGGTGTAGGCCGGTCTTTGTTATCGCCAGCACCTCCGACAGTTCTATCTAATGCTGCTTCACGAGTCGCACAGGTGCTCACCATCAAACTGCTGAGGCTGGCATGGGGCAGGTGGTACGCGTAGAGCTCCATCTGCTCGGCGGTGGGGTGCAGGCCGGCCTGCGTCACCGGGTCGGGCGGCTTGGATAACAGCGTCTTGAGCGTCGCCAGGTCCTCTGACTTGTATGTCGTCACGTAGCCCGTCTCCCACGCGCTGCCGTAGCGTCCGGCTCTACCTGGAATCGCAACAGACCATCAGTGGGGGATTCAGGCAGTGGCATAGCCTGGGTCTATGTCACCCAGGGCGGGGCTAAGGGGCGGGGGTGCAAATACTCTACTTTCCGCCAAACATTACCGTCCATCCAGGATTTCAGTTTGGGGAAGATTGTGTTTACTTTACGTCAAATAGTAGGTACCTGGTAACTGGAGGTCTGGATTTGTATGGAGAATTTGCTATTTTTTACTAAGATCATCTTTAAAACAAGTACTTTAAAATGCAAGACTCGAATCCAAATGACCCTGTTTGTAGCATGAAAATTAACCTTAGCGATTTGAACCAGTCTTTGGTTTTGCAGCTGAAGTCTCTGACCTAGACCAAGTGGACTGTCTGTTAAATAGTAAATAAATAGTATGTAATCATCTTCCTAGCGTTAAAAAAAAAACAGGATTTAGCGAGTCTGGTTATTACATTGAAGCGACTGCCGATCTGACCTAGGTAATTCTAAGATAGGGAAACCATAAAATTTTTGGATCATTGGTTACAAATTCAAAGTTGTTTGAAGTTGCAGGTTTTATCACGATGTTTCCCTCACCGTCGAGCTAGTGGTATAAATCTGTATATAGATTTGAAAAATCTAGAGGTACATGCCTGGGTTTGAACCCGCTCTCCTCGGTTAAGTGGCGCGTGTCCTTACCATTGAGCTACCACCGCTCTGCTAAATAAATAGTATGTACTCACCAGCTATTTGTAAAGCCTGTGATATACTAATTACATCCATCTCTTTATCGCCATCCTCATTGATCACTGGCTTAATTAGAGAATAGAATATTATTCTTCGTATGCTCCTAAAATTATAAGATAAATTTTATCATAAGACTGTACTGCTTAACTTAAGTAGATTTATTTAAATTAATACATACATATAAGTAAATGAAATTACTTACAAATTTATTCCTAGGCCTATCGCATCGGTAGCTACCATAACTTTACAGGAACTTTCGGGATCGTTGAACTTATTTGCTTGAGCTAACTTTGTACCCGGAGGTAAACTTCCGTATATGACGGCCACTTCATGACCTCTGAAATAAAAATCTTAAATGAAAGTGGTACAAGTCAGTAACAATTCTAGCATGCACTTTAAAGAGAAATATGCAAAGACTATTAAGGACGTAACAAAAGCTTTCTAAAATCCTTTTGGGCAGTTGGAAATTTATAAGATTATATTTATATCTCAATATAAACAAGACCATATAATAATTTCTCCCATATATTTCACGATGGCAAAAATAATATCGATTTTTATATTTTTTTGGTGGGTAGGTATATTGGTAGGAATTCATATTACCTAATCTATAATATAAAAAATTAATTGCTGAATGTGTGGTGCTAAGCGCAAATCGGATGGATTTTGCTAATTATTTTTTAGTTGTGTTTTTTATTATCAGGTGAAGGTTCTTATGAAAGAAAAAAAAAAGTTGCACGGAAAAAAAGTAAAATGGGTATTGTAAATCCGAGAACGGGGCGTTACGAAGGGCGCCGTGTCAGCTAGTTTATAATAAATTTAAAATTTATAAAAACTATTTGTTATTGCTTTTAGATATTGCACTAGAACCTATCTTTGATAGATATCAAAATATACATAGATATGTAGGTAGGTATATGTTTTACTTTAACTATGGAGTTATGGGGTCGTAACCCCATTGTTCAAGTAAGAGGATGCAGACGATGCAAGATGCAGTTAAAAGCAATAATGACATTAATATATTGCACAGATAACTTCAAAGTTATGTATAATATGTTTGGCAATCCTAGTAATAATAACAGACCATGTCAATATGTAAATTACAGTTTTAATTTTGTATTTAGTTACATATTTTAGAATGATTCAGTTATCATTAGATGACTGGAATTTATTTAGATATACCAACCAATACACTCATCTCAGCCAATACACCTATAAAAACTGCCAAAAAGGATATTTAAATGGTCTAACATTGGATACCTGCCTCAACATGGGACTGACCTCTGTTCAATGGCTCGACTTACACTGTAAATGTCGTTCTTATTGAAACACACTATACAGTCGCCCGGCCTCACATTATCCAACGAGCCTAGCGCTGAGTCTTCCACTTTCAACTCCGTTAGTCTTTTGTATGAACGTACCTAAAATTAGTATAGATTAAAGATTGATTTTTCTACCATAATTAAATATAAATAAATAAATATCCGACTACATCACATACATTGATCTGACTCCGTAACACAAGTGCTTAAGCTACTTAAGCTTAAGCACTTGTGTTACGGATATCAGAATCAACAGTAGTATTACAAATATATACTTGAATATTGGATATTAAGACCCAGACACAGAACAAACACAAGTATTCATCATACGAATATTTGTCCTGGGTGGGAATCGAACCCACAACTCTTGGCGCATGGGGCAGGGTCACTACCGAATGCGCCATCGAGCCAGTCTAACTAAGTCTAATAATTTAAATCATAATATGGACAAAATGTTATAGTACTGACAGCCCTTACTCAAAATTTTTTTTTGACTTATGATGCATTTTAATACATATCATCACGCCCGTAATCCCCGAAGAGATAGGCAGTCAGTAAGAGTCAAAGGGGCAGCAGGCCCCTAAAACCACTTTTAGCCAAAAATAAAACTTGGCTGGATTAGAAGGGAAATTGTGAGAAAGTAGTGACAAATGGCTAGCTCCTCGCCTATACAATCACACCCCCAAAACCCGATATGCCATTGGTCACCTTTTACGACATGCTAAGCAAGGAACACAGTTAGCACAATCCTAGACCAACATGGATCGGGGCTAAGTAAATCTCATTACAAAAGCAATTATGTGATTGATTTATATACTCACTTCCATTTCTTCACCTGTTGTGTTACATATTTCTTCTATGAGATTAATAGCACCCGCTTCTCCACATAAATGTATTTCTTCTGCCTGAAGACCTGAAATGCACAATATTTAGTATATTATGTCACACAACATACCTGTGTATACAGGGCTGGTCTGTGAGTTTAGGGGCCCTGGACTAATATTACTTAAGGGCCCACCTAATTACTCAAAGTATAAGACGTAGACTTGAATTAGGTAAATTAATTAATAGGTTTGATTAATCGCAGAATTCCCAGGGCTGCAAACCGTATGATCTGTTTAATTTAATAAAATGATGGTTTTTTTCGCATTATCGCCTATTTTTGACTTAGCCCTTGAATCCACGGGGCCCTGGGCTGACGCCCAAAAAGTCATATGGAAGATCCGGCCCTGTGTGTATATACTAGGGTATACTTATTCAACAATGTATACTATACCTAATATAGCTCTTGTCCAGGCCCAACCTCTACCTCTATCACCGATCATTTGAATTTCATCTATTATAGCTACTTCATCTGTAAAAGAAATCAATGAACAAGTTATTATTTGGTATGAAAAATAAAGTTATAAGTTCATACAAAATTAGGGTTGTAGTAGTCAGAGGTTTTAAATATCATAAATAAACTAAATAAGATGATAGATGCTTACATCTATTTGGCGGCAAAATAAAAATAAACTAAATAAGATAAGCATCTATTTGGCGGCAAAATAAGGAGTGAACAAAGTCAACAGCGACATCTGTAGCGCTGGCGAACATAATTGAACGAAAAGCGTGGATGCATAGAGAATCGTCTTAGTCATCATCACCAGCACAATTCACCACTTCATTCATAAACAAAGCAGTATAGAGTCTAGTCCTTGATGAAAAGCCTTAAGAATATGCCCTATAGTATGTTAAATGCCCAAACTTACAAGTATTATTTAATGAGGTCATCTCAACAGTGCAAGCAACATGACTAGACGGTGAAAGCTCACTGTCTTCCTGTAGTAATTGTTCAGTCTCTGCAGCTTCAGTCTCCTCGGTAGTGGCCGTGATGGAAGTATATTGAGATGCATGTCTTCTCTCTTCACCTGTGATTAGATCACATAATGTGCCCTAAAACCAGAAAATTTGCTTAGAATTTCAATTAACATCAAATAACACATTTACTGCAACTACAACTTTCATGATGTCTTCTCAGCTGTCGTCTTTGTATTAGCGAAAGAAATTCATATCAACAGCGAGTATTCGGCACTGGAATAAGATTTATATGAAATCCTTAGGGAATTTGGTGGCATTAAATGTGTTAAAAAAATTATAATGTACCTTGGTATGGATAACTAAGATCCACTACCCCAGAAGAAAAAATACATATTACCTACCCTTTTATTAGATTTGTGATAGATTTCTGTGGCTAATAACTTGAGAGGTCCACAGTACACGCCCGACTTTGCCTCTAGGAACCGTTCCATTGCATGATAGGTTTTACCAGAGTTTGTGGGACCAGCATGGAATATTATTTTTCTGTTATTACTTCTGGCTTCAGGATACCTGAAATATTAAACATAATAATGTAACATCATATTACTTATACAATTTCTTTTCTTACAGTACACTATGAGATCAAAGTAACAAAATACCATTCATAGATTTTGAACATAATGTTCAAAAAGTTCTTATTTACTTATATGATTTTTGTCACCTTAACATAAAAGGCTTCCTATTTATCTAATATTATTATTGTGATATTGATATCTTACTGGAAAACTAATAACAGTCAGCACTGCTTAGTGATAATAGCCATGCTATATTAACCATGTTAGCAAATAATTAATTAAATTTTAATTAAAATAATTATCCCACTGTCCCATGTTGGTCTGGGACTTAAAAAGAATGGGCCAACTGTGTTTGTTTGCTAAGCATTTCGTAGAAGGCGAGAAATGGTATATGGGGTTTTAGGTATGTGATTGTGTAAGGGATGTGCTAGCCACTTGTCACTCCTTTTTCACAATTTTCCATCTAACCCAGCCCATTTTTGTTTTTGGCTTATTGTGGTTAAAGGGGCCTGCTGCCCCTTTGACTCTGCCTACCCATTCGAGGATAATGGGCGAGATGTTATGCATACACACATATATAAAATAATTGAATTACCAGTTTGCAGGTGTCCTTAGGTCTGATATTTTCTTCAAGTCATCCAAACAATCCAAATGTGGAAATGCTAGTCTTGCATGTCTTAAAAAATATGGAAACAGATCATCAACATGACCAGCACCTAAAACAATCAATCATTCCTTCTTAGAAAGATTCAGTTATATCAATGCATAATTAAAAATAAGTAAATATTAAAGTTATTTATGTTTCCGAGTGCATAAAATACATTTCTTTGTATTGCACTATTACAATTCTACATAATTTGCTATTAATATAATTAATATTTTTTTTGTTTGAAACATCACATCTACATTATGCCAAATATTCTTTGGGCAAATTGCCACTGAATGAGAGCCAGTAGATAAGAATTTACAAAGGCATATACCAAGAATATAGTAGCAGAGCATTTGTTTTGCTATTGTATTTATTTACAAAACACACCTGAAAATATGGTCTAGTGGTCCAAACTGTATGGTTGATGTAAATAAAAGTATACTTTCAGATACACATTTGTACTTAATGTAAACCTAATTTTTTATTTCAAATGCCACCTCACTTTTCAAGACTTGCGAATGTGATATGTGCGTAAAAAAGAGACACCAGGGCAAATGCATTGCAAAATACTTTACCTTGTAAAATATCACTAATTGTTATGTGTAAATCTGGAGGTAAATCATGTTCTAAACAATGTCTTCTAAATGATAAGAATGCTTGATGAAGTAACTGGTCATCCAGTCCATTTTCTGCTGCCGAAATGCGCACTTCTGGCTTTTGGTAAAACTTATTGAGAATCTTGAGCAAATCTTGCTTCTTCAAGCGCCCTGTAAATTCTTCGCCTATATTAATATCATCAGGATTTGGCTTCACTGGCACCGGCACAAACAGAGCTGAAGGACTTCCTCGATCATGTTTTTTAGTTCTCATAAAAATATAACCTATACTTCCAAGTTTTCCTTTACGCGTGCAGAGAACTGTACTCCTAAGGCATGGCGAGATACATGACTGCAATCTATCTGAATGACTTAATATACGCGCAAAACCTTTGTACATTTTGTAATAATTTGAAATTGAAAAAAAAATATTTTTACTACGAATTTTTTCGTTCACATTTCACATTGCCATCTTTGACATGTCATGTCAGTCAAGCTGTCAGATAAGAGTTTAGTGTCAAAGTAAACTTATGCATTTCACATTTTAATATATTTTTACAATTTCTCAATTTTGTCATAAGAAAAAATAATATAATATGCAATTTCGTTAGTACACCAAGTAGTGTACAGAAAAAAAGTTATAACTAAATTTAATACATTTTTAATATTTTACATTTTCAATGTAAATTTGAGTGGCGTAAATAAGTATAAAAAAAACTATATTTAACATAAAATTTGAAAGTTTTACAAAAATTGTCATATCTCAAAAACTACAAAAATCGTAGAACAGTTAAGGGGGCTCAATCGATGGGTATATTGGTGTCTAATAACCACTAACCTTCGCTGATACAGGTTGCACGGTACACGTCAATCGTCATACAGTTTATTTAAAGAGCAGACAAAATTATTTTCATAACTTTGTTATTTGAGCTTTTAACTATGCAGTCCAACAGTTTTTATGAAGATCCATTAACTGGCCCTTGATTTCGAGATATAAGTTTAAGGCACTCTAATAAAGCGGGAAAGGTTGGAAGATAATACTTTGAATCTTTTTGTACACTATCGGCAGCCAAAAAGTTCATACGTTATCTGTTATCTAATGAGGCATAGTACCTACAGAATAATTATTTTTATCTTTCTTTCTTTCTTTCTTTCATATATAATGCATATATTTTTGGGATACTAGCTGACTATGTAGGACTTCGTTTCAAATACGTAGTTAAATTCAAACTTTTTTATCAATGATGTAGGTAGGTACAACTTGATAAAAATAGCTTGTTTATAAAACGTGTTTTAAACAATAAAAAGGTCATAGAACATCAAGATTACCTATTCTAACCATTCATAAGTAGTTATTAACATTTTAAAGGCACACACAGACCAAAATCACCATTACCCTTTTTGCCAGTCCCGCTTGTGCTTCATATAGATTATTGCAATCTCGATACTTTGACATATTGACACTTCTCTTTGACAGTCATGGCTCACATTTCTTTTTTGTGACGTGCGACGTAAGGACGGACACGACGACTCAGATCGTTTTTCGGCTAGTTGGTATAATTCGTGGGTTCAATACGTTTCACATGATAGAAATTACAAAATATAGAATAACAGAACATTATAAAACAGGCATTGTGACTTAAAATCCCTCGAATCAAAATGGGAAAGGCTAAAAAGGGCAAGAAGAATCCGACCGCTGACGACGGGTAAGTTTTCACAATAGCATATGTTTTATTAGTTACTTGTAATATTTTCATGTAAATAACGGTCTTGTTATTTATTTTAGTGACAGCGACGTAGAGACGACGAATATTGATAATGTAAAGACCGCGCAAGTTAGCAAAAAGTAAGTGCACTGATTTTTTAGGTTAGGTAATTTAATCTTAATTTTAGCAGTTCAGTTAAGTAATTTGGATTGAATTATTAGACGTTAAAATGTTGCGAAATATGCTGAAATAGTTATGTACATTTTTGGATGTGGTTTAATAGGTGCTTCTACTGAAAATCATGCAACTTATGTTACTATATTGTTGATTACAGAAAGGTTGTTGATTCTGATGAAAGTGAAGAGGAGAAGCCAAAAGCTAAGTCTAAACATAAAAAGTCGGTGGATGAGGATATAAAGGAAGTCACAAAGAGTGTTAAAAATGTATCAATTTCAAATAAGTCTCAAAAGAAGAAAGTCGATAGTGATAGTGAAGGTGAGTTGTGACTCTAAATTCTTAGTGGGGTTTTCATTTGTTTATGGGAAAGTTTCTCTGCAACATAAAAATGATTTGAAAATCTTATTAGATTTGTATGAGTGTTATAAAATTATTGTTTGTTCCCATAATGCCATAAATAAAAATGTGACCATAAGCCTACTCTACTATAAGCAGACCAAGAAGTATGTAATATTCTTAAACTTTGACTGGCCCGTTGGTCGAGTGGTTAGAAACCCTGGCCACGAAACTAAGGGTCGCCGATTCGAATCCCGCTAGAGGCAAATGTTTTGTGTGAAGAACATGGACATTTGTACTCGACTCATGGATGTTTATAAACATATTTAAGTATGTATATCCATTCACCTAGTATCCATAGCACAAGCATAAGCTTAGTTTGAAACTAGGGAATTGGTGTCAGTCTGGAAAATTTATTTATTTATTATTTAATACTTGTCCATGCTATTTATAATCCAATTGGCATTATTACTGTTAAATGTTATGTAGTGCCGTGCAAGAAAGCTTTTGTATGATGTGTTCCTTGCATGGGAATATTGATGCATTCACAGAACAGAAAAATCTTGCATGCCATTTCTACTAGATTTATCTTAATTTAAGCCAAACTATAATTTGTTAGATTTGTCCTATTTGTTTATAAAATAAATATAATGACACTTCTAAAAAATTTGTTGACTGCAAATTTTAGGCCTAATAACTACTGTTGCACAAACATTTACTTAGTCCTTTTTTAAATATTTTTTATTTATTATTTTATTTGATGAGCTGCACTTTTAACAGCTTCTAAGCAATTAGCATAACTCCGTTCAAATAATCTTTAATAATCTTTAATTATCCACTTTTGGCCCAGATAAAAACTGGCTTGGGTTAGATAGAAAATGGTGAAAATAACTCTTATGTTATATTATTCTATTTTATACTTTCTATATTTACTATAGTTTGTTTGACATAAGAGATTCCCGTGACTGAATCAAAATAATTAGTTTCAAACATATTTTACTTTTTAGACTAACATCATTCCAAAAAATAATGAATAATCTTCATTAATTAATCTTAACATGATTTATAGATTATTTTCTTAAATTTCTTATCTAAATTTAGCCTAATAGCCTGAGGCTAAATTGGTCTGGCACATATTACTGACCAATAAGATCCTCCTGTACAACGTGATAACCAATCTGGACATATAGTATACAGCTCTGGGGAACTGCAGCTCATTCCAATGTCGAGATTCTACTACTACTAATAAAAGGTTCCCAATCAAAATGCTTAGAATAATAACCAATACACATCTATATGTCACAAACAAGCAACTACATTACAACTTAAAAATTAGAACAGTTAGACAGGAAATTATATAATATACAAAATCCTACAAAAAATAATAACTAAACTCCCTAACAGTTTGGTAAGTGACTTGATGGATGAAATACACACACACAGCACAAGACATGCTTAATATAGCAATAAAATAAAGTAGGATGTGACATAGGTCACATACTGAGCATGCCAATATGTACACGACAGACCTAGTATTAAATGTCCCAGCAAAAAGAATTTTGCAAAAAAATATGGTATGAATTGCATACTACAGGAATTGGAAAATTTACTTAAAGAGATTGACACTACTATTTAAATCACATCATTATTAGATATGGCAGGCATTTTGTCATTGAGTTAGGATATTTATATCAACCGAAAAAATGTTCTGGACCCTGTGAAACAACCAACACTTTTTTCACATATTACTATTTTATTGATTATACTAATCAAAAAGAATACCGTAATTTCAACTGTATGTAAAAAATACATTAAGCGTTTATTACGTCATGCTTAAATGAAACAAGTGTCCCCTAGGACACATACAAAAACAAAACATCCTTATTGGGATGATTCCGAGTCTACAAATCGCATGCTTAAGACATATCTTGCATATTATTAACGTTACAATACTAGCATTAATTATCATAGTTTTAACTAATTTTCTTTTTAATCAGGATTATTTTATCAAATTATTTATGTCAAACTCAAATTATCACGGAACTCTTATGTGAAATGGACTATAGATACTTATAATGAACTACATTTACATATTTTTATTAATACAATAATATTAATATTGATTAATTAATTCAGATGAACCAGATGAAGATATTGAGAAGAAGCCTAAGAAAAATAAGAAGAAAGATGAAAAGAAAAGTGCGTTCTCACTTTTAGAAATTGAAGATGGAGACGACTCAGCTCCTGAAGCGCCACCTTCGTCGGAAGATGAGAAACCTGCTCAGAAGCCTCAGAAAAAAGCAAATCCGGAAAAGAAAGAACCAGCAGGGAAGAAGGGAAAAAAATCAAAAAGGAAGAAGGACGATAGTGATGATGATATTGAAAAGGTGTTAGCTGAGTTAGAAATGGAGTATGCTGGAGTAAAGAAAGAACCTACTCCTGCACCTGCAGAAGGGGATAAACCGCCAGAGGAGAAAGAAGCTGAACCAGAAAAGCCTAAATCAAAGAAAAAAGGTAAAAACGAAGAACCTAAACAAGAACCTGAAAAAGAAGCTGCAGAGAAAGAAGGCAGTGACAATGAAGGTGATGTAGCAATAAAAACTGCAGCTCAAAAGAAGAAGGAGAAAAAAGAGAGGGAAAAGTTAAAAAAACAAGAAGCGAAAAAGAAAGAAAAAGAACAAGATACTAAAAAGGCACCTGGCGATGTAAAGGAAAAGGTTCCTGAAAAAGTTGAGAGCAAACCCGATGACAACGAACCTCAAGAAGAAGCTAAAGCTCCTTCTGAAGAAAAAGAAGCTGAAGGAGATGTCCCCGAAACAGGAAAGAAGAAGAAGAAAGGTGAAAAAGGAGATAAAGATGACAAAGGTAAAAAAGGTCCTACTAAAAAGACCATTGCTGCTATGCAAGAAGCTTTGAAGAAGGTGAAAGAAGAGGAAGAGCGGTTAAAGAAAGAAGAAGAGGAAAAAATAAGACAAGAAGAAGAGAGAGAACAACAGAGGTTGGAGGCCATAAGACTGGAAAAGGAACGTAAAGAAAGGAAGAAACAAAAAGAAAAGGAGAGAAAAGAAAGACTTAAGGCTGAGGGTAAACTATTGACACCCAAACAGAAAGCAGAGAAAGCTAGGGCGCAAGCTTTGTTGGAGTCGTTGAAGGCGCAAGGCGTGGAGATCGGATCGGCTGAGAAGAAGCCTCCGAGGCCTGGCACGAGGATCAAACCTCAAAGATTAAAGAGTCAAATATCTCAGGACGCCCCTGGCACTCCAGTAGATGATAAGAAAAATGAGTTAGAAACTGTGAAGAAGGTAAATTAATTTAAATTTAAATTTTATTATATTTTATACATCGATGCAGTGACGCTTGCAATGGCCAAGGGGCTAGGCAGATTGTATGTTTAAATTCTATCAAAGGCTGTAAATAATATTGGGTCATTCTTACTTTTTTTTTGCATCATTAGGAAGAAGCTGTGAAAAGTGATGAAAAGAAAAAAGAATCTGAAGATGATGCAGTGAAGGACGCATGGGATGCTGAGTCTTCGGAAGATGAGGTTGAACCGGCTAAGCCAGAACCACCGCCTGTCACTCCGGTTAAGGAAGACAAGAAATCTTCGGAGCAAGCTAAGCCTAAAGAGGTACAGTCATGAGTAATAACATAGAAACATCCTTAAAATTCAAATGTATGTAAGCAACATTAAATCGCAAAAATAAATATGCTAAACTACGACCTATAATTATGTAAACGCTGAATTACGTCAAAATAAACTACACATTTCTATCAAATTATTGTAAACAACAGGTAATCAAAATGTTATATTAACTTTTAGTTACATAATTATGTACCCACCAAGCAAATCTAAAATATGTTCACAGTACATTTTCAAAAATATGTGAACAATTATTATTAATCAAATATTTATCATACAATCAAGTAAATATTTATTAATCATCAAAGCAAATAAATAAAATGACTTATTTCTATATTTTTCCAGTTATTGCGTCGTTAGATTATGTTACAAAAATAAGATTAATATTTGAAGTAAAGGGGGTAGGTACACAGACAACAGCGAGCGGCATCGCGCAGCCGGCTCGCTGGTCCTAATTTTTTTCCATACACCGTCCTAAAAACTAATCGTGCTGTTAAATTCCTGCGGAAATATTGCAGTAAGGATAAGTAGTTACAATTCGCTCGAGAACATCTCGACTATGATTTTAGCAGGGCCATTTTTTCTGATGAAAAAGTGTTTGTTTCATCTGTTGATGGACATTTGTCTTTATGGCAGCCTAATAACACTCGATATTTGGAAACAAATATACTACCATCTAGAAGAAGTGGCCGGATAAGCTTCGGCGTTTGGGGCTAGATGGCAGCCAGTGGACCTGGTGAATTAACCGAGGTCAGTGGTCGAATGAATAGCCAACAATATACTGATATTTTAGACGAAGTTTTAGTGCCTAGTTTGGAGGCATACTTTCCCGGGTTAACGCCTATAATTTTTGTGCGAGACAATTAGCGGTGGTAGCTCAATGGTAAGGACACGCGCCTCTTAACCGAGGAGTGCGGGTGCGGTCCATAATTCGCGATTTACTCAAACCTGGTTCAATCGCAACCAAAATTTGGTGAACTTGTTACCATGACCGCCTAAAAGCCCAGATCTCAATCCGATTGAGACTTTGTGGGGGCTGATGGTTCTACAGTGGGACAGCAACCAAGCTAGAACCAAAGAAACTTTGACCAGACACGTCTACGAGATATGGGATAGTTTTAGAGGCAGCGATATATGTAATAACATGGTTTCTTCAATGCGAGAAAGGTTGCAAGATGTTATAAACGCTGAAGGTGGCTACACAAGATTTTAATTTATTTAGTTACGGATACTTCATTTTTAAAATTGATAATGGTGTTGATTACATTATGATTTAAAATGAATAACAGATATTTTAATAACTTGTTATTAAAATTTAATTATTTTATTTCAATAAATATTCGATTTTTGAAGGTAGTACGACGCTTTAAAAATTATTATAACATTGGAAAACGAATTACAAGGAACTAATTATATAAGCTCTCGTTTTATTTCAGTAGTAAACCAAAGGCTGAGTGAGATATATGATGAAAGTAGTCAAAAATTAAATTGTCTATGACTGTATTCATCATGATCACTGAATTCGACTAAAATAACGAGTAAAATTACGAAAACGGCAAAAGTAAGTATACACTTCCAATATCATTTCGATGTATCCATGACAATGTCTATTACATGTGTACATTGGTATACATATTATAGAAATTTACATGTATAGTTAAAAATGATATTCGAAGTGTGAATTTATTTATGATTTTGTTTCACTTATAATAATATGGAATAAACGTATACCTTATTTTGACATTGTTTAATGGTTAGTTAATTTAGAACAAATTGTCGTTCACTTCTTTCTAGACTGGTACAAGTTAAGATATATTAGAAAATGTGACAATGTATATATATTATTGCTCGTGACTGTACCTATAAATGTCTGTTCTTTTTATTCAGCACACTGGGCGTCTAATTAAGCACTTAAAAGCACCAAAGATTTTTAAAGTTTATTGAAAATTAAGTTTTAACTTATTTTGCATCCATAAGTGTTCAACTTCTGTTGATGAAACATTTTACCAAAAGTAATGAAAAATGATTCAAGTAACAACTATGGTTGTTTTATATCTACTTACATATACATGGATATTAACTTTTTATAGAAGGATGAAGAAGAAGACAGTTCATCTGAGGAAGAAGACAGCTCTGAAGAGGACTCTAGTTCTGAGGAAGATTCGGATGATGAACAAATGACTGATGCTCAGAAAAAGAGAGAGCTCATCTTGAAGAGGCTGGAGGTAACCTTATACATTTAATTTTTTAGGTATATCTAGAATGAAAGTGTGATAAAATTATCACTGAAAAATTTTTAAATTATGTCTAATCAAAGATCTTTAATTGATCAACATCATGTTATAAACCCATTAAATTTTGTGAGCCTAGCCAAACATTTGGTGCAATTTGATGCAATTTTTTGCTTGATGAAAGAGGAACATTGTACACTGTGAGTTAACTATACTCTTTTTTTCCCAGTATATCATTTTCTCATTTCACCAAATACCAAAGTGTAATAAACAAATAAGCAATATCCTTTGTGAAATCCCCAGAAACGTCGCGAAGACAACGAGGCGAACAAAGGGAATAACCCGCTGCGCGCGGCCGTCGTGTGCGTGTTGGGCCACGTCGACACCGGCAAGACCAAGATCCTGGACAAGCTGCGGCGCACCAATGTGCAGGACGGTGAAGCGGGCGGCATCACCCAGCAGATTGGCGCCACCAACGTGCCCATTGAGAATATCAAGGAGCAGACCAAGCATGTTAAGGGGGTAAGTTCCTGATTACAAGCTATAGCTATTAATCTCATATTGACCTTAAAATTTGCAAGTACGTCTCTTGTATCGCTTCTGTAAGTAATTTTAGAAAAAAATATAATAGAAGAACAAAAAACACAAAAAGAGAAAAAGATGAAATCGGAGGGGGACATATTCTCTCTACCTTTTCTGTATGTATGGGTTGGGTATTCATAGAGATAATAAATAACAGAAGTTTTACATTTTTCCTTATGATTTTAAATCAGCCATTAGGCTGATTTAAACTTATCCTAGAGGAATCATCCTCATTTGTGTGTAATTTTTAACCAACTTCAAAAAAAAGGAGGAGGTTCTCAATTCGACTGAATTATTTTTTTTTTCTCTACGAATGTTTTGTTTTTAAATGGGATATTTACCAACCATACAAGTGTATTTTCTATTGTCGACCCCTTTACTAACTGACTAACTAAACTTCACGCCACTTCCCTGGCGCGGTAGGCAGAGAGAACCCCTTTACTGATTCTAATTTATATGTTACCTGTATAATTTTAATTTCTTACAGGTTAATGAAATAGCCTTTAAATTGCCCGGCCTTCTTATCATTGATACACCTGGGCACGAGTCCTTCAGTAATTTGCGGAACAGAGGATCGTCGCTGTGTGACATCGCTATTCTTGTAAGTAAAAATATGCTAGAGATGGTATAAATATTTTATTCAATTGTTCAGACAGAATGTAAAGAGCGGTGGTAGCTCAATGGTAAGGACACGCGCCTCTTAACCGAGGAGTGCGGGTTCAAACCAGGGCATGTACCTCTAGATTTTAAAAAATCTATGTACATATTTATACCAGTAGCTCGACGGTGAGGGAAAACATCGTGATGAAACCTGCAAATTCAAACAACTTTGGATTTGTAACCATGGTCCAAAAATTGTTTGGTTCCCCTATCTTAGGGTTACGAAGGTCAGATCGGCAGTCGCTTCAATGTAATTACCACACTCGCTAAATCCTGGATCATGGTCTAAGCGGACCCCGTCTAAGCACGGGACATAACGCTAGGAAGATGAAGATGATGTTCAGACAGAATGTTATTTTTTAAACACAATGATGGCAAAGCGGCGCTGACCGGCCTCATAGAACCGTTTCTTGTGTCGCATGTTGTTGTGAGACTGTTTAAAAGGCGGCCCATTAGGTCTTCCATTGTCGGAGCTCAGTCATCAAAAGAAACGGACCATATGAGATACTCCAACCCTGGTTGAGCCAGGGCGGTAGGTGTTGGTGGAAATTGCATGCTGCTTCCGCGGTTGCTAGCATAGTTAGGGGCATTATCCTATAAAGGCCCTCAGTTACGGCCGTGGGTTGAGCCAAGTCGTGCAAAAGTCAATTCTACTTTAGTGTGG
Organism: Glyphodes perspectalis; assembly: GCA_951394215.1. Taxonomy (NCBI): domain Eukaryota; kingdom Metazoa; phylum Arthropoda; class Insecta; order Lepidoptera; family Crambidae; genus Glyphodes; species Glyphodes perspectalis. Next base: position 5,822,460 of record OX596206.1, on the reverse strand, counting down.
CTACCACAAACAAGTATACTGCTTCAAAGTAGAGTATACAAAGTTTTAAGCAGTTTTAAGTACCTTAAACGAAGTAATTGCGCTATTCTGACATTAATTAAATATTACAGGTAGTAGACATCATGCACGGCCTCGAGCCCCAAACAATCGAGTCGATCAACCTGCTGAAGCAGAAGAAGACGCCGTTCATAGTGGCGCTGAACAAGATCGACCGGCTGTACGACTGGCAGAGCGCGCAGCGCAAGGACGTGCGCGACATCCTCAAGCTGCAGCAGCCCAACACGCAACTCGAGTTCGAGAAGCGCAGCAAGGATGTCATGCTGCAGTTCGCTGAGCAGGTCAGTACTGATGACAAAGAGATTTTCCCTCAAATGCAGGGAGGAAATTACTTTATAGGGGATTTTATGCAGGGTAAATTTAGGGAGGCGAGTTAAAAAGCGCAGCAAGGATGTCATGTTGCAGTTCGCTAAACAGGTCAGTTCACACTTGGGGATTTTCCCCCAAGTGAATGGGGACAATCACCTAATAGGAAATGTATGTAGGGTAAATTGGGGAGGAGGAAAAGGAGGTGAGCTGAGAAGCGCAGCAATGACGTCATTCTACAGTTCGCTGGGCAGGTCAGTGTAGATGACAACATGGGGATTTTCCACCAAATGAGAGATCTTATGCGAAGTTATCAGGGAGGTTTAGTGGTGTGCCTGTCCTCCCTAATCTTTCATTGTCTCGATAATGTGTCATAACAGTGTAGAGGAAACGGCACGTAATATGTACTTATTTAACACACTGAATACTGTCCTGTACTGTCAGGGTCTGAACGCGGCGCTGTTCTACGAGAACCCGGACCCGCGCACGTACGTGTCGCTGGTGCCGACGTCGGCGGTGACGGGCGAGGGCATGGGCAACCTGCTCGCCATGATCGTGCAGGCGTGCGAGGGGCCGCTGCACAAGCGGCTCATCTTCTCGCAGCAGCTGCTGGCCACTGTGCTCGAGGTACGATACTGTGCAAGTGATATTGAGTTCTTTGGCGTCAGAATAAGGTTCATTGTTGAATGAGGTTGTTACAGATACTACGCATCAACTATTCCTACGTTAAACTACCGTCACTTTATCATTTGCAGGTTCTTTTATAGAAACTACCTATACTATGAGTACTCTAATATACTATTATCATTTAGCAGTGGCGGAATACATGCAGAGATGAATGATGCCGAGACTTACAAATTAACATAACTATGGATGTTTAACCAAAACGCTTATTTGAATGTAGCTTATTTGAAATACATTAAACACAAATCTCCTTAATTTAATTTGTGTGGGCTCTAGTCCCCGCTATAGTAGAAGATAGAATAGGCTGATATGAAATTTGATAAATGACACCAGGTGAAAGCGATCCCCGGCCTGGGCACGACGATAGACACGATCCTGATCAACGGCACGCTGCGCGAGGGCGACACCATGGTGCTGGCCGGCACGGACGGGCCCATCGTCACGCAGATCCGCTCGCTGCTCATGCCGCAGCCCATGAAGGAGCTCCGGGTGAAGGTGAGCCGCCTACATATTACATTATACAGCCTTATTTTTAGTATAAATGAAACCTGAAAACTGTTTGTAGTGAATCGTTAATAGAATGGATTGAAATAGGTTTTTTTTATATATTTTATAGCTGACCCGGCGAACTTCGTTCCATCTAACAGTCAATGACACATAATCGGGTTAAATAAATTGAGATGTAAGCTATCCTATCTTTCAAGTTGGATCAAACTGCACACGGTGTGCAAATTTTATTAAAATTGGTTTAGTAGTTTTGGAGTCCATCGCGGACAAACAACGGGCCGCGTAATATATATATATTAAGATAAATAATGTACACCCATCTAAAATCTCGCGTCTCGCGCGTGCGTATCGCTTGTCACGTGGTACAAGTCCTCCGAAGCGAAGTACGCGCATAGTGCGGTGACCATACTCGCTAGAGAAAAACGAGGCAACACAAAAAGCTTGTAACTTCGTGAGTGAGATACTATATTTATTTTTTATAGCCTAGGTCAGGCTAAAAAAAAATTTGGCTGGGTATATCAGTAACAGCATGTCTGGTCAATCACATACATTTTAAATAGTATAGACTTGACACAGACAGGTGTCGCTACAGGCATCATTTAGACTGATTGAGAGATAAAACCGAATAAAAACGTTATTATTTCACTTTAAAAAAATGCTTTTTTCATAAAATAAGTTATTTGCGTCATTTCTTAGATAATTTATTAAATTTAGGTGAAAACATGAATATAAAATATTTTCTTCAAAAACACACCAAAATAATATTTGTTTTAAAACCATGAATTTTACACAGATGGCGTATTATTGCTAAGAAATAACTAACTTCTGCTTGTAGCGGCATCTTGTATTATTCCCGACAAACAGACTAAACTTTGCTGTAGTTCCAATTACTCACCACTGTCGCTGTTCTTGCGCGAGTTATAGCAGTAACTTTTCAAGTATGGGCAGTGATCCTCTGTTGTACTTAGTATTTTATTACTCTGTGGTAACAGCCTGGAGTCAGAAAGTTGGGGGTGTAATTGTTTATAGTTATTCTTTAAATTGGGCATTTGGAAATAAATGTGTTTCGGTTTTTATTTAAACTAAAAATAAACTTGTATACAATTCCCCGTGGTCCCACGCAGGAAATCTATATCCTTCCAAAAGTAAATGACTTCTGTAAATATAAGAATATAGAAACTGTATACTTATTTATTCCCGTATTCTTGTAGAACGCGTACATCGAGCACAAAGAGGTGATCGGTGCTCAGGGAGTGAAGATTGCCGCCAAGGAGTTGGAGAAAGCTATCGCTGGGCTCAATCTGCTCGTCGCCCAGAAGCCAGATGAAGTTGATGTACTCAAGTGAGTAATTGACTCATGCCTTCGATGATTTTGTTTAGTTTTAATAGTGAGCTTGTTTGTTACAGATTCATGTTAAAATGTTGCTTACACGTCATTAGAGAAAATATAATGGAAGGGTTAATCAAACCACAAATACTGTTCCATCTTAGGTACAGACATACTTTGTAGGCGGTCAACTGATATAATAACCTTACATTGGCGCGAGTAGCGTTGCCAGGCGTCCGGATAAAGCCGGACATAGTTAGGCTTTTTGATTGCGTGTCCGGCCAAAATAAACGGTGTCCGGCTTGTCCGGCTTTTGTTAGGCTTTTTACATTTCGCAAATGAGCGAGTGCCGAGTGTGGCCGAGCGCAGGCGAGTCGACTATCGGTCGCGTCCGTCCGTCAATAATGTAGTCTGTCCGGACTCCGGCCTTTTTACCCAAATATCCGGCCAAATTGGCTGGTCTGTCCGGCTATTAGTTTTAGCGACCTGGCAACTCTAGGCGCGAGCGAAACCGCGGTCAAACCATGGTCACTACGTGCGAAAGTACTTTTTAAAATTAAATGTATTGTAACGAGGGTTCGAATTTAAAAAAAGTTAAAAACCGCTCTACTATATCATCTACATATGTACATACATACATACATAACATCACGCCTATAATCCCCGAAGGGGTAGGCAGAGTCAAAGTGGCAGCATGGGGTATGCTGCCACTTTGACTCTGCCTACCCCTTCAACCACATTCAGCCAAAAATAAAGCCAGGCTGGGTTAGATGGAAAATTGTGAAAAAGCAGCGACAAGCGGCTAACCTGTAGCCTACACATTCACACACCCAAAACCCGATATACCAAACTAACTAAACTAACTAACCCGATATACCATTAGTCGCCTTTTACGCCATGCTAGGCAAGAACCACAGTTGGCATATTCTTTTTAAGTCCCAGTGGGCTGAGTTGGATGGAAAGCTGTGAATAAGGAGTGACAAGTGGCTAGCTCGTCGCCTACTCAGTTACATACCTAAAAGCCCGTAAACCATTAGTCGCCTTTTACGACATGCTAGGCAAGAACCACAGTTGGCACATTCTTTTTTTTTTGTCCCAGATCAACATGGGCCAAGTCCCAGACCAACATGGGACTATCATCTATACTGATGATAATGATACTATATTTATTTATTGTATTTTGCTAGGGAGGAGGTGGCGCGCGAGCTGAAGAGCGCGCTGTCGTCCATCAAGCTGACGGAGCGCGGCGTGTACGTGCAGGCCTCCACGCTCGGCTCGCTCGAGGCGCTGCTCGAGTTCCTGCGCACCAGCAAGATACCCGTGAGTCACCCCACTACTAGGTGCCGATATTCTCGCGTTATTAAACGCCTGCGATTCTGTTAATATACCCTATCTCCCCCTATCGTCAAGCTGTCAGAGCGCGGCGAGTGTGTGCCGCTGTCGACGCTCAGCTCGAGTTGCTGTGCGTCTGAACGATATCTCTGAGTTACCACTGAGTTACCACCACCACATACGAAGATGCCGTTGTCCATTCATTTGTCTCTGACAGGCATACCATCGATGGTACTCCGCATCAGGGTTATTACTGGCGCTTTTTAACTGTATCAGCAGATGAATATTATTTTAAATTTCTTATGTCGTGCTATAAAATTATTAGCAAATGTAATATGTTATTTTTAAGGAAATAGAACTTAGGTATGTATATCATTACATTTGACTATATTTGCACCCTAAAGTAAAAATATTTAAGCAATAATTCACCAGCGTTCAGCCAGTTTATGTCGACGAAACAAGGGAAAACATAATTGGTGGCAGCTTTTTATAGCTGTATGTATATGATTGATTAAAACTCCACTTTATTTTTCTCACAGTAAAATGCTACTCTTTATCATACCACTGTATTGGCAAGAATATTTCACAGTCATAAATCAGTTAAAATATGTATACACAGTGCAATATATTATGTGAACTGTATAACTAAAATATTGTATCCTCAGTACTCGGCCATCAGGATAGGGCCGGTGGTGAAACGCGACGTGATGAAGGCGTCCGCTATGCTGGAGCACGACTCGCAGTACGCGACCATATTGGCTTTCGATGTCAAGGTATGTATGACGTGGTCTTTCGTTAATAACGTTTATGATGCGTATCGTGTTTATTGCTGAATTACAGATGGAATCAGTATGATAATAAATGCGATCATGCTTTTTTTATTATTATATACATATTTATTTATAATTATTAGCCAATACAATGATATTGTGTGTTTAATTGTAAATTTTGGGCCAATCGAATAAGGTGTAAGATAGATATCCCCATGGAAGCATTAAAGCTTGTTCCGTGATTTTGTCGAGAAGCATATCTATTAATGCTTCTACTATTTTAGACATAAAGTCTGACTTTTATTCCATAAAATTCTGATAGCTGTAATTTTTTGACATATCAAAGATTACAAACCTTTTTGGCCGGGCACATTTTTAATTAAATTCCAAATATCAACATGAGTCTAAACATCTATTTGTAATTGATTAAATCAAAACGGGTTTACGTCCATTTTTATCACGAATAGTTGAATAATGGATATAAAATACAAATCACGGTGAAAACTGTATCTGATTTAACAAACATACAGATGGACAGACTAAGGAAAAAATATATTATTTTAATTAATTTTTTTATAAGTTCTTAAATAAATCCTACAAGATTACCACCGCCAATTTGTTTCCCAATGGGAATAAGACATTCTCCCGCAAGAATCCTAATTCATCATATGATATAAAAATAAAAGTTTCCAGGGTCTTAAACTATCTCCATTTCAAATTTTATCTAAATCAGAACAAAATAATTTTAAGACGCTTTGACTAAAAAGGTTTATTAAACATGAAATAGTAGGGAGCGTTGTCAGTTCAAGAAAACAAATCTGCCAACTTGAAAATATAATTTTGTTAATTCAATATTAAAAAATGTCATAACATTTTAAATATATACCTACCATTAAGTTTGAAAATTGTCTTTTCTAGGTAAAACATATTTTTTTTTATTCATAATGGCCGTTTATAGTTTGAAAGCTTTTTTTGTAGCAACACTTATGAAATGTCAGAATTTTATGGAATAAAAAATCAGACTTTAGATATTTAATTCGGTTATAAAATAATAATATATTAGTAATGACATGGAAATCTAACTTGGACTTCCAAACGGTGTAATACATACAATCATCACGCTCGCAATCCCCGAATCGGCCTACCCCGGGCATATGCAGAGTCCAAGGAGGAGACAGTTTTTTATACATTTGAATGAATGAATAAACGAAGGAATAAAAAAAATATTTGGCATTAAAACAGTGACATTTAGCTGTCAATTAAAATAAGCTGGAACATTTTATATAAATAGTGACGAACCTGTTTACTTACACCATCACAAATCCAATGTACAATACAATTCGCCCCTTTTATGACATGCGAGACATAATACAATTAAAACATTGTGCCGTCAGATCGAGCGCGACGCGCAAGAGCTGGCTGACCAGCTGGGCGTGAAGATCTTCGCGGCGGACATCATCTACCACCTGTTCGACAAGTTCACCGCGTACCGCGAGGAGCTCAAGCAGAAGAAGCGCGAAGAGTTCAAGCACATCGCCGTCTTCCCGTGCAAGCTCAAGGTGCGTACATTGTGCCATATTGGACTCCCTTGTGGATGATTTCCAAATGTGACCATGCCAGAGCGGTCAGTTGCCGTTGCTTTAGAGGTCCAAAGCAACGGCAACTGACCTAGAGGTGAATTACATGGGGTGTTCAGGCGGGGGGAAGGTTCTGTCAAATTAGTTGAGAGAATTAGATTATATTGATTATTATTGTGAATTTTGCTATAATTAATTAAACATTTTGGAAAAATATTATATTTGGTTAAACGAACGCCAAAAAGAGTACAGGAACTTGTTTATGTAATTATAGAAAGGCAACTTGACACACGTAAATGTTTTGTTTCCAATCGAAAGAAAAATCTATATTACCGCAAAAGCTATATCATAATATAAATGTACCTATTATTTTTGGGCAGGTGTTGCCGCAGTTCGTGTTCAACTCGCGTGACCCGATCGTCGCCGGAGTGATGGTGGAGGCCGGCGTAGTCAAGGAGGGCACCCCAATCTGTGTGCCTAGCAAAGAAGTAAGCATAACATATCACTTATTGCATCTAGCGTTTAATTAAATAGCGTAGATAATTACTTTACTTTTTAAAATCCATTTTTTTTTGTTTGTTTTTGTATTACCAGTTTATTACATCAGTGTTCCGCAAACATATAGGAAGAAGAAATTTTTTGGAGGTATACCATAAAAAACAGTTTTTATGTAATATTAATCAACCTTTATATTACATAAAAATATATAATAATTAAATAATACATAATAATTAAAAAAATATTTAATATTATTTAACTCGCTCGTACGCTCGCGTGATTAGCGTCGGTGTAAGTACTTTTCTTCCGTCCGTTTTTTTAACCTTTATTACACACCAAATAATGACCACGGGACACCAGTGTGCCGCAGCACACATTTTGCGGAACACTGTATAACATCACACTATTTTGAAGTCAATTATATGAAAATATAAACAACGTGAACTTACTACACACAACTGTTTAATGGTTAAGCATATTAATAAAATATAAACTACTATTTCAAAAAAATGATTTCTCCGAATGAAATATATATCAAATAGAGTATTTATAGTTAATTTGTAAGAACTTACGTAGAGTTTTATGAGGATAATGAACTATGGTCATGTCAAATAAAGTAAATCATAATTGTGACGACATTTGGCGTCACAGTTGCACCATCCAGTGATTGTTTTATTTTCGCAAATCTTCATTGTTCATTCTCGGTGTCCTCATACGTTTTTATTGCTCAGTTCGTGGAGCTGGGCCTGGTGACGTCGATCGAGGTGAACCACAAGCAGGTGGAGACGGCGCGCAAGGGGCAGGAGGTATGCATCAAGATCGAGCCCATCCCCGGCGAGTCGCCCAAGATGTTCGGCCGACACTTCGACGAGACGGATTTCCTAGTCAGCAAGGTGAGTTATGCCCATTATCTTACATACATAAGAAAGAAAGTAGTAAGAAATTATTTAAAAACTGTAGAGCTTGTATGAAAAGGATTATGAATGTTGAAGAGGCGAGTGAGGTGTGTAAGGATCGTGCTATATGGCGTTCGGTTCTCTCTGCCTACCCCTCTAGGGAAGTGGCGTGAAGTTAGTTAGTTAGTTAAAAAAATACTTTATATGACACACAAGGCGACTAATGGTATATCGGGTTTTGGGTATGTGATTGTTTAGGCGATAAACTAGTCACTTGTTTTTCATGATTTTCCCTCTAACCCGGCTCAATTTTGTTTTTTTGCTAAATCTGGTTAAAGGCGCCTGCTGCCCCTTTGACTCTGCCTACCCCTTCGGGGATTATGGGCGTGATGTTATGTTTGTACAGCCAAAAATATAATTTTTGCTAGCCACTTGTCACTACTTTTTCACAATTTCCCATCTAACCCAGCCTAGTTTTGTTTTTGGCTGAATGTGGTTAAATGGGCCTGCTGCTCTTTGGCTCTTCCTACCCCTTCGGAGATTATGGGCGTGATGTTATGTATGTATGTATGTATGATTGAGTTGGGTAAGATGGAAAATGGGATAGGTATTGATATGTGGCAAGCTCGTCGACATGCTGGACAAGGAACACAGTTGGCATATTATTTTGAAGTCCCAGACCAACATGGGACGTTTAATGGGTAATTTACAGTACCTTATACGAATCAACATTCCGAACCTGGCAGTAAAAATAGTAAAATCTTTTACCTGTTTGTATTATGACTATTCACAAGTGTTTTTGCAAGGCCTACATGAATAAAGATTCCTATTTAATTAAATAGTATTTCTAAGTTAAGTCCTTGCAATTCTGACGATTGAATGCGTATCGAGTTATTCTAGTATCATACAATAACTGCCAATGATTTAGAATACATGTGAACATTAAACGTGTATTTAACATGACGCTCTTCCTTTTGAGATTTCTAATCAACTACCATATCATTTGCGTCCGTTCAAATATAGACACAGACGAGTGAATACGAGTTTTTATCTATACTTACTACTATTATAAAGCTGAAGAGTTTGTTTGCTTGAACGCGCTTATCTCAGGCACTACTGGTCCGATTTGAAAAAATCTTTCTTTGTTAGATAGCCCATTTATCGAGGAAAGCTAACCATAAACGCGGGTAAAACCGCGAGAATAGCTAGTATAAATATATCTATTATATTAGAATATTTTATTATTTCTCTCTAAATACAACTCGGTTTCCTAAAAATGGGCTGAGATATTATAAATTAATAAGTCGCATGTTAGTTTGGTACTTAAAAAGAATGTGCCAACTGTGTTTCTTGCCTAGCATGTCGTAAAAGGTGATAAATAGTAGGTATATCGGGTGTTGGGTATGTGATTGTGTAGGCGACAAGCTAGCTATTTGTTACTCCTTTGATCCAGCCCGGTTATATTTTAGGCTAAATGTAGTTAAGGGGACTTGCTGCCCCTTTGACTCTGCCTACACCTTTGGGTATATAATGGGCCCATTATGGGCGTGATGTTATGTATGTGTATCTAGAAATTAATATTTACCATTTCTATAATATAATACTATTTAATAAACTTGAACTCTACCTACACCTTCGTTGAATGCGGGCTTAATTATATGTCACGTTATGTTTTGACGTTATTAGCTTTTGTGAGTTGTTATATGTTTGCTTGCGAAATGTTCTAAAAAAAAAACAAAAACGTCACGCGAACTCTCTAAATGTCGCGAAACTCTTTACGTAAGTGTGACGGCGGTACGTAACCGCTAACCATAAATGATTATGACAGTTTTACACTTTATTAAGAAGTGCCAATTTTACATTTTAAAGAAAAATATCAATGTCATTTATGTATTTGTTTACACACTCAAGGCGTCGTCATGTTTACAGACACATTTTATTATTATTTATAACTAGGTGACCCGGCACTTCGTAACGCCCAGTTCTCGGATTTTCGATACCCAATTTTTATTTTATTTTTTGCTCAACTTTTTTATTTTTTCTTTCTTATGAACCTTCACCTGACAATAACAAACACAACTAAAAAAGAATTAGCGAAATCGGTTTAGCTGTGCGCGTGATTTGCGCTTAGTAACATATTCAGCGATTAATTTTTATATATACACAATAGCTTTTCCCACGGTTTTGCCCGCGTTAGGGTAACACTGACACAGAGACTATCGCGTGTCCTGTGGAATTTATCAGCTAGTTCTTGATAAAAAAAACTATGTCTTTCTCAGGATTCAAACTTTAGGCGTGCCAAAGTTTATCGTACTCGGTTCAGCAGCTCAGACATAGACCGCCACTCAACTAACAGACATAATTACTTTCGTATTTATAATATGAGTACGGATTGATTGGCCTTGAACTGAGCACATGGACGAGCTAATATCATCTTCCTAGCGTTATATCCCGTGCTTAGATGAGGTCCGCTTAGACCATGATCCAGGATTTAGCGAGGTAATTACATTGAAGCGACTGCCGATCTGACCTTCGTAACCCTAAGATAGATTATGGTTACAAACCCAGAATTTGCAGGTTTCATCACGATGGTTGCCCTCACCGCCGAGCTAGTGGTATAAATACGTACATAGATTTGAAAAATCCAGACGTACGTGCTCGGGTTTGAACCCGCACTCCTCGGTTATGAGGCGCGTGCCCTTCCCGTCGAGCTACCACCGCTCCATAAACGAGCTAATAGACAGTTTTTAAAGAACGTGCAAAACTCTATTCCATCCAATAAACTTGAACAATTTCACTTGCACGAATTAGTTTAGTACTAAACATATAAAACGAATACAGTCTATATCGGCCGAGTACGCGGCCAGCCAGCGATCAATGAATGATGCACATTGTTAAATGGCGGGCCTATTTTCACATGCTAGACAAATGTGTCGATTGACACCCGCTATTATTAGCCGCCCGCCGACCAGGACTATTTACTGGTCCTGCACCGCCTAAGTGCAAATGTTTGCATTCGAGAATAGAACGGATACAGTGTGTCCTGTGTACGGTTGTTGCGTACGGACACAGTGTCGATATTTGTTTGTGAAATGTATGCTGGGTGGGGTTGCGATGTGTTGAGCGATTTTGTAATATTCGAATTTTGGATTTGACGTAAGTTTTTAAATGAACATACATACATAAGAAGGGGTCAGTAGAGTCAAAGGGACAGCAAGCCCCTTTAACCACATTCAGCGGAAAGTAAAACTGGGCTGAGTTAGATGGAAAATTGTGAAAAGGTACTGACGAGTAGCTAGCTCGTCGGATACAGAATTGCCCGCCCGTTTTTTAAATATCATGCTATGTATTGAAATTACGTAAAATGTACAACATAAACATCGAAGCAAATCAAACTAATCTTACTCTGGATAGGACAAGTTATAATTGTTAAGCCTATATTCATATAAAGTCTCTTTTCGGAGCTAAAGAGTTTTCCCTTATTATTTCTAAACCAATCATGTTACTACGTAAATGCATATCAATAGGCAAGATGACTAAAAAATTCTGTTTAGTCCGTCAAGTAGATTATAAAGAAAATTACACGTATTTTTTATTTATTTATCAAACAAACATTGACGAAGATCCCATGCATTCAAATTGCGCGTGACGTCACACATTCGTACAATGTTTACTAAAAAGTGACGTCGCAAGCCCTCACTCCAAAATTTTATCTTTGTGATTTTTTGTTCATTTGATAAAGCTAAAAATATGTGTCTAGTATTTTTGTATAACCTAACTGACGGACTAAATAGAATTATAGATTTTTAATGAAGTCATTACCCCTATTCAGCCCTTGCTAGTTAAAAACGTTACTGCGCAAGGCTTACTACCTTTGACCTTTGCTTTTAATTACTTCTCGCTTCTTCTACCTAGTCTGGTTCTTATAATAGACAGCCCTATAGCATCAGTGCTGGCCCAACGAAACTATCGTGTGTATGGTGATCCGGACAGGTTTACAAAGACTGCCGTGTTAAAATGTTTCTCGAGTTATCGATAAAGGCAAAGCCGCGCTTTGTCCTGTTGCTACGCGGGAACTCGACAAACGAGTCAAAAGTCCGCGAGTGTACTAAAGGTATAATATATGCTAAAGGTATAAGATGTGATCGTGATCGATAGACTATTACGGGCAAGGATTATTTATTGCTAGCTTTTACTAGCGGCTTTGCTCATGTCTTTGATATGTATCGACGAAAGAATTTTAAGATTATTTTTGTTGTAATGACATCAAAAATGTATGATATACGGACACGTGACAGCCAGATAAAAAATCTAGGAATTGTTATTTTTTGTCATAAATACTTTTTTAAGCATTCATCTTCCTAGCGTTATGTCCCTTGCTTAGACGGGGTCCGCTTAGACCATGATCCAGGATTTAGCGAGTCTGGTAATTACATTGAAGCGACTGCCGATCTGACCTTCGTAACCCTAAGATAGGGGAACCAGACAATTTTTGGATCATGGTTACTATTTTTTTAAAGCAAAACTAATATTATTTTGATATTACAAACTGATTAAATGTATTTATATCTGTATAGATTTACAAGTTCGAATCGGATGGGTAGCAATATCATTCAAACGATATTTGTACTAATGAGATCCTCGAGACCTCTCGTAGCCCTCGAAACAGATCCACCGTCAAAATAGACTTCTCAGACGAACAAAACACTCTACAAATGAACGTTGTTATTAACCATTTTCGCGTCTGTGGAATAATATTGTTTATACTTGACTCGCAGGGTGAATGTTCTAGAACTATGATTGCTCATTGGTTGTTGTTGATAAAGATAATCAGGATTTATTAATTTTGCAGTGCTCTAAACCAGTGTTTTTTCAACCTGTGGGACCCCCAGGGGGGTCGCCGAGCCATACTTAGGGAGTCACCGCCAAAAGGCAAACAGCAAAGTTCCACACACTATTAGTGAAAAACTGTTTTCGGTTTAAGACCCAGGGGGTCGCGAAAATGTTTAAAACCTGTTAGAGGGTCGCGTATTCAAAAAGGTTGAAAAACACTGCTCTAAACCGTTTACAAAACCAGTTGGCAATTAGATTTGATTGTTCAAAAGTCACCACACGAACAACACCAACTAGGGCTCAGATCTCCCTAAATTTAACAAACTATCATATCTAGGTATCTGTCTTACTGCAAAAGCTAAAACTAAACACTTAACTAGTTTCACGCCATTTACCTAATGGCTACCCCAAAGTAAAGCGAGAGCGCCTCGTTCGTTTAAGCCCCTACTGTCCTACCACCTGTATCCAATATCATCATCCTCTTGCCCTTCTCCCAGTTCATCTGGTGTCGGCGCAGCATGTCTTCTTTTTCCATACGTCCCGGTCAGCCGTCATCAAGCTACACCTGTAGATACCACCTGTATCCAATAGCAGGAATCCAAAGTCTCTAATTATTTATTACGTACACACGTTCACAAACTTACACTAAAATATAAAAACCTCTCAAAATTTAAAGAACACGAAAAAAAAGCCGCTACTGTCCGTGTTAACTACACAAAAATAGAATTATGACGAGTTTACACATGCATTTTTTTTTGTGACGAATTAACTTTGAGGCAAATGTACAATAACCCTTCCAAAGCATCCAGGTAATTACAAAATCTGCAAACGAGAAAGAAGAGGCAGAATTATACTTGCCTACACTTCCCGTAATAATTTACATTTTGAACTCTAATATCTAAATAAAACACTAACAATTCATTTTTGTTATAACTAATTAATGTTAGTTATATTCTAGGTTTGGTAGACTAAGCCTCAAAAAGCCTACTAATGTTATAAATGCGAACGTATGTATGTATGGATGGATGTTTGTTACTCTTTCACAAAAAAACTACTGAATGGATTTTAATGAAACTTTAGAATAATATAGCTCATACACCCGAATAACATATAGGCTATGTTTCATCGATGTACCACGCGAGAGAAGCCGCGGGCAGAAGTTAGTGCGATATATTTTTGTGTTTCATTATCCCGTCATCTTGACTAATGATTATTTTACACTTCATTTCTTAATAGTACCTTACAGTATAAACCGAAATATAAAATACTATGTCGACTTATTTCCTTAAGGTTTCCGACCACAGCTCTTTCGCTACTAGACCCACGTCAGTCAAAACCTTCGTATGTTGAGTGACAGCTTTAGCTTCACATTCCCGCGGTTAGGCACTAATGCTGTTTATTGGATGACCCGTATTCCGAGTCGCGGGCCGCCATTCAAACCCCATCGCAGTTTCCATTCACGAGTGCAAATCCGCAACATGAATGCAAGCGGGCGGCTGGCATCAATGACGCCCCCTCCTCTCATTGATCGCTGCAAGGGGCGCGGGCGGCGGGGCGGGTCACTAGGTCGAGCCGTAGTAAAAATGGAAAGTAAGACATCTCAACGCGAAATCAGCAATCATTAAATGAGTTATTGAAGAGTAATTGCAATCGGTGCGTTTTAAAATATTGCAGTTGCTTTTATTTATTTTTGTGTTTAAGCATGAATTGTAAAGTTGTTTAAATTATAGGTATCTATAATAAAATAAATAATTATCGTCATTCTTTATTATATGGGATCTTAATGATAAATATCGTAGCCAAAAAAACAAAATTATTATTTTATTATTATTTGTATATACGTGGAAAGTATTATATATTGATTGAGAACTTCTCTATACTTGTCGTATTAATAGAAACAAAAAACCATCTGTGTTTCCATACTAGGAATTGTTGACGAGTATACGCTAAAGGATTTCAATCTTTTGTAGTAAACGTCTCTCATTTCTAAGAAAAATATAAAAAAGTCTAGCGAAATCAGGTGTGGTTTCTACAACTGAGTTACTTTCCAATTTTACTATGGTGAAGGAAGTGCGACTCTTGGCTCGGGAGGGAGGGTCGGGGGGCGATGTTGGCGGAAGACGAGGACGCACCGTTGCCTAGCAACGTAATCGCATTTTATGCTGAGTGACTATCTATATGATACATTAATTCATCTAAAAGTTGTTTTTTTTTTTCACATTCATGTATAATCAAAAACAATATATTACGAACGACATCAACATCACATCACACATTTTATTACATTTTTTCGTAAGAGAAATATCTCAGACGTTTTAAAATATTTTTTTTCTTTACTTCATAGAATTAGTTATTATTATTATAATAATCTGACTCCGATTAACTGCTAATGAAATAGATAGGTACTGAGTGAGTGATCAGGGCCGGATTTAAATTTGTGCCGCCCTGGGGCACTGAAGAAAATGCCGCCCTATGACTTACATTTTATTTTAATAGTTTTGATATCTTATTTCTTAAAAATTAGAATAACTTATTAATTGCAGGAAATTTATTATATATTATTTATTATATATTATTTATTATATATTATGTTTAATTTATCAATTCCAAAAAAAAAAAATATCAACTTTTATTATTTCAAACCTTTATGGAAATAAATTAATTAAGCTATTTGAATAGTTAATGCATAAATTATATTCCTTGAAAGATAAAATGTTTATTGAAAAGAATTAGTTAATTATATATTGTAAAGAAACTTTTTTCTCAGTTTCCAAATTTTGCCGCCCTAGAAAATTTGCCGCCCTGGGCACTAGCCCCGACTGCCCCTAGTGTAAATCCATCACTGTGAGTGATTTTGTGGTAGAAGCACAGAATTATTAGTAGCCAATTATATTGTCATATTGTTATTCAATATTAAAATTCAGTCGAATTGAGAACCTCCTCCTTTTTTTTAAGTCGGTCAAAAATATTGTAGTGTTTACCTGACAAACTATTTAAGTCAATCTCAGAATCGACTATTAAGTATTTTGGCATTATTTATAATAAGTCACGTAGCTTTTTACTCAATTACATATTTATTCCAATCCGTTTGATTTTACAAACGTTCAGTCACGTTTAGGCCATACTTGAAAATCACTGCGTATTTAAAAATCAAATCATGTCAAAAATTCAAGCATGTGCAAATACTTTCTATCGTTTGGTAATAGATTTCCGATGGGGACCACTTCAAATCTGCAAGGTCACGATTTGAAGGTCACACCCTAACCTTTAGCTATCATGGCCTTCATGTGACCTTGATGTGGAAACCATGCAAGGAGACTGTTACGTGAACGCTGTAGATTCATCGCACAAACGTTGTCAGATATTAAGACTATTCCGTTTTTTTATGGTCCCAGAATGTGGTTAACATAACTTTCGAGTTTCATCAAATGTGCCTTTATTGCTACTTGCTTGCTTGCATATTACATTCAGATAACGTTGGATGTTTGACATGATCAAATCGGTTATCTCTGGCTAAGGGGTTAAGAAAGTCCAATGAACCTATTAATAATCAGATTCGCCATATTTAAAGTTATTTCCAAATTCTATCTTTTGAAAAAAGCTAATCCTATTTATACTGTATATTTTCTGTAAAAACTTTCATATTAAAAAAGTATATTATTGATAAGCAGGCAGTCGTGAGAGAATCACAAGGGAATGATTATAAGGTTGCTTTTACTGTATCTTAACGTGTAATTTTTGGATTACACAGCTTAAAACATGGGCACTTTCCAAAATCACCTATTTATTTACAGCTAAATCTAAAGGGCACTGTCTTCAGTCTACCATCGGCTGAGAGCCACGCGATCTCGCTGTTTTCCGTCACCCGCGCGAAGGCCGTGGTATTTTCGGCAGCGTGACTTCATAGCTTTCCATGCCCGCGCGAGTATGTGTCCACAACACAACTAGCTATCACATAGATAGACCATTGATTTAGCACGCGTTTAGCTCTAAAACAAAATCAGAGTTGTATCGTCTTGGTGGTATGGCCTATGCTTAGTCGGGGTCTGCTTAGACCATCTCGATTAAGAAAGTCTGGCTAATACAATGCGACTGTAATAACGAAAGCTCATAACCTTCGTAAGCCCTGTATTGGGTAACTATCAAATTGTATTATGTTTATTATCAGAGATGTCAGCTTATGATATCTTTGTCAACATGATTTTAAGCCTCAAGTAATTTCAGAGAGATCTGTTAGTTATCTGCGTCAAGTTTTAGTCCACCTAGTGATTATTAGAAAACAATGTATTTAACAACTTAGATTTTATGTGCACCGTAGTTCTGAAGAAACATTGGCAATAATAGTAATAGTTGTTAGAAAATTGGAAATACTCAAATATACAATAAACCAGGCAGCAAGAAATCCACTAATTTTGGAAAACAATACAAGTCTATTTCTTTCTTTGTAAAATGAATAAAACAAAGTCAAGTGTGTTGTCTTCTTCGAATTTGGAATATGCAGGTAAATATTAAGATAAATCTACCGGTTAATCGACGAAACAACGAGAATAAAGATCGTTAATTAGATAAACTACGCATTTAAAATCAGCTATAGCCGATGCGATGACGAATACGTTTCATTGATGCCGGCCAGATTATCCTTATGTGTCATTTGCGTACCGTTCATGGTCAGAGGATAATGATAGCATGAATGGAAAAGTTGCCTCGCTATATATATCGTAAACACGTCTTAGTTAGGCACATACGTGGCTTAAACAAACCGGCGTAATGGGTCGAGCAAGCATTTTTTTGGCACATTCACTTATCTCCGTGGGCGGTTATGATGATCGATAGCTGGTTAATGTCGTTCTAGCCCACACTATGGGACCGTTACATAATGCCTCGAACATGTTTATATAGTTATACGGGTAGAGTTGGGGTTGAGCTTCTATCAGGTTAAGTGTGACGTCATGGCGACATTTAGGCCACCCCTGGCTGTGCGACGTATTGCATGTAGTCCTTGTTGCTGTGTGTGTAGAGGTGAATTTCGTTTAATGTGAGGGCACCAGCACAGTCGCAGCGGCGTCGCCGATGCACACACGCGCGGTGACCGGGTCAGGCCATTCTAGATGCCCCATTGATATTTCGCTGTGCGCTTCCATTGATGAAGTTGCATGCTTTTGCAGGAAAACACAACCTTTGTTGTCGTAAAAACTTTATGTTCTACGTTATTGAACACTGGCGGGAGGGAAAGCCACCTTTAGTATAGAATGAAGTAAGATGATTTATTGCACAGTAATATTGATATATTGTTAATGTTTAATTTCTAGAAAGTCGATTTACTGACGGATAAATAATAAAACGACTGACTTAGGAACGTTCATCGTAAATTCTACTTACGACAATTAGATTTCTAAAATACAAGTACATACTTTTATCTGACTATTTAATCAAGGTTATTTTTTACTTTTGGTTTATTGTAACGCAGTTATTTATAGTGCGTATCAAAATATTTGTGTAACACGTATATTATTGTAGTTTATAAATATAAATATGTAACTGCACTTCAACATACGGCAAAAGAGCAATTACAATAATGATTTAGAATTCAAATACATTTAAGGCTCCACAAGACCATCAGACTTTAAATAGACGTAAGTTGACACCGAGGTCCTAAGAATAAACTTGTTATTGAGTGTTGTAGGTAACCTTTTATTGTCTATCTCCCCAGTCGAATCAAATTAACGCGACCTAGAAAAAAGTACTTACCTTCAAAGTTTATTTCGCATGTTGCCCCAGCGCATCCTTGAGGGTATTAATACCGGGTGTGCTTTCCGCATCCCCTGGCATCCGATAATATGATTCCCTCGCCCTCCGCGCCGGCTACAACGGCGGCCCCGAGGACGCTGCAGCGGGGCGGCGCGGGTGACGCTGACCCACTTCCCTGCTTGCACAACCTGTTCTATTTTCTAAATGACGTCATAACCCCCATTCACCCTGAGGTGCTGAATCGATGCGCCCCAATCTGGGTCGGCCTGAATGAACCACTTGTGTGTTCACCGTGTGCCGCTATTTTTAGGCGTCTCAGCTCCCAGCCGCTAGAACCTGTTTTTGCGGATGTCTTGCTTGGCCGCAATTAAATTCTGCGAGCCATGAATTAATTTATGACATTTCGATGGGCTTTGTAATTTGTATTGAATTGAATTTCACTGCGGCTCGGATGGCGGCCGTCCTTATTGCTCCGCCGCTGCTGTTATTTATAATCCTGTTCGCCTGTGAAACTTGCTCACGTCGCAGTCTAGCTTTTAACTGTTTTTACCTTTTGTACTTTGTAACGTAGGTATATCGTACGTCCCATTCATGTAACACATGTGAAGATGAACCTCAAGCCATTTATTTTCAAGTCTACATTTTTACATTGGAATATATTTATTAGTCTTAAAAAGTTTGGCATTAATATATTTGAACGAGATAAATCTTCTATTTAGATGAATACTTTTAATAAAATTTGTACACGAGTAATCAATATTTAATTTACGAGCGTCTTCGTACTAGCTAGGCAAATTCACTATCAGGATGTGTCATTTTGGTCATCGACCAATTTTAATGTAAAATTTGTGTTGTTGCAGATCTCGCGTGCCAGCATCGACGCGTGCAAGGACTACTTCCGCGACGACCTCATCAAGACCGACTGGCAGCTGATGGTGGAACTGAAGAAGCTCTTCCAGATCCTCTAAGTGCCCCCCTCCCCAGAACAATCCCCCACTCAACCCTCTGTAATCATCTATATACGAGATTGTATTATACAACCTCGCCCATGTTAGTCTATTCCATCTAACCCTCCGTTGTATCAGAATCTCATGGTAACCCCATTTTTTTTTAAATACCTATGTCAAACCAATAGACAAATAGTGTCTATGCCGTGTTTGTATTTTATTTCCTTTGCGTACATACTGCCATGTTTTAAAAAATATAAGAAGCGTCTTGAATTTATTTATACAGTCTATCATGAGAGATTGTAAATAGTATTATACACTTTTTAATTTATTGTGAAGATGTCCATTTTATTTCAACCTTTAGTATCTTTATATCTGGACTAGAAATGTGTTCGATGTCACCTCGATAATTCGTCTTTGGTAAATCGATTCATTGTTTTGTAAAGTTGTGTTTAATCGCAGAATCATCTGTAAATATCCATATGAGTTTTTACAATAAATTTTTGTAGACGTTGCATGTAAATAAAATGTTGAGGAATTATCGCAACTACCCATGTAAAGGTGCCTATCATAGTGCAATAAACGATCTCTTTATAAATAAATGTGTCTTTGTAGGGCGATATCAGTTTTACTACAGTGCTTCTAACGTAGTTCATTAAGGGAAAGATTTTACCAGGCATGTGCGAGATACCTGAGGTGTAAGGTTGCGCATGGTAACTATGTACGGAGAAGATTTAAGGGAAAACGCGTAGCCGAACAACGAAACTGACTTCTGCTAGAAGAATACGTCACAGATGTACCTTCATCATCTAAATCATCTTGTTTTTGGATGTATAGGAGACTCGCTCCGCTAAACTCAACCGGAACTATGCGGAGACTAGGAAAATGAAAGTTCTCATAAATGGACTTTCCTCGCACGTCGCTTAGCTATCTCGCACAACCAACGGGTCTACTACCACATGTATTATAACAATATTTTAAAATATTAATATTGCATTTCAATTCGAAATTGGAATTCCATTAATTCCAAAGATTTTAAGTAGTGATTTATAACTCTTTTATGCCGTGGTAGCCGTACTGGTGGAGTCACCCTAGCAACATTTCAGTCGATGTATGTAGTCGTGAGATTATTCCTTATGGTGGTGGAAGCACTGTGCCGTGGTCGTCTATTGTACTGCGCGCCGACCGAGATGGCCAATGGCTGCCAAGTGCCAACGCGGCGGGATTGGACCTTGTCCATAGTGAAGGTACGGAAGGTTGTATTTTATATGTAGGTATTTTCCCTTTTTGAAATGCTTTGTATTATATAGATGGAATCGGACATATTCTTATATTGAAGAAATTTTATTAAATTACTTAATATGAGTCTTTGAAGTTTTATTTTACGTCGTAATAACCCTTTACCGTTTTGTGACTTACGAGGTTTATTCGAGGTAGAGTTATGTATAAATTGTCTCTGTATAATGCTTCTGTTCAGAATGGTCATGAAAAAAAAAAGATACATATCGGTAAAATCGCCGTCGCTCCCTCATCGCTAAAGTACTGTTATCATGAGCATCCGAAACAGTATGATTACTGTATACATAGGGTAGGAACAAGTTTATGAGAACCACAAAGTAAGAATATGAAACTTATTACGTAGTTTATTATAATCAAGATAGACACCACGAACATGATATCTTTTCATGTGTGAAGATAAAATTAATTCCAAGATTTCTGTTGAGGTGGGTCCTGACTAGAAAATGTTTTTTAATAAACATAAAAGTTTATTACAGTTACCATAGTCTGATAGTATTGTGAATAATTTTTTTCATCTACATAAGTGATTGTTCACATTACATTCACCTAATTGGTAGAGGCTAGACTTTAGTGATCCAAGTTGATGTTTTAACGCCACTAGAAATAAAATGTGGTCCTCCTTAAATAATTCAGTGTAAACTAAAATGCCTGCTTGAAAGATAACTTATTTGAAACATACTTAAAAAGGTTTACCGGATTGAAGATCTGAGAATCACGTCTCAACATCCACTCAAATTATGAGACGGTCCCGGATTCTAAACATCGTACCTAGGTGGCTCTCAGAACGGATAGGCGCAAATGAAAGCATTTAGAAAACCTACGTAGATAAAGTTCTCAGTTACCTACTTATAATTTATACTAGACTAGATAGGCAGTCAGGTAAGTATTCCTAGCATTAGCTTATGCCCGGTGCTCCGCCCGTTACATAGTATAGTACTTATTTCAGCTAGCTATCGTGATCCCGTAGAATCTGTCGGCTATCCGCCCTTTATTTTTCCCAGCTTATTTTCATGAAAAAGGAGCCCATAACCGTCCACAGGATTTCATGTATTTTTGTACTAAAATGTATCAAAATAGTTTGAATAATTTAGATGAGAAAGTGTGACAAACAAAATTAATTTTCGCATTTAAATATTAGTCAGGATTATTGAAGACAGTTTGATTTGAAACACAGCATGTGGAATGGTAGGTATAGCTAGGTATTTGTTGTTAGCTTGTTAGCAAATTGTTTTAATTCTTATGCCTCTGTTTTGATAAGACAACAATACCTAATTTTTAAAACATATAGGTTTACCTATATTGAATTCAATTAAAATAAATTTGTAATTTATATAGGAAATATCAGCACTTTACATAGGTAGGGAAGGCTCTTAAAATAGTAGAAGCTTTCCTATTTATCTTATAGACCTATCAGGATTTATTAAAAACTATACTAATAAGCAATCAAAACAGTTCAACTACGTAGGTACCTATGTACTTAATATAAACAAGCATTATTTAGTAAGTGGCAAACAAGTTCAAGTTACATAGGTACCTACCCATTAGCCACACAACATAGCTACAGAAATTGCAAGGCTATTCAGTAACCTGTCTAACAGCTTAATAATCCCAAACCCCCGTTTGCTCGTGTTGTGTGCTGCCATCAATGTCTCCCGGAAGGTCATCATTCCTCATCCCATAGCCCTGAGAGACCAATGCCGCGCAAGCAGCTCTGCTTATTGGGAGGGGCGAGCCTCGTAGGTAGTCCTCCACTTTTTACTGCGTTTCCGTATACTTAATAAGCAATTTCTATTATCAAGTTTTCTGAATGAACTTACCAAAGTGACTTTTGCAAGTCGGTCAAGAAGTCAATGCTAGCTATTGGGTCGTCGTCAAATTTGAGGGCAATCTGTGTTTTTGTTGCTTTTTTGGATGCAATTTGAGGCCGTAACTATGGAAACTGTGTCTGCGTGGGCGAGAGGGTGGTGTTTTCAGGGTCTAGGTCACGCCCAGGCGAGCGGCGCGCATGCGCGGGCCCCGAGCCTCGCGGACCAGCTCACAGGCGGAGGCTCCTCGGGCCGGAACTATGCTGTCATAGCCCTCCACCGGCAGGGCTAACACGCTTGTGACCTAGTTTCTAAATTTCTAAACTGCAAGTGTCTTAACTTTTGCTATTAATAAAACCTAAATTACGCCAAGAATTAGAAAAAAAAACGAAGTGTCAGTTTTAATTAGTTTATTGTTAAAATTAGCGCATATTTAAATTCAGTTTATTCTATATATACACCTACACAGTGAGCATAAAACCAAAATTGTGGTGAAAAGTGAAAAAATCTCATACCGAGTGAAATGCAAACAGTGTATGTGAAGATATTGTGGTCAGAAGTTCATTTTTAAGTTACTTTATAGTTGATTAACAGCTTAGTGAACACCTAAATAAAAAAATAATTAAATGATTTTAAAAACATTGGAACCTGATAAACTGTTTCTAGTTACGAATAGGCCTGAAGTATTGCCGTCGCATCAGTGTTATTTATCTACTTTCCATAATGAATAAGGTATGAGATAGTGCATATCATAGAATAAACCTAGTTATTTTTTTTTTCTAAATAGGTATATTTATATACACTTATGAGCAGCAGAAGAACGGTGCAAATTTTGCATGTGGTGGAATGTAAAGGGACCAGGAACTACAAAAAGGCTTTAATACTCAACCTACCATCACACCCACATAAACTATTATTTCTAAAGAAGATTTAATACATGTTAGAGAGTACTAAGATACTTAAATACAATTACATTAAGTAGTTGCATCTGGCTAAGGCCTATTTCCTCTATAATATGTTTTTTACTGCTTTGGAAAGAATACTAAGTTTATTTCAAATTAGCAGTCTTTGATCTGACAATTTAAACAAACGTGAAATTATTCAAACAAAAGTATTAAATAACCCAATTTTCGAGCATTCTCACAAATTCAAACATTTTTCTTTTATACTTACAAATCTTATCGCGGCAATTAGAAACACAACAAAAATAATAGCCGAATTTATAGATACGCGAAACCTTTTGTTCTCTAATCTGAGCGCGAAACTATGAAAATTTGACAATTTATTTTCATTAACAGCAAATTAAATAAGAACGATTCCATTCAGCTAGCCCAACTGGAAATTGAAAATTTTCACTAATTTCAGCAGATATAAAAATTGTTTTAAAATATATTTTAAAACATTGCGTAGGTACCTAGTTAGTTTAATTGAAATAAAAATTAAATTTTCCTGCATCACATAGCACTATGAGGTACAAATAGGCAGTGACTCTCACACTAAGCGATGCCTATCACGTAAGAGCCATATTGTTAATGAAACTAAAAGATACAATGTGACAAGATACAAATAAGACATTCTAAACAATAACTTTTCTTTAGGAGAACAAAAATAGTAATTAGGGATAAATAATGAGTGGAAATATTTTTTTTCGCATTTAAATTCATCACACTTCTACCTAAAATTGCATTGAATCCTTATTTTTTCTCAATTCGGATTCCTTAATAAACTGTATAGTACGTACGTAGTATAAATAATCTGGCCAAAAAGTTGAATAAAACTGTGTTAATCAAATAGGTTAGATATGTAATACATGAAATGCCGCGCCTCATTGCACCACATGTTAAACCTTTAATTAGTTATTAAAAAAGATGCGTAGATAGTTATACCTACCTACCTAGTAACTATGTTAAGGACGTGTGACATAAATACAGATAGGTATACAATTTAGAAATAGATTCGCTATAGTTCGAGTTTAATATCGCGATAGTTTACGGCGCGCATCATTTGACGCGAATATCTAATCACTATCGGCTAGTTAGACGTTTCAGATTTTTTCGTACACGTGCTCAGTGACACTGCGTCGTTCATTCATGCGTGGAAATGAATGGGAGCCGGCGGCTTCGCTGAAACAGTCCGTTCGGCGCACGGCTGCGCGGACGCCGCGCCAGCGAGGAGCGGCGCACGACCGCGACGCGAAATCACGCGAGGCGATCGCACAGCGCCGTGCCACAGATTCGTTGCCGTGCTGTGCCGCCTGTGCTTCCGCTACTGTGCCGACTGTGCCCAACCCAAGCCCGCGAACACCACGGATCCACAATCGGTGCGTCACACACTTATCTCCGCCGGCCTTGAACAAATATCCACCTCAGCTGCTGTAGTTTCAGCACGCGATGGCGATTCTACTAATTGAAGATAATTCATACCATCTATAGCCGTTCCTTACTATTAATTGGATGACGAGCGCCCAATTCATCCTGTTAACTACCGGTACTAGTCATAGAAATTTCCTGCGCTTACACATTTCGATTCCACAAGTATCTACCTACACATCGTGATCGGATCGGTTCACACCGATCGGCAAACAATATCTGCATATTTATGTGCTAGGTACAGGTTCAAAGAAAACTTAATGACAGGAAATTAAAAGTTGTCAGCGAACTGGCTGAGCTAGCGATAGCGGTGTCCCGTTGCAATTAGGTAGGTACATTACTTGCAGCGGTCGCACTGCGCCGACACTCGACACCAATCGCGGCCCATACAGGAAGCACTTCTCGACTGGCACTATGAGGTTTATCGTCATGAGGCAAGACGACCCGTTGCTCCTACGTATCGTTCGCAAAACAAACGCGTGCCAAATGTGTTCGGCAAAAAATCATTCCCCGGATACTGTTTCACAGATAACAATCAGATTAAGCAGAGATACTTCGTTATTCTAAAGAATAAATTCGTTATCTGCTTTAAAGCGCTTTCGACATAGCTTTTAAGACTTTTAAGACGATTATCGGGATGGCGCCAGAACTTTTTGTTAAGGATATCACATTAAACTTTTAGAGTGGTAGAACATGACTCAACTAGGTGGTTACACCGGCGTGCAATAAAATCGCCCACGTAGCCTCCGTGCTCCGCCCCCTTGCCTTACAACTTCATTTGAATAATTAATACACCTATACAATAATTAATAACAAAGCGGAAATTTACTAATTTATTTTAAATATACTGTAAATGTAGATTTATATACATAACATCACACCCATAATCCCGGAAGGGCTAGGCAGAGTCAAAGGAACAGCAGACAGACAGCCAAAAATTAATTATAGATTGTAGATTTAAGTGACAAAAAATAACGCTTATTATTTAAGGTTCAGTTGAACCAGAACAAAATTATGTAGAACAAGTTTTCAAGTCCTAATAAAAGGTTTAACTATTCAAGTTTAATTGTTGTCTGAACTACATGTAACATATGCTTGAGTTATTCTTATCTGGAACCTTAATTAAATATCTTACGTACGCAGTCTCCGAAGGCATTGGCAGAGACGAAGGAAGAATAAGCTCCTTTAAACACTTTTAAGCTTAAATAAAATGAGTTGGAATAGATGAAAAATTTGAAAAAAAAAGTAGTGTCAAATGGTTCACTTTATTATTACGATTCTTCACTTCACTTTTACGATATACATTAATCATAACGTAACATCACTCCCGTAATCCCTGAAGGGGTAGGGAGAGTCAAAGGGACAGCAGTCCCCTTTAACCACATTCGAAGTAGTGACAAGTGGCTAGCTCGTCGCCTACACAATCACATACCCAAAACCCGATATACCATTAGTCGCCTTTTACGACATACTAGGCAAGAAACACAGTTGGCACATTATTTTATAGTCCCAGACCAACACGGGACTTTTACAATATGCTAGGCAACGAACACATTTAGTAGGTACCTACTTATTGAATATCTTACCACATTTTTATTTCGTTTCATAACTTTAAACTGAAAAAATATACCTACCTGCTTAACACTACTAAATATGGCGATTAACCAGACTTACTCAACAGTAAGATAAAAAAAAAACAAGTCCCCAAATCCATTTACGCATAAAACCTTTTGCCTGGTTTTATTACAATCTAGTACTTATATTCTTCCAATTTTAATGGCCTTTCTTGGAGATCAAGAAATGAAATAGATAACTAATTCCGTTTAAGAGTTCCTTTTCTAGGAAATGGCAACCAGAAATTTCATTTTGGTTACACATATATAATTATTGAATGTGCATATTTCTTTGAACAAAGAAATAAATACAAATAATATGAAATTTAACGAACACCTCAGCACGTAAACACATGTCCTTACTATTTGGGTACCACCACTAGTTAGAGGTTAAGAGATAGATAGGTTATATGTTTAATTTATCATCTTCCTAGCGTTGCGTTCCGTGTTTAGACGGGGTCCGCTCAGACCATGCTCTAGGATTTAGCGAGTCTGGTAATTACATTGCAGCGACTGCCGATCTGACCTTCGTAATCATAAGATAGGGGAACTAGAGCATAGCACAAGCTTATAAGTTTAGTTTGGGACTAGGGAATTGGTGTGTAAGTCTGAAGAATTTATTAAAAAAAAAAGTGGTACCAGAAAATTTTTGGATCATGGTTACAAATCCAAAGTTCTTTGAATTTGCAGGTTTCATCACGATGGTTTCCCTCACCGCCGAGCTAATGGTATAAATACGTATATAGATTTCAAAAATCTAGAGGAACGTGCTCGGGTTTGAACCCGCGCACCCCTCGGTTGTGAGGCGCGTATCCTTACCTCTGAGCTACCACCGCTCTAGATTTTTAATTTAGACCTGATTTTGCAATTATCAGATTAATCGAGTCGAGTTGTACTTAAGTCAGACGATCTAGCCACTTGTCACTATGTTTTCACCAATTTCCAACTAACCAAATCAACTTTTTTTTTTGGCTAAATACGTTTTAAAGAAGTTTGTTGCTCCTTGTACTCTGCCTACCCCTGTGTGATGATATGTATGTATGAATGTAGATACAAGATGAACGTCAAATAAACTACAATATGAATAATATTAAAATGTCATCGCCTGTTACCCAAATATTCGAATACCGAATGATAACCACAACTTTTTATACAATATCAATCAGTTAATGTTTATCAGATTATTAAAAAATTTGCCTTTAATTTTGCTTGAACTTTCTAATTCTAACTATCTAACTAAATTGGCGCAGCGACCCAAAGTGAGTTTTGGCCTTCGATAATAAGAGATTCTTTCTAATTATTGTAAGTATCATATTTTTACTACGAATTTCGCAAGACAAAAACACGTCTCTAGAGCGTTCGATTCACTGACCAAATGCGGAGTACGTTCGCAGAACTTGATTTCGCAGAATGACAACAAAACACCGTTTGTGGTTCACCCGTTTGTCCGTCCGTCATCTGGTCCTCTATTTATAAATATTTCCTTCTCAAGATAAATTGCTTTGAAACGGCTGAAAGAACGATTATTGTACTTAAGTTAGACTTTGTTTTGAGATTTTCTGGTGTTTATGAGACTTGCACAAGTCCATAACTGGATACTGAGTAAGTAGGAAACTTGTAATCGCCGATTGAAATTTGGCTTGCAGATTTAATTAACTTTTTGGGTACAACTTTTTGCGCACCTAACTACAGAGCAAGGGAAATCCTAGCCTGGGTGACTATTTAAATATATATTTTATTTATTATTTAAATTACGAATGAAATTCAATTAAATGAAGTCGACGCGAACAAAGTTGCAGGTGATAGCCAGTATTTTGATTTTTAGATTTTAGAAACTATTTATTTTGATTAGAATTATAGAGTAATTATGACTGGAATTGTTAGGTATAAACCCAAGACGAAATTTAAGCACACTGCGCTTAGTATTTCCGTATATCAAGATGTAAATTTATGTACAAGAAAAGGATATCTCACTGTTTATACAGAAACTGATATAATTAGCATTTTTTTTTATTTGCTCTTTAGGTACCCATACCTACTAGCAAGTGTTTAAGTAAGCAAATACCTTAATATAAGTAGATAGAGGGTGTTTCTGGGTTTGACCGCAATCATATATTTTAGACATCCGATTTCAGTAGTCTGAGTAGAGTTACGTTTAGATAATATTTCTAAATCAAGTTAATTTCTGCGCATCTCAGTCTGTGTTTGGATAGACGCATAATGTTAGGTGATGTCCATTGGTTTTATTTGTAGATTCGGATACGATTTGATTGCATAGATCGTTATCGTTTGGTTAAGCCCCTTTTGGTAATAAAATGTTCTTCTTTGGAAAACAGATACCAATCGATTTGTCAATGTACTTTTTTGAAATCGACTTTATAATTCGTTTTGACACATCGAACGCATGGCTCAGATGGCATTAGCGCTGCGCTCCGCCACTTCGCCAGCAGAGCGGACAACGCGACCTCGCTCAGATAAATCTATCAATGAACGTGATAAGGGGCTCGTGTCAAAGGAAGTGCCCTGCGCGCCCCGCTCGCCTGCTGCACTCTGAACCCGCCGACACCGACACAGCGCGATATATCATTCACTCCTGATACTTACATAATGTATTTGCTGTCAGGAATTCGCGAGGATGATACGTGTTGCCAGCCCTTAACCCTACCTCCCTACTGTCATCGTAGCCCGGAGTTTCGTTTTATGACCGACTCTAGAAAGATCGAAAAATAGAGAAATCTTTAATTAGCGCGTTAGACTACAATCTATAATACTAGAGACATAATACGAATAGCATATAATATAAAGAGATAGACCTTTAAGACCACGTTTGGTACGATCCTTAGCTCCCGGCGTGGTGAGACCGTAAAAATAAATGCAAATTTAGGTATACTAAAGAAAAACTGCATTCTAAGATGATGCTAAGAAGCCTGCGATATAGCGGCTAACTCGTCGGCGACACACAAGAGTGGATTTAGTACCAATATCATCTTTAAATTCTTAAACTACCCAGGGATAAAAATAATTGAGCCTGAATCACATAGTTTTTCGTAAAAAACAATAAAAAATTGCTAACGATTTCATGATTGCAGAACTTTAGAAAATCAGGTAAAAAAATATTTGACAAAATCAGGTATAAAAAAATATTTGACAACTGATAGAAATTAATAAATAATTTAATGCCATACATACTTATTTATACTAATATTTTTTAGAGGAGGAGGAATGATTTTTTATATTTTATTTTTTTATTGAGTTTTATTAGGAGTCATAAAAACCGTAGAGCTTGTATAAAAAGGATTATGAATGTTGAAGAGGCGAGTGAGGTGTGTAAGGATCGTGGATCGTGCCATACGGCGTTCGGTTCTCTCTGCCTACCCCGCTAGGGAAGTGGCGTGAAGTTTAGCTAGGTAGCTAGCTAGCTATTTTATAGAGGAAAGATTTGTATTTTTGTGTGTGTATGTTTGTAATGAATCCAAAACTAATGTGCTGATTTTAAAAATTATTTCACCATTGGAAATCTACATTATTCGAAAGTAACATAGGCTATATTTTATCCCCATATTCCTAAAGGAACGGAAACTATGCGAGTGAATCCGCGGGGCGCTGCTAGTATTTCATAAAGAAGCATAGTCATAGATTTATATACGACGTTATCATTTGTAAATTTAAGTTTTTCAAGGTACTTGTGATACCTCTAGTGATAGAAATACCTATAGGCTACAGTTACTATCCACATTCCACACAGGCCTGATTGTCACCTTAAGGACAATTTTTTCAACAGTCGTATAATAGTATATTGTAATTTTTCAATATAAATAGTTAAAAATTACAATACTGACGATTTAAAAATGTTTTCGCCTAGTTTCTAAGTTGAATGCCAAATTAAATTCACAAATCCAAGACTTTAACACTTTATCAGTCAGATAATTTTCATCTGAACACAAAAAACATCACCCGTTAAAGGTTTATAATATAAAGAATAAAACGATGCATATTTACAACGTCTAGTCAACGGTCTAGTACCTACATCCAGTCTTTTATTAGGAAATCTGATCCAATGTAAATAAATACGAGTATCTACTTCCGGCTTCGGAATAGGAGCACCGTATGCAGTGACATTCAATCTGCTTAGAATGTATGAAGCTATAATTAGCCCGACGGATATCTAGACGTAGCGATAATAAATGACATTTGCTGCCTGAAAACATGTAATGCGGCTGATTGCTAGCACACTAATGTTTATGTAAACAATTTAATGTTGTGTTTATCGTACTTAGGTACACGAGGAATGTATACATAGCTATATTTACGTACATTCGTACTTTGTACTTATACGCACGTAAGCGAAAAAAAAATTATGTTTAGTTTTTATTTTTCTGGTGCATATTCTATCATCGTATTGTGCAATTGGTATTCTATATTGAAATCAAATAATTATAGCGACGTTCGAGGGTTTGATGAGTGAGCAAACATAACGTCGACTGCACCGCGTTAGGCCATGGGCTTCAAATGAGACTTAAATAATCCAATGATGCATAATAACATCAAATAACTGCATATTTTATAGGTACAAACTGTGCCTAAATTAGGACGGTATGTGCCACGTTTGCACTATTCTTCTTCTGAGTATATGATATTTTTTCAAAGTAAGTAGATTCTTTCAAAATTAAGAAGAAACTCCCTAAATTAGCTATAGTTCGATTAATCAAAAGTATTGACTATTTTTACTCTAAGGCACTTTCCGATTCTTACTGTGAAAACTTACTACAATAGTTTGAAGTTATAAGTTAAATACTATTACCACATAAACTTCACATTGTTTTATTTTAACCAATATCTATAAGTCCTTAATTCCATTTAAAGTGAGTACATTCTAGTGCCAATATTGAGTGGGGGGACATAATATCTATCAGTGACAGCGCCCTAGTTGCGTTTATCTAGGTTATTCATCTGTTTCTCCACTGGTGGTATCTATTGTTGAATGTCAACATAAACACGCCATTACATAACTGCTATCCTTATTTGATATACTAGGTATTTAATTTATCATCATAAATGGGTATCTAACGGGCTGTTATGAATAGGTATAATTATGACATTTGTATGTAGGATACATTCAACACGATATGGGCGCAGATAAGCGATGTCAATATGAATGAACGAAAAGGAATATTAAAGAGCTTTCTGTGTTAGTTTTGAGGTATCAAAAGTATCTTTCCAGGCACAGGACAGGTAATTTAGGTTTTCATGTTATTTAAAGATTTCATGTTAGCGAATATCAAACGGAACATGTTCAAATTCAAATTCAAAATCTCTTTATTTATATAGGCTTTATAAAAGCACTTATAAATAGTCAATTTAAATAGAAAAAAAAGTATTACCACCGGTTCGGAAGGTAGAATCTATCGAGAAGAAACCGGCAAAAAATTCGATAGTTACTCTTTTAAATGCCAGAATTTACAATTTCGTACTTAATAATCTACACTTACTAGGTAACAACACTGCAGGTGAACACTTCATTATGAAGTTAAATATATGCTTATCATTTAGGAAGTCTTCAATCTTATAATAGCCCTTATTCATTAAGAACGCTTTAATGCACAATTTAAACTTATGTGAAGGTAATGCTAGTAGACTTTCTGGAAGTATATTAAATATTTTAATACTAAGACCAATAAATGAATTACCACTCTTCTGGACCTCTGTTACCTATTCATTCAATTTCGAGAGAAAACTATATGCAACATTTTGAATCCCTGATACAAAAAGAGGGTATCAATATTTCTTATTTCTACAATAAAAATCTTTATATTACTTATCTAGATTTAATATTAAATTTCAAGTGCGACTAAAATTTACAGGGCTGCTCAAACTATTTTAAAGGACTTCAAACGACGAATTCAAATTGGAAACCTAATCATTTAGTGTTACCTAAGTCTTCAATTCATGATAAAAAAATATTCGTTCGACTATGTAACTTAGACATTCAATTATTAATTATCACATACGTACTTATATTATAAATACATAATACATAAACAAAAAGATGCAAAAAATGTATATTTCTGCCACGCAGTAATACTTAAAGTAATTTATAATCTTATCTTACCGTTTTATTTTACTGTCTTCCTATTATACTTTAAATTACTTTATTATAATAATCCTTGAGCTTCAACGTATAAACAACTTTATCTGATGATGAAGTGAATACGTGCATTCTACACATAAAACGAGCTATGTACAAATCGCATAGCCCCGTGACATACATAATAACGATATGCAAATTATTATGTGGGCCGATCGAGCTGAGTATGGCATGTGGTCATGTGCAGCAAAAATACCTAAACGTAAACAAATCGTTATTTTCAATTTGTGAATTATAACAAGTCTGGTGACAACTAATTGAGTGGTAGGCGTGGGTAAGTGGCTCCGAGAAGGACGCTCGCCTTATAGCGAGTGCAGATCTCATTAAACCTAAAATATAACTTAGTGCGCGCGGCCATATACGCCGCAGGGGCGTAATGGAGTGATCTTAGTAGTCTCTGATGCACATTGGAAGAATAAGTTGCTTAATTTCGTGGAAGCTATGTGCTATTTACCTTTATATGGTGCTTGCTACACAGCATTAAGCTTTGTGTTTGTTTTGCTTTGGATTTGCTCATCTGATGTCATAGTTTGTATAATAGTTCTGTATTCTAATAGACTTTATTATACAATGCGTAAGTCAAGAGTAGATAAAGACATTTCACGATAATTTAAGTACACTTAGAGTTGTAGAACCATTCTTTACACATACAATAAAAGTTTCGAAACTCAGGCATCCCAGCAGATGGCGACTTTTATTATATGTACTCTTCTGTTTAAACATCAAGACCAATCAATGGGTAGAAAGTGCGAAAATACCTAATGTTTTTCGTCTAAAAAAACTATTCAAAGTAAATCAATTCAAATCAAGTACAAAATTGAGGCAAAGAATGCTTTAATTGCCAAGTAACATTCGGAAATGTTGGAAAAGTGACTGCGATATAGATGAACTAATAAATAATAATATCTAACTAACTTGTTACATAATCGGCACTATAATTAAGGCGAGCCAAGCTACCAAATAAGCTAATAATAACATTTATCTTACATGCCATGCACACGAGCTGCTTGCCTTAACAAATTGAAATGTTACCAAATTAGTCAAAGACGAGAGTTATTAAAATTCGCAATAACGGTATGCCGTCGCCTTCGAAGGACGTACCGCTTTCGCGTGGTAAAAGGTGACAAACCCAGGTTGCATAAGCATCCACCATGGTAGCCAAATTGGACATAACCATAACCCCGACACAAGTCTGGCTACATAGATAACTGATAAAACGTTCATTACGTATCAAGAAAGACAAAAAACCAGTTCATTCAAGACTCAAGAGTACATCTGGAAATTTGGTAGTATCTCGTAGGTACCGAGCTGGAAGCAAACAGCTGATTTTCAGCTACATCCTAAAGTAAATAGGCGCGGTGTACGCGAGATGAGACAAGACGGACCGTGGAATCATAAAAATAGATTAATCAATACAAGCAAGTTACTTATACTTACATAGATACTGCTCAATTTATTAACTAATTGTAGAAATGCAAGGTAACGAATGTGAACGACTGCCTCTTGGCAGATTTTACGGTTAGACATGCACAGCCTTATTTGAGAACTGAAACCGCGTGTTGCATAACCCGAACCGCTTTCCACCTGCCCACCAGCTCGTGGGCTCAGCATTTGGTGGCGGTGTCAGTGCAGCGGGTTGCGAAACCTGTAGCGTTGGACGTAGGCGCCGCCAATAGGCTCTGCCCACGGCTGCCTTCGTTAGCATTTGGGTTTCTGTATAATGTTAGTGTGAAGGTAGGTGCTCAGTCAGGTGTGAAAGTTTCTGGAAGTTACTATAGTTGATAATAACGTGATGTTATCAACAATGAAAACAGTAGTTTTGCATGTGTTGTGTGTAGGTCTTGACTTCATTAAGCACATTTGCAAGGATTTAAATATCTTATTAAGTTGCAGAATTCTAAATTCAATCTCTACGCACATTTTAGAATAGATAAATTGTACTGCTTCCAAATGAACTAATAGCTTAGTTAAAGTTATATCGGTATACATTACTACTTATATCTAATTATCTCAACCCAAATATAAACTAAAGATTGTTTTGTTTTCACGCAATTAGTTTCAAAGATTTCCGTTGTGATGGCAAGACATGTTCTTATTTGTGTACAGAATTGTCATACCTGCACCATTTTTTACGTGCATACTTCGTACGTATTTACCCTAATACGCCCACAATCTCCGAAAGGGTAGGGTGAAAAACCAGTAAGTTCACTTTACCATCTTAGCCAGAAACAAAATTAGTTAGCTAGATTGAAAATTGTGAAAAAGTGGCAAGCTCGTCGCGCTCGCTGTGTTCATACAATACACTATGTTTTCTCAAACTTTTTTGGCTACGGAATCCTTTTGGGAAGTGCAATATTTGACGGAACCCTAGAATTATCAAACACCGATTTATTTGTATGATTAGTTATGGCCAGTACCTATTTTCGTAAGTAAAGTAAAGGCTTCGCGGGGCCCTAGGACTCCGCGGAACACACTTCGAGTAGGTATAGCTGCAATACACCATTTGTCGCCTTTTAGGGCCTGCTGAGTAAGAAGCATAGTCATGAGACTTTTTTTAAGTCCCAGACAAACAACATATTTCTGGTATCACCTATTTCGACTGTTATCACATAATTAGCCGTAAACCGAACAGCTCTTGTGCAAGCAGCCAGTAGGCGGAGCCACATTCTCCAAATGGGACCCTCGGCTAATGGAACCGCTGGGTGTGGGCACCCCGTGGGTGCGACAGCT
This sequence comes from Glyphodes perspectalis, assembly GCA_951394215.1. Lineage (NCBI taxonomy): Eukaryota > Metazoa > Arthropoda > Insecta > Lepidoptera > Crambidae > Glyphodes > Glyphodes perspectalis. Next base: position 5,787,017 of record OX596206.1, on the reverse strand, counting down.
GCCCACGCCTATTGCAGCGTGGAGGTAAACTTGCTACAAATTAACTTGATCGAAGTGGATTCCTCGAACAGCGGAATTTTACCAAATGGCACAGCTTGTTTGAAAAGAGTAGGCGCAGCAAATATAGCTGTTAGGAATTAGCTTATTGACATTTGTGTTGCGAGTGTATTTATTTCAGATACTTCATTAGGTAGTCCTATAGAAACTTTAAGGTCATAGTAATGCTGGCATATACACTATTTTAAATTAGGTAATATTGGAACTATCTTATCCGACCCCGTGATTAAAGTCTTCAATTAAAATTTTATATATAAAAATTAATCGCTATTCGTTAGTCTCGCTAAAACTTGAGAACGGATTTGGTTTTAAAATATTGGTAATCTTCTAGGGAAGGTTTGTACGGTAAGAAAATATGGAAACATTGCGAGGACAACAATATAAGAAAATCCGAGAACGGGACGTTACGAAGTGCGCCGGGACAGGTAGTATAGAATAAAAACATAAGTACCATTTACAATGTGTTAGGTATTGAATCAATGTTATTGAGGATGCCTGTTAAGGAAACCTAATTTATATAGCATTATTTTTAAAGATGTATGCGAGTTTTTGCCTGCGGCTTTGCCCGCGTGAAATAAATAAAAATAGATACGCTATTGTCCTTTTTTATTATTCAAACTTTCATCATAAACGCTTAAGTAGTTTAGGCGTGATAAACCTGAGTTACTTTCGCATTTATAATAATTTATAAAATTATAATAAATTTTCCTTACCTACTAGGTAAGGAAAATTTATTATTTCACGGAAAACAATTAAAACCTACTCAATAAGTTGACAAGCAAATCGCTCCCGACGAAATCTGTGAAGCAATCGTGTTTCGCAACTTAATTGCAATACATTAGTTGCAGAAGGTAGAAAAACGGAATACTCTTTAAAAGTTAGCGCCTTCTTTTTCAAGCGCATTCATTAACATTGTTCCAATAATGAAAGTAATTTTACAATCGCATTTTATTGTTATTACTGATCGCATTAAATTGCCTGTTTGACATGACGAGCATGTAAAATCTACATTGCTTACCTACATTAATAGCACAATTTCATTACGATTCCATTTAGGAACGTTTTAACAGAAACTATTGTTTTGTTTCGGCACTTTCTGAGTCATGATCTATCATCAAAGCGAGGCGCCTCTATGTCTGTTGATTCGATGTGTCATTTAAGCTTACAGTATCGTAGTTACCTATAACTGTATTTTACTTGTATAGGAAATAATTATGGTAACCTAAATAACGTAAGGTATTCTTATCTATGCAATCGGGAATTCGGGATGTCTTTTGATCGGAGGAAAACGAGTAAACAGTCCAACTTTGGGTGTTAGATAATTCTCGACAGGGATTACAAATTTATTTCCAACCAAGAAAGCCATCATAGTTTCATACTTTTAGGTTTAGGAATTTTTTTTTATGGATTCATATAAACAGATTTATGGAGTACTAACACTTGTCCAGAACCGTTAAGGCTTTCTAATGTCGGGTCGTCATCTTTAGTGTCAGTACAGAAGGTCCTTCTCAGAGCATCTTGGATATTCAAGAAGCATCATTGTCTGGGACTTTAAGATTAACTTTAGTTTAAGGCCATATTATTAGTATTTATGACGAACTTATTTGTGAATATAACGTAGGCACGTGAAGCGCCAGTAGGACAGACAGACAGAGCCGAGACGCTCGGAACGACGTTGACACGGAAACGTGCGCCGGCGCCGACTCATCGAAGTAAACCAGATAAACGCGGGTTGCGCTAAATGTATGTAATCTACGCATACGGACAGCGATGAGTGGGAAATATGCTTCATCGTAGTTGTATGATACTTCTGAGGGAACAAATATTCTATGAGCGAAAATGTTTATTTAAAATAAAATCAAGGATTTCCTAGTGTATTATTTTAAACGCAGCACATTTTCTATATTTTCCAGGTTACTTTATCTAGTTTTCATGAAAAACCTAGTTCATGTCTCGCGGCCTACAGATTTAGTAGCTTATTTCCTATTCTTATAATAGTTTAAGAGCTGTGATAATTTAGGACAGATTTATACATCAGTGGGGAAAACACAGTGAGGAAACCTGCACTTTCAAATAGCTATGGTAACCATTATCCAGAATATTATTTTGGTTTAAAAAAAAACTCAGACTAAGAACGAGATATAACGCTATTAAGTATTAATAAATACATACAATTGTTATTAGATTCTGCCACAGGGATTGAAGTGTGCACAGTGTACGGATTTATTACGCATATTAATCTCGGTACATCCGCGTGTTGTGCAGATACTGCCCATTTTAAACTGTGTGAAAGTAAATTTCAAATCCCGAACAAAATAGGTCATAAGTCCATTATGTATGTACCTTCATCAATAATTTCCAAATACAATTGTTTAGTCTACAGGCTGTTTGAAATTTCTAGGACATTTATTGCTCACGACAGAAGTGTTTATATCTTCACAAATCTTGCGGTACTTAGCGGTTCCATTTTAACATTAATAGAAATTTATTTTAAATTATTATTACTTACTTAATTTCTCAATGGTCAGATAGGATGTAGGTAATGGTCCGACAAAATATAATAAGGCTGATTATAAAATGTCGTCAGCGCTAGGAGATACTTACGAAACATCGAGAGTAGGTAATATTGCTGAAAGACTCTGTAAATGAGTTGTGTTGTACCTTGTCGGATCGTTAATTTCTCTTTAACAATAAAAATATAGACCTGTACTACCGACGATCAACAGATATAAACGTCTTTATACTGTGATTACGTGATCTAAGACGACACTTTAAAGCCAATCCTTAACTCGTTTACTGTCAATAAAGTTATGGTTGGTTATGGTGCGCCTGCGCACAGCGCGCTGAGCCTAGTTCCGCCAACTGTCGGCAGAGGGAGCGACGCGTTGCGAAACGAATTAGCCAACGGTTCACAATAGCTCCGAATACAGCCTTGACTGCCTCTCACAGTCTCAGTCTTGAGATGAATGAATCCGCGATTGAGAAGTGCTTGTTAATGAAGGAATGCTCACTTTACGCGTTGCTAGCGTCATTCACCACACCTAGTGTTTGAATCAGTAATTATGCGTTTCATCGTTACGGACCGTTATTATAGGGACGTTAAATTTTATTTGTCCTGGGAATTATAATTGCTACTAACCATTCACTATGAAGAAACTTGTGTGTTTAAAACATATGCGACATATGACGTCAGTTAGTGAGCGCGGTTACGAAGGAGCGAATGCGTAAGAATTGGTGACCTGTATCATAATCAGAGAAAGGATTGTGTGTAAGTAAAGTTCCAATATTTCGGTGAGGCAGGGCGCGGGTCGACGACCGCACCGGTCGGCGTCGTGCGTGCTATTTCGAGGCGCGAGCGCCGGCGAGCGCGCCCGACGCGGCCCGATCGCGCGGCGTTCTCGCGCACGCGTAAACAAACAACATGGCCGAACTGTCATTCACTAATTCATTCATAAACGATCATTGAATTTGACAAACTGACTCAAACTCATTATCTTGGGGCAGTGGTGGCGAACCTTTATTGATTCTTGCGAATATTTTTTTAATGTTGGTTTTGCGCGTTGATTTAACGTTTCAGTTTATTAAAAATTTGTTTATATTTAGTATCTAGTTTTGTGCTAGTATCTAGTGTTATGCATTTTATAAACTAAAAACTTTTATAAACTAAACTGGTAGTATTTTCTCTATAACCATGATGAATCTTTAAGACACACCTTTGTAATTGTTATTTATTTTTTTATTTTAGTATGTACCTTCTTTAAGAATGTCCCAGAACCAAAGGAAAATTTCTAGACCTAGAACCCTACTGCATAGCACTTTCCAGATTCCAGCCAAACACCGAAATATTAAGTAAAATACCGGCAATTTTCTGTAAAAAAGCAGTAAGTAGGTACTTGTTTTATTTCAAAGAAGATTTCCCATCATACAGATATCAAGCCATCAACTTGAATGATAAATATGTTTTAGTTTTGAAATTCGTGCAGTTTCTAAATTAGATTGTCAGATAAAAATATACCGGTCGTTTATTATATAGGATCAAAGGAGATATAGTCGATTCTTAGTAGGCGTGTTGACTAAAATATTGCCGATTACTCACTATGACCATTGACTGGTCTAACTATTACGAGATCGCGTGTCGAAAGATAACACCAATATACGAGCGAATTTGTTCGGACTAACATTATTTTGATAATATTTTTTTCATAACTTTATAGCTAACAGTGAAAAGCATATCAATTTCTATAAAAAAGCATTAAATCGAACTGGCCACTTTTAATTGGAATAGTTTAAAATTTTATATTGGAGTTCGAAATTCAAATGAAAATGATATTCCTGGCCTAATGTCTATTTTTCTAAATAGTTTAACTTATTTTACCAAGTTTAAAACCTTTCTTCTACCTCTTTGAACCACTAGCTAAAATACAGTTATTCCCAGGATTTTTGAATCAATTAGTAGGAAACTTACATATCTACTTACATTGCAAATTCCAAATGGTAATAAAGATATTTGACTAATTTGGTTAATAATACACATTGACTTTATTTATACAACGTCTTCAATCTATGATGTCACGATGGTGCGATTATGATGAAAATGATTACATAATCATATCAATACCTAATGCTAACTTACTAAAAATTCAGTGCATTTTCCGGGTACAAATAAAACATTCTGATATGCTTTCAACATTTAAAATTAATGAAGATCAACAATCACCTTGCAATACCTCTAGTGTTGCAAATGTTCATAGACTACGGTGACTGTTTACCGTAAGACCGGTTATATGCTTGCTTTTGTGGTATAAAAATTATTCGTATGAAATCAAAGGGTTTGTCTGTAAAATTTTGTACTCACGAGTGTAGTCGCGAGCGGAAGCTAGGTAAGTATAAATTATCATGTTTTCATGAACCGGCGCTCTTGAAAGATAGCCAACTTAGCAGATAAACTCTAACCTTTCGATTTTGTCTCTCCAGTAAAAACGGTTAAAATAATAAGCGAACAATTTCTACTAGTTCTACGACAGGCAACGCAAAAAAGATCGGCATAGTAAGGCTTTTCATCTTGCTGGTCTCTTGAACATTCAGTATAAGCACATCGTTCTAGATTCTGCTATCATCTTTATGACCACTGCTCATATTACTCAATCATACCAACTTCTACAATACCACTTCACCACTATACTTAGTACTTGCCAAAAATAGAATAACTACTTATATGACGTCACACATATCAAATAACATGTCCACGGCCCCGGTCTTCAATTAACAGCCAGCTTGAAATCTGGACATATCTTCGCCGTAGCTCTTTCGTCAAAAAAAAAACTTGACAAAAAGCGTGTCTTTCGTTCCGTCCGGGCCACATGCCGCCAACAAAGGAGGCCGAATATGCGAAGCACATGTGCCCAACACCCGCTGTGGAGATTGCACCAACAACTAAATTGTATGCACTGAGGACTGTAATACAATACAGTGACCAGCTAATAGCAAGATGTGGATACGAACTTTTTAACTGTTCAATATACAGGAATAATAGAACGAGTCAACTACATAGATTCTTAAAAGTACCTACCTATTACGATAAGGCTCAACAAGATACTAACAGAATTTTATCTAACAGAAAATGTTAAAATTAAATATAGGAGCTTAGATAGGAAAACCAATATCTTTTTCATTGTACCAATTGTGAGTTTAACCACCCCTCAACGGACTACAGTCCTCTAATCGCTTCTCTACACCGCATTCACCTGAACAGTTGTAAATGTACCTCCTACTCGAATAGCCAGCCACTTCCTACCTCATGTTTCGGCTGACAGCGCTATAAAAGCGTTATCAGAACTGCGCAGCGCATTGCGTCCACGTGGTAGTTGAATATTTGCCAACGGCCGCTTCCTGTTTGCCGCGCCGTCTGCTCCTGAGCAGGCTGCGGCTCCACGTCACGCCCAGCACGCAGGAAAGACGCCGGTGATCTGTGTAAACAAATAGTCGTTATGATAAGATGAGCGTATTATTGACGGTGTGCCACTGGAAGATTTGGGAGCTGTTATTATTTCTACTGTCAAAATCATGAATAGGAAAAGGCCTTGACATCTTAAATAAGCGAACCTTCTTCTTTCGCTGGTATCTTACTTGAGTCCTAACCGCGTGCACAAACTCATCAGTCAACTCACAAGTAATTTACGATCGAGTACATACACAAATCACCCTTACGATATAATATAAGATACCCTTTACGTATTTACTAATTTGCTCAATATGTTTTATAACATAACAGCTTTTCCAACCTTTTGAATCGTTATATCCCAGAAACGGTGGCTCTTAGAAAAATAAGTATTATCTAATACATTTTTTATAGATAATTTTATGATCTACAATTTTTGTCCTAGGTAATTTTTTTTTAAACTTACCGTTTTGCTGAAAATTGAAAATGTGATGTTGTGGGATATTGATTAGTATATTAATATTATGTTAACTAATGTAACTTTGAATGCCTTGATTGATCAGACTAATGTATAAATGTCTTTAAAACACAAATTCCAGAATAGAAAAAAAAAGGTAAAGTTTATTTTTTGTTGTAAGTCTATTCAATAAGATGTACAGCATTTAAACATGTCCGCTTATTAGTAAATTTAAAGTGAGCGTAGCTTGATTACGCGCATGACGGACGGTGAGGCTACTCACGTGAGAGCCATCACGCCACCGAGACGAGGACAGCTCTTGGAAACTGTTGGTGCTTTGCCAATTCCGTCGTCCTACTGTTACGTCATTGATAGTAAGTAAATACGACTTGTTTGCTGCAACGATGGTTAAATAATATGCTCACATACGATATTTAATCTATAAATATCGTATGTATAACTCTAGGGCAACGGCCATTCAAGTCTAGTCAAGAATGGATTGCTGTTAAATGAATGCTTTGAAATATTATTTGCTTTTGATGCTAACATTGTTGCTGGCAATATATAAGTAGGTTGTTTCTTTGAAGTTCAAATGTTATATTATATTCTTTAACTTAATTGGTATTGCTGTGGATGCGTCCAATCTATTTTGTATACCTTCTAGATAAAGCAATGTTTACAAAGATTTTTATACATCCACATAAGTCTTAAAAATTGGAATACCTACCTACGAAAATAATAATGGATTTAAAATCATCCTGCAGCATACCTATTCCTATTTAGGCTTAGAAGTCACAAGCTTCACTAAGACTTTTGCGCCAGCGCAGCGGGTAGCACCACGACTTAGGCGCAGCGTGACTGGTCCCTTCGCCCTGCACCTTTGTATTTACGGGAAAAAACGCATATAGATAACTTGGGTTATTGTTCATTAAAGAGTCTAACAACCTAATCTTTGTCTTGCATTGCCTTCGAAATGTACGCTTAGCAAGATTTTTAAGATTGTCTAAATATCATTCCTTTAATATTAACACGCGCACGTCCAATTATCAACCCTCCTTCATATGTAAGACATCGTCAAGAATATTCAACACATATTTTGTAAAAAAGACCTGGTACAAACACTTTGGTCGAATTTAGGAACCATTTCATATTGTGTTATTTTCCTCAAAGTAAAACTAGTTCCAATCCTGAAAAAGATGTTATTCCTAGAAATATTTGTTGTAATCGGCCCAGTTTTCATCGTATCTAAATAGTCGGATTTTCCTGTTTATATACATACGTATACTTCTTTGGCGCGTTATCATTTTTTATCTTTGGTAATTTTTGGAGATGAAAATACCATTTACGATATACCTACATACACGTGTTTTTTAACAGCTGATTGTTTTTGAGATCTTATATTACTTTTGTCTCTTTACGGATTTTGCAGTATTATATAGTAGGTATAGCTTGTACACCAGAATTATACATAAGTACGCGATTTTAAATAGACAAATAAATCTTCAGACTTACACACCTAATCCTTAACTTAAAACTAAGCATTTTATGCTTGTGCTTTGAATAACAAATAATAGACACTTAAATACTAAACATCCAATACTCCTAGACTAGACTCCAATAATAAAATCCAAGATTCTACTACAAGTGAATATGGATGTGATAGATATCACAAAAAAAATTGTTTCGTGGCTTCGATCAACCAGTCAAATAAAAATTTTATTTAATAGATAATGGAAAATTATTGCATGAGAACGAATGAAGGTGGAAGCTACATAAACATCATTATAAATATTATGTAAAATCTAAGTATGTGTTCTGAATCAGAATCTGATTATAATATGAATCCTACGAAACGCCAGACTATCGACGCACCGTATTTTAGATTGAAGCTGCGTATGGTCAATTTATGACGCAGAGAACGCATAGGTACTTCAATATCTTAAATAAAAACAACTCAATAGCATAATAGATATTACAATTTAATCATCATTATACATTTACCTAATATTCGGTACTATAGACATATGTAGTAGTGTAATAAAAACCGTCTTTACTACATAGTTACTAGTCCATAAATTAGTACGAGTCTATTATAAATGCGAGATTGTGTTTGCATGTATGTTGCGTTGTCACGTCAAAATGATTGCATCGATTTAGATAAATTTTAGCATAGAAATAGATTATAACTTAAAGAAGAACATAAAATACAAAAAAAAAAAATTCAAACCGCGTGTCGCGGTCTATAGCTTGGAAACAATATTTTATAACGTGTGACTGTTTTAGATTATTTCTGAAAGCTGCCATGTCTTCCATAGCTAAGCAACCACTATCTCACCCATTGGCCTTATCCTGTCCTCTGTAACTTATTTGACATTGCTTTAACTCAAATGTACTTCAACATGAAGGAATCCTGAGTTCCGCGTAAGTCATGGCCTTGATGACTGTTGACTAAATATTTTTTCTCGACGGGTTGCGTGCTCACAGATAACATATTTGTGTCTTCTTATCAATGTAAGTAACCAAATGTCAGTTATACTAGGTACCTACTAATGCTTATAATATTTATTTGCGTGTTCAATGACTGGGCTACTGAAAAATATCATTTGTAACAAAAGGGTTATTGATATTCTAGAACTTCTTTAATCGCGAACTGTAAAAACCCATATCGAATTCTTACACGTAATATTCTCTATAAAAATGTTTCCTCTATAGGTACTTTGCTTTCATCATTAGAACAACATAACATAACATCACGCCCATAACCCCGAAGGGGTAGGCAGATTCGAAGAGACAGCAGGCCCCTTTAACCACATTCAGCCAGAAACCAAACTGGTCTGGGTTAGATGGAAAATTGTGAAAAAGTGGTGACAAGTGGCTAGCCTGTCGCCCACACAATCACATACCCAAAACCCGATACACCATTGGTCGTCTTCTACAACATGCTAGGCAAGAACCATAGATGGTACATTATTTTGAAGTCCCATACCAACATGGGACAATGGGCTGGGTTAGATGGAAAAATGTGAAAAAGTAGTGACAAGTGTCTAGCTCGTCGCCTACAAAATAACATACCCAAAACCCCATACATGCTAAGCAAGAAACACAGTTGGCACATTATTTTTAAGTCCCCGACCAACATGGGACAAATATTACGCTTTCATTATTATACAATGTGATATATCACTTTCTTTTTTATCTTTACCCTTAAACTTAGTCAGTCCCGATTTTGAAAAAATAGGTTCTACCTAGAAATATCATGTATCAACCTGGAGCCAATACACTCCAGGTTCCAATGTGATAGGTACCGTAAGTACTTCAATCTACTTTTCAAGCGAAGTTTATAGAAGCCAGCATTGCAGCACACCGCTGTCACCTGATATGTAACTCAACTGTTTCTTGCAAGCTGCCATAGCAACAAGCTCCACATTTCGCTTACACCAAGCAAAGTGGAAATGATTGCGTCAATACACAAAAAAGTTAATTAATACGTCCGTAATTGGTCATTAGAAGTGAAGTTCGCCAGTGCGTTCGGCGGTATCGATACGCAGTGGTCGTGAGGCGTGTGTGCGTGCGGTGGTTCTCGGGATAGGCTTAACGGAGGACGCAATTATGATGATTAAATGAAACTGGTTCTCGACGACTGCCTCGCTGCCGGGATGTCGATGTATAGAACACATTTTACACTTGGACCCACGCACTGGGTGCACACGGCGAGCCCCTAACTCGCTAATCATAAGACTCATATTACTTTAACAGATCACTTAGAATTGCGTACTTATGCGTAGGTAATATTGCCAGATAGATCAGTGCGTGGTGCCACCACTCACCCATGACCAGATGTAACGCAGACTGGTGTTCGAATGCAAAAGTGATGATATAGATCGGCGACTGCAGTCAGTCAAGTCCATGACGGAAAACAATGTTGACGTCAAGTTGTCTGAACTTCTATTAGTATTATTAAAACGGTTTTATTTAAAGCCATAACTGCACATGCATATTCTTACACATTTTGGTTATAATTATCTCTCAAATTAAATTATTACTATCAATAAAAATATGTTTCATTCTTAGTTACACTTGAAAATGTATTTTATTTATAACTGTATTTCCAATGATAATAAATTATTTTAGTATTCATTGACAACTGTCAAAACGGTGATTAAGCGTAATGTTAGTCAATCTATGTGTGTGTGACAAGTAGTATATACTTGTGATAAGTATGATCCCCGATTTCACACCTATTTTTAGATCTTGAGAGTATTCAAAAAGCGTCATCTGGTTTCTTGCAGAATCTCATCAGCTCCGACTGTGATTAGTTAGTATGCTATCAATGGCGTCATTAGCAAACACTCATTAGGCAGTGCTTACATCAATGGGTGACTCAGCGGTGCTCGGTAAAAAACGTTCACTAATAAAAGTATTTTAATTTCCATATCATAGCTTCCATCTTGTCAGCTTTGGAATGAAGATAATCAAAGGACATATCTTCTGTCACTTAAGAAACAAGAACTCATGTAAAGATCTTATATGAGGGTGCGACGGAAGTTAGCTTAGCACGTCGCAAAAGGCGACTTATTGTATTGGGTAACGGGTTTCTGATTATGTAGACGACGATATACCCCTTCTTCTTGTTTTATAGAAATTCTTTTCAAATGTCTACCCAACGTAGCTGTGTTTGCTGAATAAATCACATTGTGCAATTTATCAAACGAATTGCAACATTGTGTAATTGAGAATAAATTTGCAATTAAAAGTGCATTAACATGTAACTCGGTAAAAAGGTGCACGCGGCGTCGTGGCAGCGACAACGCCATCAGTGCAGTAGACCAAGGTTGAGTTCTGAAAACAGATTTTGCATTCGGTCGTCTAAGCGCAGCCGCACATGATTAAATAGGTGACGATTGAAAATTAACACAGTGTTCGTTAATAACCTCTCGAATGATATCTAAAAAATCATAATGGTTGTTAACCGATATGTTAGCTAAGGAGCTTCGTGACGTGCAACAACTTCAAACTCAGGTGTAAAGGAACCAAAATTGAAAGATCATCGCACTTTTCTATGCTCCAAAATGCTGTTACTACAGGTAACCCCTGATCATCTGACCACCTCTTAAGATAGATAAGTATTGAATTCTAGATAATTATACCACAGAAAGCAGGTTCAAGTTCATTATTTGGCCTGGTTTATTTAGATTAGAACCTTTTTTTTTCAAATCAAAAGTCTTCTATATTTTCGTCATCTTAAACTCATAGTATATGTACAAACCCTAATTTGAAATACAAGGTAATCTTTAACTTTTTAAAGCTTTCCATTGATATGCACATTACCAACACACGGACAGACTGAAAGATTGTCTGTCAAGATGAAGTGTTCCGTACGTTGTCGCGAGTGGCGCCGCCTCTATTTGTGGCCCTTTGAACTTGCCGCTCCTCCTGTTTTCCTCATTAGTTTACTTTGAACCCTACACCCCAATACAAATTGGGGTGATCCTTTGCTTTCATATTTTAAACAAATAATAACAATATTTTTGGCCTCGGAATAGATGTACCATTTTTAGATACACAAGGGTAGTAATAAATTGTTGCTTAAATGTACTATTAATTTATATTTAAGTAAAATTGCATATTTAATAAAATTAGAAAGATAATCTCACCGATTTACCTGCATAGGTAAAAGCCAGTAACCATAAGTAGTCATATTTATACATAGACTTCTTTTGGTTACTGGTTTTTTTATTATCCGTCTTCGAAGTCGTTTTCTGTCTCAGTTAAGATCTATGTGTTGATTTAAGATTTTAATAACGACTCATGCGAATCGGCTTAAAATGAGTCACAAACGTAGAAACATAAGTGTTAAATACACGTAGTGCGTATATGTTCAGTGGATGTCTGTGTGCCATCATTAAGTGATAGCAGGTTGTGTGCTCGACGCTTAGGAGCGGAGACATTAATTGAAATAAATCTCTTTTTAGATAACGATTCGGTAATCTTAGATAATTTCAAGATACGGCATCGCTTCCTTATCAGAATGTGCTCCTCTAAATTATACCAATTTCCATATTTAATTATTTCTACCATGTATCTTTACCTAAGGTAATATTGTTTCTTTTTGTATGTTGAAACTTATTTGATGTTGAAATTGTACCTACCTAAGTTAAATAACGAAGGCACCATACTACAATGTGTTCAAATTATATTAAAAAAAAGGATTATACGAAAATGAATCAATAATACCCAGTTTCTAAACCATATTTATGGAAAGTTTATCTATTCAATAAGGCTAATGAATCGATCACTGGTCAATACATGATTCTGAAACATAGAGCGCCACTTATGTATTCGATAAAGTGCCGATAAACTGGCAAAATGTGGCCGTTTTTTCGATAGTTGTTTTAAAATTTAATTTGACATAATTATAACATATTGAATAGTCAAACAGAAAGTTACACGTGGAATTCTTTATCCACAAAGAAAACTGATTTCGGTTCATTTTGTGTTGGGAAATGGAGAAAGTAATAGATTCTTCGAAATCAGACGAAGAAATCTTAGGTTATATACATAACATTTCTGTGCCAAGGAATTTAAAACAACGGAGAAATCCCTTGGAAATGTATTCGGAAATTGAGTTTAAAATGAGGTACTGTTTGAATAAAAGTAAAGTTCAGTTTATACATACATAACATTACGCCCATAATCTCCGAAGGAGTAGGCTGAGTCAAAGTGGCAGCAGGCACCTTTCACATTCATACAAAAATAAAACTGGGCTGGGTTAGATGGAAAATTATGAAAAAGTAGTGATAAGTGGTTAGCTTGTCGCCTACACAATCACATACTCAAAACCCCATATACCTTTAGTTGCCTTTTACGACATGCTAGGCAAGAAACACAATTGGCACATTATTTTTAAGTCCCAGACCAACATGGGACAATTGAATGAAATGGTGGTTTCAAAAATGATTTTAATGTATCAAAAAAAATTGTGATACATTAAAACCAATATTCCGAAAACAACTAGCTTTATCCTATATGCAACAAATATTTATAGACCTACGTTTTTATGCCACTGGCACTTTTCATGTTATGATTAGTGATTACATTTTTTACTGTATTTACAAAACAATTAACAGCAGAAAATAATAAATAATATTGTGATACTCTGCGAAATGTTATTCAAAATATATTGGTCGTTGATCTGGCATAAACTTGTGAGTAAAGTGGCAAAGTCATTATTTTTCCTTCTTTGGAGAGCTGGCACCAATTTTCGGGTAGGTATTTGAGGCAAGCTGTAAACTTGTCTCACGCTTCTTCTATAACACCCCAACATTGCAGTTCCATGTTGGGGTGTTATATCTGTTTGGTGAGAAGCGGGGGCTTTTTTTAAATATTAATATTATTTTTTTGCCAAAAATATGTATATGGGAATATGCAATTTTTATATGTAGTTTAATGTTTAAAGAATTAAAAAAATATATATCTGACAATTTAGTTCGGATTTCAACATTGCCAGACGCGTGCTAATATATTTTGCAAAAAAATTTAAAAAAAAATATTTGAGTCAACTTGAAATTTTAATACTTAGGGTATTTTAATAAATAAAAAAGACAGATCATTTTGGTGTGTATTTCTACCTGCCAAGTGATCTAATCTATTTATCTTGAGTTTGCCCCGCTACTTACCAGCCAGGACCGCAGTTCCGTGTTGGGATATTATTGGAAAGGCATGGGACAAGTTTTCAGCTTGCCTCAAATACCTACCCAAAAATTTGGTACCAGCTCTCCTGCTCACAGAAACGTGCCTTCGAGATAGCTATTATTAATGATTTAAAGTAAATAGTCACTGCAGTAATTATTGCATACATTCTTAATAATAACCTCTAATGTTTAGCGCCATATAATATTCATCTTGGGCACTATTTATGAAACTAATTGTTAACGAACCGTCTAAATTGTCATAGGAAACACAATAAAACAAACCAATATCTTATCGATATAATTATTGAACCCATAACTAGGGAATCGTTAAATAGAAACTTCAAAAACCGGGCATAAATCAAACAGTTGATCAACAAAATTCGTTACGTCACAAACGGCTCCAGAGCACCATAAAAACTCTATGAAACATCTTGTTTTGACAGTTCCTAAAAAGCATTTCAATTGGCTATTTGTAGCGACGTAAAAAATAATAAGAAACCCACAGGGAGATAGGAATGAATGCAACTCTACGTACGTATTCAAATATACTTGTACAAACAAACAAATTCACACTCTCACTTCATAATATTATAAGCTGGTATAAATTTATATGTAGAGCAATATTGTGTATGTGTGGGTGGTAGAGCGGTGTATTTCGGGGAGATCGCGCCTACGCCTCACTATTGGCAGAAAAATGCTACGAAAATACATCGCAGTTTTAGTTGCGGGGCGCGGGGGTCAGCGTCTGACATTGATTGTGGCTCTAGGTAGCGTAGTCGGATATACTGTAGTTAACCTGGAACGAGCATTCTGTATAGTGCTTATACAGGCATATCCACATTTATTCACATTTCAACAATGGCTGCTCTACATTTCGTATTTGATTCAAAATATTTTTAAAAAATGCCATGCCAGTGAATTTTCTGTCAATGACAAATCGACTTATACTTATAGATAATGACATAATATCTAAATGTGACAATATATTTTGTTATAAAATAAGAAAAATGCAAAATAATAACAATAATGCGTCATGAATTTTTGGCAGTTTTTAGTTTGTTTGACTTTCTACTAATAATTTTATATAATTCTATAGAACACCCAAAAGGTTTTATGCATATTGGAGGATAGAAAAGTGACTGTAGATATTGTAAAAACCTCAAAAACAGCCAAATCTATAACCGCGCTGTAAATTCCAGGGCTAATTATGAATAACATGTTCATAATAAAATAAATGAATGTAAACACTAAATTTCCAAAGACATATAAGCTTAAAATTTACGTATTCAAGGTATGGGTTCAAACTGTCAATAACTCATCTCTAGTGTACGTGGGCAGCTAGCAATAGAAGCAAGGATAAACAATATCTGTGATCTCAGATACTAGCTTGCGTCAACCATGGCACGAGTAGCCATAGCTCGCCATTTCTCGTCTATATAAGGTGGTAGATAAGTGACGCGCGCAGGTAACGCCGCGGGCGGTAGCTAGCGCGCTCTCTAATTTGGAGACGAACTCTTATCTCGGCATCCTCCCTACAAGGCGGTTATCTCGCCCTTATCCGAACAGAGACATTCGTAATGGGAGATATGTGTTCTAGAGCTTCTCGGCGCGTCCGTTTCCGGTGGTTGTTTACAAAAAAATATATACACAAACTCGCACACAATATATAGGTTAAAACCCGTTGTCCGACCCGTATAGGGTCGCCATACTCGAATTGGATAATCTTCTAAATACAAAGTAACTGTGGATCATCCAATTCGGACTTTTGAATAGAAGAAGTTAGGAAAAATATATTTTTTTTCAACAAAAAAAAAATACGAAAATAGGTATATGTGTTCTATTTTCATTCAAAAGTATGTTCTTTTGACTTTATTCTGTATTTTTTTCTAATAAAACTAAACTTACTCATGATAAGATTTTTATCAAATGTGAAAACTAAAATCATAACATAAAAAAAAAGAATTACGCAATTTGAATACGAAGTAACACGCATTAATTTCGGCGATACATTTTTATTTATGTAAAAGGATAGATAAATATACAAGTGTCCAAATATGAACAGATGTAGACACACGGCAACCCTAGATACTCGCCGGCCAAGATACTTGGCGCGATTAAAAATCGTTACAACTTCCGTTGGCTCGGCACGGAGCGGGGCCCAGATAAAAAAGATAAATAAGAAAAATAACATAGAGATCGATACGGCGGAACGGCGCTACCTGTTTTTTCATCGCGGGTAGAGACGGGCGACACACGCCGAACTCGCTCGCAAACGTAGCCAGCCTCCGCTCACAAATTTTGTGGGTGCATCGACTCTACATCGATATTTCTCAATATTTTACTGGTCAACTTTACGATTATGTCCTTTTTCAGTCTCGTTTTAGAGAGTTGATTACGAGTATAGTAAAACAACTATGTATTCCGTAACACTTTGCTAAATCTAAATTTCAGCTTCAATGTTATTATAGTCTTTCTAATTAAGTGCTCATTAGTACTCATTTATATTCTAAGTTTGTGTTACAAGTCTTACGACATTATAAATTACATCTTACTTCCGACTTGTATTATAAATGTACAACTTGTCAAGACATTTGTTTGTTTGTAGCACGATAACGCAGAAACAGCTGACATAGGCATTCATTTTTAATCGACTTCAAAAAAAAAGGAGGAGGTTCTAAATTCAACTATTTTTTTTTGTTTTTTTTTTTTGTATGTATGTTATTGACCTGACCAATTCGTAGGATGTACCCAAATTTTTATTGATGGAAGTTAATCGTATATTTGTAGTTTTATTTTCTCATACTGTGGTTCTTGCCTAGCATGTCGTAAAAGGCGACTAATGGTATATCGGATTTTGGGTGTGTGATTGTGTAGGCGACAGGTTAGCCGCTTGTCACTGCTTTTTCACAATTTTCCATCTAACCCAGCCCGTCTTTATTTTTGGCTGAATGTGGTTGAAGGGGCATGCTGCCCCTTTGACTCTGCCTACTCCTTCGGGGATTATGGGCGTGATGTTATGTATGTATGTATTTTCTCATAACATCTATATAACCAATATATGTATAAATGAATATTTAACAAATATAAAAAATTTACATATTAAGATTTAATTTAATACTTTTTATTATACGAGTATATCATAACTTCAGCAGCATAACATAAGCTTGCTTCAAATTAGTAATGTTTAATTTTTTTCAACACTTATATGTTTTGGCTATGGTAATCACTAATTCGTATTAGCAGCCGTGGTATAAATACTAGAAGCCCATTCTGCGCACTAATTGGATAATTATGCTAATGTAACTCTTTTGTCGTAAGTTTCGCTTACATATTTACAGGAAGTTACTAAATGTAATGTTTTTATTTTAAGTTACGGAACTGTTAAAATATTCCGTGACCAGTACTGAACACATTTGTGGGATTTTATAAACAAGATCTTGAAGTAATATTCCTCATGTTTTTCGTAAACTAAATGTAACAATATTTTTTTCTTACAAAACAAGGGTGACATTGAGTGGTTTCAGATAATGGACAGTCTTCTTTTTAATTGTATACTAAGCAATAAAAAAGTTTAATTTTTCTAACGAGATGAAGTCCACCGCAGTTAACATTCATTAGTAACAAAAACCGAGAGCTTTGGTAGCGAACGTTTAGAGATACAGATCCCTAATAAAACGGTCAATCTAACGACCGATTCTTTGGAAGATTTATAATTCAAAATGATAGCGCCGGAGGAGCGTATTAGCATCGGCGTGATGTCATGCATCCGCCTGCATCCATAAGAGGAGCTATAAATCGAACGGGTTACATGTTTCACCAGAGGTGGATCGTGAATTTGGGGGCCCTGGCTAACACTATGCCCGGGGGTTTGGGACGTTTAACCAATTTTCTAAATTTGACAAACAAGCTTCCCGTCAGCCGATGGAGGGTAGTCACCGTAGTCTAGGGACATTTGCAACACGCAGAGAGATATGTATAATGAGCATTTATACAAACGACATAAAATAATACTGCATGGGAACACAGAAATGAAGCGATGGGGTATTTATTCCCACTCATCTCTATAAATGTAAATATTGCTTGGCATTTTTTGATGATCTAATGATTAATTTTCCGATTGGTGCCTGTTGTTTTTTTACTTTAGATTTTTTACCAATATTGACCATTGTCTTCCGTCAGCGCTGAGGACTCTTGTTATAGACGGGGCCCTGGGCTGCGACCCAAAAAGCCCATGTAATAGATCCGCCCCTGTGTTTTACTTCGGTGCAACCGGTAATGGAAGATATCAGATTAATAAAAGATGTCGATTGGAGCAGACGAGATACACGGCAATTTCACGAGTGCTGCGATGATAATTAAGTGTTGTTATGTGTGCGTGGGCCGGCCGCGCAGGCGCAGGGAACTTCAGAGAAGGCATATCGGTCATAGTAAACGTATGGGAGGTATGCTGGCTCGACAAAAGTCTGTAAACGAAACGATTCAATATATCATTGTCATCCACTCCAAAAACCTCTTTGATTCAGACGGTGATTTATTATTAACAATGTATACATTACTCGAATACAGTTTTATCCTTAGGGATAGTTAAGCTGCACTTAATTTAAGGACATGTTTTTCAGTACATACTCAATAAATAAATTATATAAATTATACACTAGTCAATTGGCACGCGTTGATGTCTTTTCTGATGTTTATTGAATATTGCTATCTCATTTTGTCGTAGCACTTTCCGTAGGCTGCTGTTAAGACTTGAGATTTCCTAATTTAATATCAGGAACATCCATAAAACTTTTGTGCTTTATGCAAGCCAACAGTATCAGATACAATATCGGATAGTAGTAATAATAGTGGCAATAAATATCGATAATCGACTGACGACGATGGTCCTTTCCTATATTGTTTGCAATTTCGAAACATAACAGCATAACATACATACATATCATCATGCCCACAGTGCCCGGAGGTGTGGGCGGGGTCCGAGGAGCTATAAAGCTCCTTAAGTTGCACTTATATTAGCCAAAAAATAAAGTTGGATTGGGTTAGTTGGGAAATTCTGAAAATTTAGGACAACATACAACCTAATATTTTTCAAGAGTTCAAATTTAGCAGCCAAATAGCCAAATGGGGGAAATTATTAAATATCTTAGGTTTACTTTCGTATCTGTACTATACATCTAGTCTGGTAACTATGCGGCGTAACTCCGGTAGCGGCGCAACAGGTCTGCGGGGCAGCGGGCGGGCGCGGCGCGGGGCGGGGCGGCGCGGCGGCGCGGGCGCGGGGCGGTAGGAAATCCTTCGCGCACGCACACTCGCGCGCCGCTGTGTGCGCCGTCCGGCGCGCGCGCGTGTAGGAGCCATCGGCCGATCGATCAATGAGCACGACATCGGCCCGGACTGTTGCCTGCATGCAACTCATTGATTAACGCTATGAACGTGGATTTATTTATTCATTCATGATGAATATATATTTATTTGAAATAAACGTTTTCGTTGTTCGCGTTCGGTCGGTACAGCACGTTTTAGTTTGGGATAGGTGTCGTTAACGTAATGCGGGTTGTTAGCACTTTCCTTGATAACGCGAATTGACATTACGATGACGAGACGAAGAGTGAAATGTTCGTGCTTGACTCGCAAGTTTTAGTTGTGTTAATTTCGATACGATTATAAATCGAGAGAATTGAAGATAAAGCAAATGTAAAATACTCCGGTATTCATTACATAACAACTCTAAAACAAAGTAGGTACATCATGCATAATACATGCATTTTTTCAAACTGATATCTTAAAATAAATTACAACCAAAACGTTTACTATTCATATTATGTAAATACTTACAGAATGTAAAATATGTATGTAGTAGCGCTTTATCAAAAATAGGTATCCGTATTTTTTCTTAGCACTATCAGCATTGGATTTAAAAGAATATTAATTAGCGAGCATGATCTATTATTACCTCTGTAGTTTTGCATAGGAAAAAAACTAATGCAGGATATCATCATAGCATACATTTAACTGTCTACAAATTGATGGTTATTACAACAAATACAATACATTTTGTCCCATGTTGATCTGGGACTAAGAAAAAAAGAATGTGCCAACTGTGTTTCTTGCCTAGCATATCGTAAGTCGCAAGGCGACTAATGGTATATCGAGTTTTGGGTATTTGATTGTGTATGCGACAAGCTGGCCACTTGTCACAACTTTTTTTTTATCACTTTTTTTTTATTAAGTTTAGCTAGATGAATATGAAGAATAGATGATGATGAGAAATTGTGAGAAGTTACAGGTGACAAGGCTAGTTTGTGGATACATAATCAAAAACCCAATACCCTTTATGCCACTGCACTATTTTTATGGTACACTATCTTCTGCCCGCGACTTTGTTCGCGTGGAACATCGATGAAACATAGCTTATGTGTTATTCTAATGTATGAGCTATACTATTGTAAAGTTTCATTAAAATCCATGAAGTACTTTTTGCGTAAAAGAGTAACAAACATCCATACATCCATCCATCTATACGAACTTTCGTGTTTATAATAATAGTAAAATTATTTTTAAGTTCCAGACCAAGATTAGACTGTAGTAATAAATGATAACATTTCTTATAATTTTTTTTTCTTTTACAGGTGCAGATTGCTTGTGCTCACTTAACATGTAGGTGAGTGACTCGATAAATTAGATTTTTTACTTATATTTTATACAAGTTTCCATTAAAACCACTCTCCAAATTTGAATATGGCAATTGTTAGGAAAAATAACGATACAGGTACATGTTTTTCTTTATTTTTATGTCAACTAGTACAAAAATATTGAGTTATGTCATCACAAAGTTATCTTTAAAGAACCTACGTTTGTACATACTGCTGCGCGCCGCCGCACAAGATATTTTATTGGCTTGGAAAATTTTTGAAGGGTGGTATTAAAAGCATCTTGTATACGGGATAATGTAGAAATATGTCTATAGGTACGTGTAGAATTAAGATAGTTCTCTCATTTTACGGACGTAGGATTTCCATATTGCTTTCCCCTGTGCATGAAATTAGTATAGACATGTTTGTATATCAGCCTGAATTTTATGTCTCCTAAATTAATAGATTACATCACGCCCATAATCCCCTAAGGGGTAGGCATAGTCACAGGGGCAGCAAAACCCTTTAACCACATTCAGCCAAAAATAAAATTGGACTGGGATGGAAAATTCGGAAAACCTGATATACAATGGTCACCTTTTACAATATACTAGGCAAGGAATACAGTTGGCACCATTTTTTTTAATTTTTTCCAAATTAAATAAGTACCTTAGGAGCGATACTAGATCAACTAAACTCAAATTTTGGTATAGTATCATAATACCGTGTCCGTACCTCAATAAGATAATTAACATATCTTAATAAAGTTTTAGTTTTTGGAGTAATTGCCCTGAATAATAGTAGTACCTAGTAGTAACAAGAATTCATCGATCATATATGAGAGGGACCCTTAGCTTTCTGTTGGTTCTTATTTGAGTATTTTCTAAAAACGTGCTCATCAACATACACGCTCAATTTATACTCATATAACACATACAGTTATTTAAACGAATACGCTGTAATAACACGGCCCATTCATTCAGTTCTGACCTCGACACATACATACCCGGTAGTGCCGTCGTTTCTATAAAAACCGGCCAAGTCAAGACCAACCTGTATAATATAGGGTACTGTATACATATTTAGTCTGACAAAGCTTTCTTGGTCATCTTTTGAAATCTGATTTTCGGTACGGAAATAAGATTGTTATTAATCGTCGTCGATCGTTATCTTCCGAAAGCAATTTCACATGCAGAAATAATTTGTATTTTTTTTTTTTTAATTTTACTGTGAGCCAATTTATTTTGTCTTTAAACGAACTATTTTTATGACTTTATCTAATAACGAAAAAAATAGAAAATACTACGAGTACGCCCTAGGTAACGTCCATAAATTATTTATAATTATTAATTCGGTGGCTCATTATTAAAATTGTTGTTGCTATTTTAAAACTTAATTAAAAAAATAGAATTCTTAAATAAAACGTTAACTTGTTTAACTTTGTATAGAACATCTAGACAGATTTGTCATCAAATTTTTGTGAATGGTTGATTTCAGTTCAGTATGAGAAAAATCCGAAAAGGTGTATAAATAAAACAAAAAAAGTATTTCCGCCAACGGTTGCAAGCACGAGAACAAGACTAAGTTCCGATTCCCCCTCTAATTGGATCTGCGGAACCCTGAAAACGTCGGCGATAACGCGCTCTTGCGCAAGCAAGTGACCAAAATAACAATCACAATGTAAAAGAGATAATGGTCAAAGAGCCATTGTTGTTAGAATAACAGCCAAGTGCGAGTGGTAACGTGCTCAGTCCCAGGGCGTACTCAACACAGGACAGGGGCTGCTCTTTTTACCTATAGTAATAAGTATGGTTCATAAGAACCTATCAATAATATGGTATTCTTGGCTATTATTTTTGGCTGAATATGGTTAATGGGGGCCTGCTGCCACCTTGACTGCCAACCACTGGGATTATGGGCGTGATATTATGTATGTATTTTTTTTAAAAGCATAAGAATATTATTTTATCAAAAAGCTGGGTACTTATACCCATTACAATTTTTCAAATGCGTAATATTTGTTTTTAAGAAGCTAGGAGTCATGTGCGAATATTTTTATTTGCCTTATATTATGTTATGTTATGATATCTAGGTGTGGAGTGGATGTTTACAACTATAAAGAGTAACAAATGTTTAAACATCTAACCCATAAAACTGTTTTGCTTATAATACTATGGGATTATCAAAAGTCTAACACTGTTTTTTACTTTGGGCCGCATAGAATTTAATGACTGCCAAATATTTCCTGCACTTATATTGACTCTTCATCTAGATACAATGGATAAGTTTTTGTTGTCTGGATATTTGGATATAACATGTACAATTGTACATCCATACATATAAATGTATGTATCTATCATATCGATACGTATGTAGTTATTATACTAAGGAGAACATTTACACAAACATAATACTTAAATAGTTATTAGAAGGGACATTACCGCTGTATATCTAAATAAAAGCTCTAATAATAATGAACTATGATTACAATATCTCAAATTAATCAATTAATGAAAGTTTTTTGAATTAAAACATCCAAAAGATGGCGTAACTGTGACTTGCGATCTCGTCACCCTCCTCATTGCTTAAGTAGTTGTCAGACCAAACTGACATGCTGTCAACAAGGAGCCAATAGTGACAGTGATAAGACCACGAGACTTCCTCGTGCCATCTGACGGTTTATGTATTTTTGGAAACCCTCATTGAAATAAAATGAAATTGTCTTTATTTACGTAGGCTTCAAAACAGCACTTATAAATCGTCGGAATGAGATCAATATCTACCGGTTCAAAAAGTAGATTCTACCAAGAAGAAACCGGCAAGAAACTCGATAGTTACTCTTTTTTTTGCTAACCATTAAAGTCTATCGCCAAGAAGTCACTCGCATACTGAGAAAAGGCCAATTTCAACTTAGGCCACATACGCACGCCTATTGATTTCTGCTAATGAATATGCTTACTTTAACAACCTTAATATAAAAGAGTGGTTTTTACGCAGTTTAATAGACGAACAATGAAATGCTGTAAATTTTTAACAAGTGAAATAGTGTGACATCTATTTGAAAATGGTTATCATATTATTCAGACTAGGTAACCACTTCTCAATTTATAAATGTTGGTAGTAAATCCTCGAAATACTGTCAAATTATAAATTGATTAGGTGTCTCCGTATTTAGCCCTTAAGTATCTATGCGTAGGCTAACCTACGCAAATATACTTAAGGGCTACGGACCTAATGTTACAATACTAACTAACGCCTATTAGGAGTAAGCTAATCATGAAAATGAGTATTAAATAGAATCAACTCCTAACGGTCTTATTGTAGAACCGAATAGGGGACTGTACAAGTCCAGTCTTAAATTTTCTTAAAGAGACAATCATGAGTTTCAGTAGAGATGATAACGAACTTCCTACCGCTATAAAAACATGTCTGAAATCATTCGATTTCTGTTAACCTTCCCAAAAACAACAATAAAGTAAAAGTATTGTTCTTACGACATAAAATTACCCAATTTTAGACATCGGGGACAACAGAAACCACGGAGCAGATCACAGATTTGGTGAAATTGTACAAAAATTATGGGCAAATTTGATTTTCCGGCGGCGCTGTGGTCGGTATCTATGACGGCATACGGTCGAGATTCGGCCGGCCTGTTAACAACATGTGACATGTAAATGTGGCCCGATCTTGCCCAGGGCTGTCACGCCTGTCACAAAATTAATAAATAATAATAATAATTTATAGTTACCATTTTTAAGGGGTAGTTGCAAACAAATGCTCAATGACTGTGTCGCAGTTGCAGCTAATACCCTACCGCCCACCTCTAAGACTGAGGTGGTAGCCGCACATAATTGTATTGTATATACATGTTTATACTTTACTTATTAAGTATTTTAAGTATTTTGCTGCTTTTAAGTATTTTGTTGATCTGGCATAATTACAACGATAGAAGGGGTAGGTGGTGAATTTAATTGTGTAACTGATGATGCAACAAGCTTGCAATGGCGCTGTCAAAGGATCGTAACTAGAATTAAATTTAAAAAAGGCCAAATAGTAGTTTCTGCAGGCCATCCAAATTGGATAGTTGCAGACGCACCTCGCGTATGATCATGTATGATCGCGGCTCGTGTATGATCATCAGTTCCTGTTTACACGGAATGCATAACCTCATACTAAATGCATCTTTATAGAGGACACCTAATCGTAGGGACCCGATGACAAACATACTTAATTACATAACCAGTGCAATGTTTACCTGTTAAGTTCCGTGGAACCTGACGGAATTGATGCTTTACCCTCATTGCAGCAGCAGGTACTGACTAGAGACCAGTTATCATTTAAGCATAGTCACAATGCAACAGCTCTTTGAATAGGAGCCAGCTACCAGCCCTACTCCGGGTGTGGGTCGGCTGATGGTGGGTTCGGAATTCGCTGTGTCGTGGCGTGGTCGGCGCGTGGGCGGCGGTTCGCCCACCGCGCCGCACCTAGCCGAGTCGAAGGTGTAAATCACTACAGTCCCGGTTGCCACCAGACGGTTGTCGCTACAGTTGGATAACACCCGCTCTAGTACGTTGTAGCCGGTAGACGCGGAATGTGCAATTGTGCTCTAGGAACTAAGAAGAACGAAGACCTTCTGTTCTACATTTCTACATTCTAATGAAGAACAGATGTTATTCTTCTTAGCACTTTACTATTGTAGTCAGCGAACACTTTAATCATGATCATAGATTTGATATCTGGATGGTATGGTATGGCACCTATGAAAGACCTTCACGTCTGATTTTCTTTATCCTTAGACAGCATGTACAATTATAATTTTCAAAGTAAGTAACTTTTATAATGGAGATAATCAATAAGGCAACACCCAGACCGGACATTAATATGATTTTGTCCCGGTGCAGGGAAAAGCGCGCACTGATTGCATTTAAGGGGGAGTCTAAACATCCATGCCAAAGTACCCCTTAAATGTTACACTTGTCCCCAGTCCACCTACTACAGATTATATCTTAATCACAGAATATTAATTATAGTACAGAAGTCCCTTTTAATTTCTGATATACCCGCGAACATAAACGCGAACATGAATTCTCTTCCAATGGTTAATAGTTTTTTGAGAATTTCGTTACACTTGTCATGATAACATAGTCTCAAACAATAGATCTATTCTTTAACCTAGTTCATAGTTTATACTCGGTTCTGCTCGTAAAGTATAAGTAAAGTTAAGTAGGCCACCATCTTGGTGCTTGGAATAAATTAACTTACATACAAGCAAAAATGGGATCAAACTATTGAAATCCACCTACCGAAATGTAATACTTACATAATACCACGTCAATGTTAATTAATGTGAATAATCGCTTAACTCACTTTATTATAACTGAATTTGAATGAACTACGATAAGAAATACATACCTATACCTACCCTGGGAAAACCAATGACATGAATTTCATTGTTGTTTAAATTAATTGGTTAATCATCACGATTACTCAGTCTAATGCCACAGATAAATGAGGTTTTTTTTTCTTTTTTCCGTATCGTTTAAGGATACTCAGCTGTAATCGTTCCATGTGGGCCCTGCAATAGTTATAGACGCATAATCCTGACCGGCTAGTCCTTCATCTTCGATCTACGATTACATTGTTCACACAAATGTTTTATTACACCAATTTCAATTTTTCAACTGAGGACGCGCCTAATTTCACTGTAGAAATCATGGTGTTGCAGATACTGCTAAGGAAACGTAGGATGAACAGGTGTTGTGTTACTCGAAAAGCAGTCGTGTGCTGTTGTGATAGGGTGGTGTGTGCGTCAGCGCGTGCGCACCGCTTACGGCGCACGAGCAGCAGCGGGCGATGTCATTGGCCTGACTCCGTACTGTAAACGTTCCACTCGCTCTCTGTCACAGCTACTTTTGCTTTTCGAGTGAACATTGTAGGTACATCCTGGAGGCGCGTCATTCGTTTGGTATTTTCTAATCACGGGTAAAGGCGCGAAGATGGTGCCCCTTGCTCCTATGATTGCTGTTTGCTGGCTAATTGGATTTTTATTGTGGCATCAATCGGCGATTCCTTAGTAACCTGATCGGAAACATAAAAATTGTCTAAGAAAGGATGTGCCTTTTACTAACTTCACTGTACTTAACATTGACAGACCTTAATGTGTACACACATATTTAAACTAGACATCAAAACATTGTTAAGAAATATACAAATTATGTATGATTTTTTGCTGTACTGATGAAGAACCAATGACCTTGTATTTTCTGTTAGTTATATTACCTCATGTTTATCTGTCCACATCTCTACCTTTTTCCGTAAACAACAGGTATAACAGTGCAAATGCAAAAGATCGTGGAGACAAAGTTGTTTGATATTTAATTCACCCTTGACTCAGATTCATGGCACACAATCAAGAGACCAAAGTTGCTAATTAAAACGAAATATAAAAGATTTAATAAAACCACTTCATACATTCTTTACTCTATTATAATATTTCTTCATATTGTATTAAGTTCTCATTAAGATAAAAGGCGTTAGAATATTAAATATGTGATAAAATTTAAACTATCCATTGTTGTTTAACTCACCTACGTCAACTCTACGTAGAGGCACTATCCAGGTTCTACCTACACATTGTCTTGAAGAAACTACTACATACATGTTTTTTATATTAGCAAAATGATACTTTACTCGAAATATACAATCAAAAGACTGTTCGCAATAAACTAAACCAGCGAGCAAGTAAGTAATATATTCAGTCGTAAACGTACTTTGTTGTTAGTAGACTTCTCAATAAAACAGTGACTCTATTAATTTGAGGTGCGGACTCTACCAATCTTTAGGGGGTCATGCGATAATTGTACAAGTCACAAGAGCAGTTTGCTTCTACAACAGAACGAAAGCTTCGTAGAGTTGATGACCTCGTTAAAATACGCATTGTTTCATGCAAGTTCGATTTCCAGTCAGGACAAGTCAGAAAAAGTTTGAAATACCAATTAACCATTGAATCTGAATTGATTAGAAATTCAAAGACGCCTACACACACATATATGTCTATAGGTATATATGTAAATTAACGTCGACTGTCGCGTCTGTCTGTCTGTTTGGGCTGATCTCAGAAACTGCTCTAGGTAGCTCAGCTTTTGTCTATAAAAATACACATAATATGTTCTTATACTTCTATTGGTCAGAGTAAGAATAATGATATTTTTATCGCATTTATGTCTTGTAGATAAACTATAATATTATATAATTATATTATCAATACACTATTGCGCGGTATACAACTTTTGTCTGACCTATTTTTGTGGTAACTGTTTTAGTTCTCGAGAAAATTGTTCCGGACGCTTTGATATTGTGATATGAGGACGACATATATTTTTTTAAGTCTTTTATCAATTATTAGCTCTATGCGATTTTATGTGATTTATGTTCTTTTTACTCATTTGACGCGGATTTTTTTTTGCAATGGACTAAAATATTTTTATTCCAAATATGGTTTTAATGTGAACAAGGGCTATCTTACCGACCAGCATTTTATTGCCTTTCAAAAAAGGATGTATAAATACAAACGAATAATGTGAGATTCCCAATACTAGTTAAATAGCCTATGGCAAGTGAAGTGTGGAGCGCGGCCGGGTCCGGGGCGACTCGGCGACTCGAGCCTCTGCGTCCGCTCGGACGGCCTCGTGGAAGGTCGACCGCCTCGCCCCCCCTCCCCCTCCCCCCACCGCGCCGCCTCACGCCTCGCCACACCGCTACGTGGAATTTATGTAATTGTCTTCAATTAAAACAAGAATACACACCATCTTCGGGACGGCGCGCTGCCAAAATGATGACTGGTGTTTGCTTTTGTACAACGCTGCAACACCGATTACCGGTCGATTCGATTCAATTACCATTTCGATACATGTATTGACGATTATGAACTTCGTTGCGTAGTTTGACATAAACAATTTTTTTTCCTTGCATTTCTTGTGAAAATTCTGTACTAAAATTCAGTCTCAAGATCTCAACCCTTGCATAGTGGTTCTTGCATTCTTTAAAAAAAATGCAGTATTTTTATTTGCACTATTAATAAATAAAATCTCACTGACGTAGAATTGAGATTGAGAAGGCTTTGAGAATTTCCCCAGTATTTGTTGATACACTTCGGATAAATAGCCACTTCCATAAACCACAGGTAAAAGCTCAAAAATAAATTTGTCACGCACTCTCATATTTCGTGTGATTTTTTTAAAATTATTTAGTAAATTTACCTATATTTCATCTTAAATTTTAATACCTTAGAAATGGAATACAGGATATGAAAAAATCCAGATCTTTGTTATTGTTTCAATATAAATGACGCAAGAATCGATCCAAGCGTAATGAAAAACTGAAACATATTTCCATTTATATTAACCAAATAGGGAACTGTGATGTACCCCACATTGAACGTTCGACGATGATGATGATTTAGGAGCGCACGCCCACAGGCGCAGGAATGCGTTATCATCCCAATTACACAGTGGACGAATATTCGCCACTACGCGGACGGCGCCACTAAACCGAGTTAAGGTCACCGCGCCATGAATGGAGTTTGAGTCGTGACAACCGCCCATTCAATAAGGATCCTTCATTCTCGCATTGTTCTTACGTAATGGCTTCGTTTTGTGAATTAAGTTGCGATGCCGCGGATTCGGCGGGCCAACTAGCCGTACACTGAGTGCTGTTAACAATACAATTCTAGGTTTACCATGAATATCTAGTATCTAGATGTCTTAACTGTTTAAGACTAACCTCCTCCAATCGGATATGGATAAAAATTACGTCAGCTATGTTTAAGCTGCTGCACAGTTGGTTAGGATTAAATAATTTAGCAATAAAGGTTTAAATTTTTTTAAATTTTTAAAACCTTTGATATTAAAGACGTAAGAATATAAATATAGTAATACAAGTAATATTCTCTCTACAAACGTTACAAATATTTAAATTCATAATAAAAGGAGGAATAAATTGACATTTGTGTCGTTCTTAGAGCGACGACGAGCAACGAAACTCAGTTAAGAAAGCCCAGCTCTACATAAGCACTACTGGTCAATGATGAGAATATTTTGAATAACATTTATTAATCGATATTTTGACACAACAGAAATTTGGTCAATTGTTCTAAATACAACCGGCTCCGGCAGAAATGTGTGGAGTTTTACTCTGGCATCCGCAAATGCAACAAGAGCTAATTATTCTCACGTAAACAATGTGTCGTCATCATTTTGGAATTGTTTTGTCCTGTAATGTAGAACAGCAAAGTAGGACTGTTACACGCCGCCGGAAAAAGGAATTGAAGTTTATATACGAAAACACAGCTGATGTAGAGATGTAAGTATGTCTAGTACAAGCAAAATAAAACAAGTGTATGAATGAATATTGAATTTATTAGTTATTTATATTTAGATGTGTTAACAAAAGGTCAGATAAAGAGCACCCTTAACCGACGAACATGTATGAAAAGACTCATCTATGTAGAAGAAGAGAAAGGTGTAAGTCAGGATCGTGGCAAATGGAAGGTTGTGATCTCTGCCTTCCCCCATGGAAAAAGGCGTGACATTATGTATGTATATATGTATATTTAGATGTACCCATATTGAGTTTGAGACCATTCGGCCTTTATAACTAGTAAATAGTGTTGAAGTTAGAAAAGTTTGATAGTAGTACAAAAAGAAACGGTGCCCAGTATTGCTATCAACATTTATGTATCAGGTAAGTTATATTCGTCATATACCTACGTATAACTGATCATGTAATATCATGCAAACCGGACGATACTATGACAAATGCTGATGATTCACGAAGCCTTGGTTCTTTTCCATCGAACCTCATATTCCTGCGGAATCACTTTAGCAAAAGGCTATTTTACTCAAATTTTTATAGTCCACTATTGAGATTACAAAAAAAATTGCTTACATATTTTTTAAATTTTTCAGTAAACTAAAAATTATGAAGATACAGCGCGTTAAAGTACCGCGTGACGTCACTAGGTGTGTAGAATTTTACCGTCTAACTAAGTGAAGTAAAGCGGCGAATTTTGGACCTTTGAAGCGCCGCCGTATCTATGTAATTTTTCGAGTTTTAGATAAAGCAAAAAATACGTATTCAATATTTTTTGATAATCTAACTTATCATGACCATTTGTTTACCAAATGCCCCGTCTAAACAAACGTTACCTCGACAATGTGAACAAACTTACACTTACGAGTACATTATCAATCTCAATGCGCTCACATGTGTTTGGCATTGATTGAAATTGAAATATTATTAATTATGTACATACAATGTAATGTCGAAAGATTTATTGGTGAAACACTTGATAATATTGGCGAAGAGAATCAATGTCAAACGTTTTCTAATTTCATCAAAGAACTAACAAAAAATGACTGCCGTCTAAACGATAACATTCAGCGGCATTGAGCGAGTCAGGAGATATCCTCAATAGTTACAACTTAATAGTTATAGATTTGATAATAGTGTCACACATTCTGTTTCATGGATTTTAAAAACGTTTATAATAAAAGTCATCAAAGAAGTAGAGACATAATGTGACTGCGGCATACGATGACACGTCACTCAACGAGTCAGCGGCATTGAGCGAGTCAGGAGATCTCCTCAACAGACTACTTAGTAGTTATAGATGTGAAGAGCGGCGTGTCGCGACAGACAATCGGTTATCGTTCCCGAAGACGTGACGGCGAGCAGCTGCCTCGGAGCCGGCTATTAGTCTACAGCAACGAGTTCGCTCCGTACGCGCTAATGTATGCGCCGTGTGTGAACATGAGCGAAATATTATAAAGTTGCGATCGTTCCGATCTCATTCACGCCCGCTTTATCTGTGGCAAACATCCGGTATTATTTCTCAACGCGCCCACGCCGCCACTACTCCAGTCTCCACCATGGTTATCAAACGATTTGGTACACAATACGATAATATATTATTCTCCTAAATGAACTGTTTATCAGCTCTTTAACTCGCGAAGATAATGGCCGTTGAAAACAGTAGGCACCTAGTATTTATCGCTATTAAATAACTGACTTATTATTTCGTAATATAGTCGGTACATTTATCAACGGCATCCGTCCGTTACAATAACAATCACAAAATAAAATTTAGAGTCTATCAGTCACAGAAAACTTGAGATACTTGAACGCTACGTTAAAACGTACCCAAGTAAAATCTTTTTACGGATTACGATTTTAGTTACAGAACAAGCTTATTTATGGTGAGTTCGAACCTGTTAGGGGCTAAACACGTTAAAGGTATGATGAATGAGTAATTTATCTTGAGTATTTGTCTAGGTTGGTACTTTTAAATACACAAAAGTAACATAATATTAGATAGATGATTACATAAATGATTATATTTTACAGGTAACAACATACATATAATCGTAGAATAACTTTTATGGTATTGATAATAAGTTAGACTTTATAACACAGCTGAATGAAGTTATAAAATATGTAAAGTAAAGTAAACTCGAGTTATAAATAATGTAAAGTGCATGATAAGATTATACCACATAAGAGCAAAGTTCTGGATATAATTAGTGAAAGTTTGATACATTCTACGTGTAAAGGTTTAGCCTTTAGGTATATTATGTGTTTATACATTTTGGCATGAGTTTTTTATTATTTCCAAAAAGCAAATACTTTTTGATAATATCCGCCACAAAACTTCGTTACTAAAATAAACATACATAAATACACATACAATAACAGTTTATGCTAGTTACTACTTTAACTTATCTAAGAACCCAATGTTGCATGTGTATGTCAGTTTTGATAACGTTTTTATTTACACTTTATTTACATACATCATTACAAACGGAATTGTCTACCAGTCAACTGCAATGTTAATAGAAAAAATACTAGCGATGGACAAAAGTATATTACAGATATATTTGCTGCGAGCGTCTTACAAACTTTTATTCCAATATCGATACTATCCTAATTTCCTATTCCTACTGAATCCGGATTCTGTTTTCAGAGTGTAGCTACTAGCAGAATCGCGTGATCATACACATATCATCACGCCTGCAATCCCCGGAGGGATAGGCAAACTCAAAGCCATATTCAGAAAACCAAAAACAAAATAATCACAAGCCCAATACCGCGTGATCAAATTCAAAGAAATCAAATAATAAATGTAGGGGATCAATTTAAGTGCACGTTAGGTGCCTAGCTAGCGGACGGACGACGGATGGAAAGCGGCCGAGCGCGGCTTCCGCTTCGCCTGGCGCGCCGCCCACAGAATAACAAACGAAACCTGATTTCTATCGAGTGGGCCACAGATTACACTGCCTACTAGCAGGAGAAATAAAAACTCTTTGACAAATACCTAGGGTTTATGCCGATAGGTAAGACCGCGTCAGAAATGGGTTTCGAACTATGACTTTGACAAATACTGTCTACTAGCGACCCGCTTCGCATGGGGAGTACAAAACGATATGAAACAATACATAGAAAAGAAACCTCCCTCTTGAATCAATCTGTCTATTGGTAAAAACCGCATCAACATACCATGTAGTTTTAAAGATCTAAGCGAATAGACAAAAGCAGCAACTTTGTTTTATACTATGTAAAGGTGATGCAACTACTAGCTATTTTATGAAGCTACCTAACCCACGCCAGTTCAATGCTCTGAATTTGACCAATACTATCTAGGAAGTTACTACTACTATATGCATTTGTCTTGGTCCGCACCGTAAAAAAGGTTGCGAGCTTTGAGGCTACAAATATTAATTTCTAAAATGTTTGTAAGGATTCATGGATAGATCAAACATTATAGAACGGTTTCAACAATAATTGATCTACTGATTGACTCATCGTCGTACCCTCAGTAACCTTACTCAAAAATATTATTTAAGATAAAAGGAAAATAAAGTGTGAGTATAACAAATTTAAATAATTAACTAAAAGAATCCTTCTAGTTAGTAGAGGTACCAAAAATTATGATATTTGTGAGTTTTACAACATCTACTCGTGTTATAACTAAAGTTAGTTAGTTAGTTACTCGTGTTATACATAATACAATCTTTTGATTAAAAAAACACCTTGCGTCTATTTCCAACATTGAATTTTTTAAGTACTGTTTCCTAAACTGATCAACACTAACGAGAATCATATACCATTTGCGGTTCGAAGAAAATTCTACCTCGGTTCCAACGTCCTATGGAGCAATAAATAAATATTTATTGCTCCATAGAAACACATTTCCTGCACTCCGCCTTATACGTGAATAGCTTTATTATAAGTGGAACGTTACCCAAACGACAGATAATAGTTGGACCACATTGTTCAATAGGCATTTGTAACTCAGCAAACATCTTCGAGTCAACACAGGCGGTAACTGCACCGGTTCCTTGAGTTATCTGAAAATTGTGCCATGGCAACACTAAAATATAACTCACCGAATGAATCGTGAGGTAATTTAAACTAGTGAGTTGATAAACCCGGCGCAATAATGAGTTAACGCAATTGCGCCACACAGCGCCATGTTATACATGTCTATTGTTAAAGGTTTCCCATTGAAGCCGCTTGCCTGAAACCGTGGTTTATCCTCAGACAGGTTCCCTGAACGGTTTCAGTCGGAGTGTCAGTATCACAGCACCGTAGCCCACCCATTGTCGCGTCCATTGTCTTCTGCGATCAGTCTCATGTTTCGCAACTCCACCAATATGGTCTTAATGCAATATTCCTTGAATACTGGTGTTCCAACGACTCGGCAGTTTCCAATAAACTGTTCAGTGTCCAAGCGGAAAGCCATATGACTCCCTGCCAATAGTATTACTATGAATTAATTATTTAGTACGAATATCATGTTATTTATGGAACTTCTTTTACTATTTGTATTTCGAAGGATATAGGAATACAGACCAACGGGATATGGGTATCCGTGGATACCCATATCGTGGATAGGAATTTCTACTAACGAAGTGTTTAAAATACACGGGAGGGATATCAATATAAGTATACTTTGCAATGGAAGAGTATACGGCAGATTAAGTGTGATAATATTTTTATGTAGGTCTCTTAATCCTAATTTAGATCATGTGTTTTAGATGATGAGGATCTTAAAGCCAAGATCGCCACAGAACAAATCACACAAAATTACGTAAACATTTAGTGACACTATTTGATAAACGTTATTACAAAAAACCTTTGACTGCACTAATTGACCTGACTGAAGCAACCAAAAACAAGTAACTAGGTCAGCCCTAACACTTCGTGTTCGAGCTAAAGGAATACCTAATTAGGTTTTTACACCGAGCAATCGAGTGGAATCGGACCGCACCACATCCCGCATGACGAAGTCGACATCCAACTGATCTAACCGCTATCGTTTTTTTACCGGAACTTACAAAACCGTTAACGGCCACAAAAAAGTTTGGGATGCATTTTTACATCCTCTATTAAATTTCGCATGCCATATGGCATTGAAAAAACTAAGCATTATGTTAGAAGATTGGCAGTAATCGTGAGATCGCGTTGACAGTTTAATGTAAAGTCTATTAATGAACTTACTTTTAAAATTACTTAGAATATCAGACCGTTTCGAACCAATTTACATTATTTAAAGTACCTATTTACTATTTAAATCAGAGCTTCCAGAGGATGTAACGGATAATAAGAATAAACAACGTTAAAATCGCTTTTCGAAATAATTTAATGTCAGGAAAATATATGATTTACCAAAGAATTAGGTTGCTTTTTTAGAACAGAATCGTATATTCATACTATGCTTTCAATTATTTTTATGTTTATTACATAAAAATGATTTGAATGATATGCATACATATTTATATCACAATATCGCTCTTTTTTTAATTGCAATATCTTTAGCTATTATATTTTTGATAATAACTGTCATTTATCGAGAAAAGCTGGCGGAAAAATAGTATTCAATAATTATAAATTCTTCCGAGTGAAACTAAAGTGCATGAAGTTATTGGTAGGCCTCGTGGATTCATTGAAGTCTCAAGATTCGTTAAATGCCGTCCAGGCTTCAGAGCAGCGAGGGCCTGCGCCCGCGCCGGCTGCATCACAACAATAGAATCGAGACGAATGAACGAGTCAGGTAGATTTTTTTCACAATGACTGGTCCCTCGGCATTCATTCACAGTTGCAATGACCGCTCTTTGTTCTAAGTGTGTGAATAATTTGTTTCCTCGTGACTTTTCCACCGGTTGGCATTCATTCAACTCGATAATAACAACAACGTAAATATTTAGTGCCCGGTTTTCTTATTTTACACTGTTTATAATTTTATTAACGTATCTGAAGGTGGAATTTTATATTCCCTAGTTCCAAGTTTTATTATTTTCACAATTTTCCATCTAACCCAGCCCAGTTTTTGATTGTATGTGGTTAAAGGGGCCTGCTGCCCCTTTGACTCTGCCTACCCCTTCGGGGATTATAGGCGTGATGTTAAGTAGGTTTTGTTATTTTCAATGTTATTAAGAATTTCAATGATTTGACATGTAAATGATTTAACAGATACATGTTTAGATGTACAAACCACAGCGTTACGCGATATACTCATACATACGTAGGTATATCGTGTGACTACGTAATCATCTCCCTAAATAAGTCAATTAACATAAGGTCAAAAAGATTGTCACAGGAAAATTTTAATTTCATTAACTTCACCAAGTAAGGTATACACAAAATCAACTATACAGCAGATGTGTAAGGTTTTTATTGTACAATATTTGAGATCAATATCAATCTGTGAGCCTCTAATTTTAGAGCCCGTAAGCCGTACAGGAAGCAATCTTAGTTTCCTTCCATGAAGGACCGACTCACTATAGAAATGTAGTAAATCTAGCGTCATTTCCATGATCAAATCCTTATTCATTATAATCCCATCAACGTACTGAGAAGAAAATAACTCGTTAAAAGCCGTATTGATATCTTTAAGTATTATGAATAAAGTTTGCATTATACGAATAATATGCAGATAAAGTTGTAAAGAATTAATATTCTTATGTGACATGTATAAAATTGGTTGTATTTTTAAGTCTGTCGATATAAATTCGACCCATTGCAAGCTATACCTAATCAAATTCGCATAGCAAGTTGTTTGAGTTTCAATAAACAACTAGAATATTGTTATTGTTCAGATATTTGTTTTATCTCATGTCTGTGTCAGTCGTCTTTGAGCGAGATAAAAAGAAGGTTTTAAGTTCAAAAGTCAATCAACTCTATTAGATACAAAATGTGTAGAAATTCTTTGAGTTCCCCTGGAGTGCGTGGTTGTACTCGCAGATACAGCGTGTAGTCGTCAGTTAGGTGATGGGCTGTGTTGTGTCGTGTTCGTGTGACAGCTGCCGTGTGCGAGGCCGTGTGTTATCGCTCGTCCTTGACACAGAGACACCGCGTGTACAACGCGCCTTATTGTCGCAGCAACCTTGCGAAAATTACCGCGCGCGATAACAGACGCCGTTGTCGACGGCGTCGCCTCGCGCCGGCCGCGCGCCGCCCGCCGCCCCGCGCCCGCCGGCCCATCACGCCTTTGCCAAAATATATTTGTGAATGAATGGAAGCGTTACATACGCGCCCATCAGTCTTCGAACGTCTACAAACTAAAATAGACAACGAACTCCTAACTAAAACACTTTCGCCGCGGTGCGAGTGAAAAAATAATTCATCGCATGTTTTCGACGCCCGCTGCACTATTTGACCTTTGAGTTTCGAGTGCCCGCGATAGCGAAACGTACGGTTGCCTGTGAAATGTGAGTGCATAGCCGTTGCAGGACGAAAGTGGGCGGCATCCCGGTGGCGCGACTCTCGCCGACCGGAAACCCAATTCCCGGATGCGGCTGTGCGGGGGGATCTCGCCGGAAGCTCGGTAAACGAGCACATCCGCTGCCGCCGCCCGCGCCGCAAAATTTGGCACCGCGAGCGCTCGCAGCCCGCTTCCGGCCCCCGCCCCCCCGGACCCCTAACGTCGCTCGCCCGCGAAAATAGCGGCCAACCGCTCCGTGTACGCGGTTCATTCAGTATGGCCGCCTTCCATTCATAAAAAGGCGAGGCGCGGGCGGCGTGGCGCGCGTCGGGGAGGGGGGGGCGGCTCTCCCGCCGACCCGCGCCCGCAGCCGACGCCAGTGCGGAATGTGCCAGCGAACGGAACGGTCGTTTCGTCGGAGCGTAGCGCTAGCGCTCCCGGTTTTCCTTTAAAATGTGTATAAGAATAAGTGCAGTGAATCCGCACGAGTTCGGAACGGTTACAAAAACGCCGTCGTCGAGATCAGGAGTAGAAATCAACGAAGAACTTCAGCGAGGAAGTGAGTAGCGGCCATATTGCAGTGATAACCGCGCGGCGGGCGGACGAGAATCGAGGCCGGTGCGTGGGCCGCCCCCCGCCCGCCAGGTGCCGCTCCGGACCGCGCCGGTCTTATGAACCTTCCCGTGGATTTGCGCGACTGAAATTCGGTGGTCATACCGTATTTTTGTGTGTTAGTGAATCTTCCGGCGCGGTGTCGGTGCGGTACCTTGATCCGCCTGAATGCGGAGCGGCAGAGAGCTCAGTGTTGTGTGTGGGACCGTTCGGTCCGAGTGCCCTTGTGTGATGATGTGGGTAGGAGACGTATGACCGTGGAACGTCTGTTTCGTAAGTACATGAAAGATTCAGAGATGGAACACCCAAGCACGGACGGACCATCTCCTGATAGCGGACTGGGCTTGTATTGATTCGAATCGGCCGGTTTTTAAATTTAGAACACATAGATTTGCGTGGGTAGTAATTACATGTATTGCGAAGAAATCGAGCTAACATGAATGACGAAGCGACGCCTCGCCGCGCCGCCTGGCGGCGCACACGTGCGCCCACGGCCCTGGCTCCACTCCGCTGCCTACCACCAACAAATAACGTTTTCATTTACTGAACCAAACCTACACAAACGGTCACTTTATCGACATCAAACGGACAAGAAATCTCTTGAGCAGTTAGAAATTGATCGAAAAGTCGACGAGACTGTTTTTCAAACTTATAACCAACTATGTAATAATTATTCCTCTTCTTTTACTTCTTCGTGTAAATGATGAAAATACCTAATTGGTAAAAAATAATGAACCACATTTCATCACAAGCAGATAGTAAGAGAATAATAATGTTTTATTATAGCAACTGCTGGACGAATTTCGACAAAAATGATAACCGTGAACACAGATAAAGAGTTATTGTAAACAATGGCAATATAAACTCTTTTTTTATCTTGTAACGAACTATTTAGATAACGTGTATATTTAGACAAAACAAAATAAGATCATTAAATTCATTTAAACCCTAGAAATCTTCGTTTTATGCAATCACAGCGTAAACCGTAAATCTTTAACTTTCAATTTATTCGTAGTAAATAAATAAGAAATATCTAACGAAGATATTTAGAAACCATGAGAGTGATTAAATTAGGTACCTGCTATTTTAATTATACCTTTAATGTATATTTATATGTATGGTAATAAGATATCCTTAAAATCACAAGATCAATGGCTATTCTTTTTACCGACGAAATCGAAATATTATTCGGACATTTCATTTTTAAGATAAGAGCGGTATCAAGTTGTGTCAAGAGTTGTAAATAAACCGGTTTTAAGTTTTTTTA
This sequence comes from Glyphodes perspectalis, assembly GCA_951394215.1. NCBI lineage: Eukaryota > Metazoa > Arthropoda > Insecta > Lepidoptera > Crambidae > Glyphodes > Glyphodes perspectalis. The sequence continues at coordinate 5,747,604 of OX596206.1, read as the reverse complement.
AATCAATAACATGTGACAGAGTACGTGACCTGAAAAGTTTTCTGGCAAAGTATTTCGTAGATTGACTCAAAAATGAATTTCAATCGGAGCTACAATATCAATAACCATAACGATTTCGGTATTTACCTAAGAATCTTTACGTTTTCTCCTAATCTTACCGAAAATACCCATTTTCCCGAAATTCCCCAATTAAATGATTAAATTTTCATAAAACGAAATGTTATTCATAATCTACATAAATTCCGATTAATAAGAAATAAAACAGGTTTATTGTGGTATTTGTGGAATAGCTCGAAAAGGATTCATGGAATCCATCCAGTGCAAAAGTTTGAAACGGAAAAAAAATAGAAAGGTAAAAAAAAAATTAAACCACAGCGGTGTAAAGAAAGCACTCCATATGTTCGAGCAACTATTCACTATACGAGAACATTATGGGATAAAGTGTGTTCAAGATGTAAAATATTTTTCGAAGGCAGACACTTCTAAAATTGTTTTACGCATATTCTTAAAATTATCCATAACCATGTTACACGCCGAATCCTAGAGTGAAAATACTTTTAAACCACAACTGATAAATAAGGTATAAAATTTTAATAAAGATGACGGATTTAAAGTGACCTTACCGTATGACAGTTAGAAGCAGTAAGCTTCCTACGCAAAATTGTAGATTCGTGCAGATAGCAACGTGCACGGAATCTCACTATAACTCGGTTCAGAGATCCATCGAAATCCGGATTCACTCTTAAAGTAGGAGAACGACTGAGCTGGCACACACACTAGATAATGGAATGATGAGTTATCGGTTGTTACGTAATTGTTAGTGTGTATAAGGATAAGCAAGTTAAACATTATGGAATGCAAAACAAAATACGAGTTGTAGCCATGTGATGTGATAAATGGGACTGATATGGATGAATTTTAATAAGCATTTAATAGTGGTAAGATATCTCATGAATGTCTTTCCTAATTCCGGCTAATATTTATCTCCAATACAATAGTTTCGGGAGCACAGCTTCATGAATAACACAGATCATTATGTGTTTTCCGATACAGTGCTACTGAATGAAATATGTTTTAACTAGAACTATTTTGAACATTTTCAATTAAGGGCAAATTGCAGAAAACATCTATTGAAATTTCACAGAAACAATACGGATGATAAGATTTATTAGTTTGTGCCTTACATAAAACATGTAATGATGACTGAATAAATACTGTTGATAAACAGGATAACTTTTACATAAATGTTTTGATAAAAAAGTCTATACGATACATTTTTCTCTTATACGTTGATACTGCGTTCTCTAAATTGTATGGTTATATTTGAAGTTATAGGATAAGAAACATACGAGACCGAATATTATTCAATGAATGTGTTACATATGAACAATAATAATAGGATTGGGTCTGTTGTAGAATGATAATGTTATGTAGGTGTTATACACACCTGCTAACAGATGTAATTCAGTCGATTTTATGTATGAAACAAGAGATCCTTAAAAGTAACTTATGTTTGAAAATCACTGATGTAATGTGATGAAAGTGAGAGTGAATACACTAAGTTTCTAGTGGTCTTTTGGAATCTAGTTACAGAGGCTTACAATTTAACTTCCAAACGCATACAATTATTAACATAGAATATGTTTGTTGTTCCAGGTGGGGACGATGAGGGAACAGGAAGGCGACGGCCCGGAGAGCCGTTAGCCGGACTCGATGGATGAGTATGGCGGGCCGGCGGCGCCGCCCCGGCCGCCCAAGCCGGCGGCGCGCGTCCACAGGCCTACGGGCGCGCGCCAACCCACCGTGTCGCTGCTCCGGCCGCGGCCCGAGGCCGAGCGCGAGCGCAACGCCTACGTGGAGGCTCCGCGACGAGCGCACGCCGCACCAGCCCCGCACACAGCCGCACACCAACCGCTCAAACCGGTGACGACGCAGCCGGCCGCCGCGGCCGACAAGCGGCGCGCCGGCGCCCTTCCGGTCGACTCGATCGTGTGTGAAACCTGCGGTCGCTGCCGATGCGAGCAGTGCGCACGACCTAGGCCACTACCTTCCCGCTGGTTGTGCGGTTCGTGCCTTTGCAGCGCCGAAGCGTGCGTCGACTACGCGTCGTGCATGTGCTGCGTGAAAGCGTTATTCTACCACTGCGGGAGCGGCGAGGAGGAGGTGGGCGAGCCGTGCGCGTGCGGGCCGCGGCTGGCGTGCGTGGGCGCGCTGGCGGTGCCGCTGCCGTGCCTGTGGCTGTATTGGCCGCTGCGCGGGTGCGCGGCGGCGGGAGCGGCGGTGTACGCGCGCTGCCGCCGCTCCGGCTGCCGCTGCCCCGAGCCTCCGCCGCGGCTCTCCAGTATTATCTAGTCCCGCCGCGCCGCCCGCGCCCTCCGAAGCGCCGAGTCGAGCGGCGCGAGTCGCGACCGCGTTGTACAAATATTTATTGGCGAGCGGAGAGCTTCGGACCGCGCGGGGGTGGACTCAGTGATCGCTGTGCCTGGTCCGAGTGCCGAGTGGTGTGTGGTGGCGCGGGGCCGATCGGACGAGCGCCCCGCGCTCACTGAGTGAATCTTCTACGTGTACCTTGTAAATATAGTCGTATAGTGTGAATGTACGTGAACGTGTCGTCGAACGTCGAAAGTCTCAAATTTTCTTGAGACCGTAACGTGTCATATGAAAACGTTAACGTTAGTATTTTGGATTCCACAAAGTCCAAGGAAGATTAAGAAATGAGATATAAAACATACTTATTAAGATGTAGATAATTTACCATTTATTTATTAACTGAATTTGTATTTATTTGTAAATAAAACGAGCAATTATATTATAAATACGAATGTTTACTACATTATGCTTGTTTTTTCTACTCCTTTGCCTTTTCAAATAATTCGAATGCATAAGAATGCAGCATATATTAAAGACACACTGTTAATATATCAAGAACATGAATTAGATAAAAAGTTCAAGATAATAAATAAATAAGATCAGCTTAAGGATTCATTGGCGTAAAATGTGTAGCTAAGAACCTGTCATATTATAAATTTAAGATGCAACAAACAAGTTAGACTGGAAACGGCTGGATGCCGATTATGAAATGTTTATATAACATTTCAAAACGATATGGCGGTGACAGGCGGATGAGTAGTATTACAGACAGAACTTACAAGAATCTGTTAACATATTTCTTCAATAATGTTAAATGAGCAAATAATACCCCATTTGTAATTACGGGGCTACAATAATTCTAAAGTGATCCAAAAACCTGTAGGAACAAAGTTGATATCGAGACTGACCAATTATCCAGAATAAATATAATTATCTTAATCACGGAAACAGTAAAACTTATACAAAAGTATACTTCATTGAGTAACATTCAACCGCTCTTTAAACTTATTTTCATTAGCAATTTCTTCACCTCTGACGTAAGGTGAAGTTTTAGCTACCTACTGATGTTTCGAAGAAACCGTAGATTTAACGAAGAATTAAAAAAATCCTATAACTTTTTATGACTTGAGCAATAATAAAGTAAGTCACACAGCGAACTGGAGTAATGGCACATAGTGAATATGACTGTTAAAAATTTCTGCGTTCATCATCCCATATGAGTATTTATAGCGTCGGAATCCTATAAATGTGCATAATTTAAGGATCTCAGTAGTAAATTTCACAACTTTTACCAGTAATTTACTCTGATCGTCAAATATTAACCGTGACAATGCTGCGTCGCTATACTAAAAAAGATCAAGTAAAGTTAGAGAAAAAAGAAAACACAACATGTCTCTAATAATAGCAGAATGGACTGACAAGTATGGTCCATCTAGCTCCTGGCAAGTTGCTTGGGCCTCTAGTCGGAATCTTTTATTGAAACCACGATAGCGAGTAGTCAGGTTAGGTCGAGTGTATAAATAATGCATCGGGTGAGCGTGCGTGCGCGCAGGGCGGACGGAAGGCGACGTCCGTGTCCCTCAGGGTTGCCAACTGACTTTACTAGAAATAATGCACAGATGATGATAGTATGTTAAAAGCCACAATAACCGTAGAGTATCTAAGAAAAGGTTTATCAATGTCAAGGAAGCAAGTAAGTTCTCTCTGCCTATACGCCAGGGAAATGGGGGGCAGTTGATTATGTTTGGATGTGGAGATTTATAGAAAACTACCAAATAAAAAGACGCTCTGAAGAGACAGAACACAAACGTAAAGACCCGAGCAGTGAATCTTCGGTCATAATGAAATAAAAGTAATAGCAATAATACTCAATATAACAAATAATCATTATAATTTGGCGCCCAACTTGGTGTTAAAAAATTAATCATTAAATAGTATTTTCCTAAAATTCTTACTTCGTAGAAGTTCATATAATCATAGAGGTGTGTTAAAAATCATCACTTACATTGGCACACTCATAAGATTCACCCTCTATTAATCTGTTATCTCCGGTGAATTTGTGCGAAACACGTTACTTTATTGTACAGATTTTCATTTATCTTATCCTTTTCAAGGGATTAAAAAAAAAACATTATTCTATTATCAATTATCTCTATTTAGATCAGTATTTCAATTCATAAGATCAAGATGAGTATCAGGATGATTTATTGAACTACTTTTATAGACGAAAAGGACCTATAATTCACCTGATGTATTAGTTTATTTGTTGGTTGTTACCAACTACAATAACCAACTAATCTTATCATCCAATTTACTATTAGAAACGGAACGAGTGTTTGTGGGAACCCTGCCTGGCGGGAGGAAGCGGCGCGTGCGTCGCGCCCGCTTCCTTCGCCGTCGCCATCCGGGATGCGCCGCCTGTTTGTTGACTCTTCCTTCTTTCGTGGAGATGATTCAATGGCCGCTATTTATACTGCCCGTACGATCGTACGCCGGTGGTTTCATAAGATGACTAATTAAAAGGGAGAATACATGTATGGACCTTTTTTTATTTATTCAAGGGGTAGACATGATTTTTCAAATATTTAAGTCTTTCGTACATTGACAGATCCACGTGGTTATAAAATGACCTTGTTCAATAACGCCGTAGAAACGAGTTATATAAACCTGGTTTCATAACTTAAAATACCTATTTTATTATAAATAATCTACTATTACAAAACTATTCTTGAGAAAATGAGACGTCTTTAATGTATTTTCTTACATTTTGGAGCGTTGATCGGCTTGAAGACAATATTTTTGGGAACTTACAAACATTAGATCCCTCACTTATATCTTATACGCAGCAGAAACGTCTTTGCATCTCGAATGAGATTGCGGACGCCAAAGTAGTTTTAAATGTTTAGTTTTTAAAGAAATCAAATATTCATCAACATAACTAATAATACAAAGAAAATGGAAATTGAAATGTACTAAGTTAACATTTCTGTACCAAAATGGACCGTCTGCGTGATTTCATGACTTCAGCTGTTAATCACATCTTTACTCAACAACGCTATCGACATGAAAATGCAGTTTAATTGTAAGTAAGTATTGTTATATTTATAAGATAGATCAGCAAGCACACGTCTATAATATGAAAATACACTTTATAGACATAAACTAGGCAACAATCTTTCAACATCTACGTAGCAGTCAGTACTTATTTTTCTTCAGATGACATTCTTGTAATTTTAGGTTATTAAAGCATTGATTTACTATACAGTTTGATGACAACTATCAAAAACAGACTAATGTTAATCTGTCAAGACATTTGCTGCTGCTGGTCTTATTGACTTAGCCAAGTTTAAACTTGAAAAGCTGTTGGAAGACATAACTATAGTATAGATGAATAAGTTAAGATTCTATGGAATTATTTACATCTTTATGCTATACAGTCTGCTCAATTAAATCCTATTGAGTTCCATTTCATTCATTTCCAATGAATTGAAAGGTGTGTTCGCTTTAAAAGCGAAGTTATCTTTAGGATGAATAGACAAGACAGTGAAGTCGATAAGTAGACACATTATCGTCCCCCTACTAGCGTGCTCATAGATTACTCATATAAAAGTACGTCGGGCAGTGTTAGATCGTTTTAAATTGGGACAACAGATGTTGACAGGCCGCCGACAGCACCATTTGATGGCCGGATGAGGCTTGGCGACGCTGTGTTATAAGGGTATTATGGCTCGGACTTAATACGAGTACCGAATGGCGGACGTAAGTCGTTGCATTTTAGGCAATGTTAAGTCAGGCATTTTGAAATTTAAATTAAATAGAAATTAACAATCCGTACTCCGGCTCACCAAAGTTTACATTTACATGTGTAATAAAAATATGCCTTATGATTTCAGTAACGGGGCATACATTGGCTCGTCCTCAATCTCAATGAAACACTCAGTATTATGTCATCACAATATTTTTTCATGTCTCTTCATCATGATGTTGTCCCAAGTTGGTCTGGGACTTAAAAATAATGTGCCAACTGTGTTTCTTGCCTAGCATGTCGTTAAAGGCGACATATGGTATATCGGGTTTCGGGTATGTGATTGTGTAGGCGACAAGCTAGCCACTTGTCATTACTTTTCACAATTTTCCATCTAACCCAGACCAGTTTTATTTTTAGCTGAATGTGAAAAGGGGCCTGCTGTTTCTTTGATTCTGCCGACCCTTCGGGGATTATGGGCGTGAAGTTATGTATGTATGTAGGTATGTTTTTGCATTTTGTAACTAGTTAACGAATGCGATACATTTACCTAGTAAAATACTCGTGTTATCCTTGCACAATAAAAAAATAGATACCGTACTAAAGTGTAAGTAGGTATCACATGTTTGGTGCATCACTTGTATAATGGTGATTATTTAAAAATTCGAATAAGTAGGCTCTATTTTTGGCTGAATGTGGTTGAAGGGGTATACTGCCCCTTTCACTCTGCCTACCCCGTCGGAGATTATGGGCGTGATGTTATGTATGTATGTGAGTAGGCTCTATTTTCGTAATTCTTCGGATTACTTAAATTCATTGCGACTTAACCATCCTGTGAGTATTTTTTATATTATGTCTACATCATTTTATACCCGGTCTTCCACAAGTGATAGCAATATGAGCGATCTTTGATTTTAGTGACGAATATGTGTCAGTTGTGATGTATTATGCGCATTATTATAATGATAGATAAACCCGTCGGGTGCAGGTGAACTCTGCTTTGAAATAAATAATAAAAGTTAAGAACGCACCGGGAATAGTTAAGGATTCCGTAACAGTTTACTATATTTAAAAAAAAAAATATTGTTTATTTGCTCTGTTCGTCATATTGAGAAACATAGGATATTTTAGGTAAGGTATGTGCGGATTAAAGTGATCCATTGAATCAACTGAAGATGCCTTTAATTGCACATAAATTCAATTTAACCAGATTCAAATAATAAATAAATAAATATCCGACTACATCACATACATTGATCTGACTCCGTGGTAAGTAGCTTAAGCACTTGTGTTACGGATATCAGAATCAACAGTGGTATTACAAATATATACTTAAATATTGGATATTAACACCCAGACACAGAACAAACACAAGTATTCATCATACGAATGTTTGTCCTGGGTGGGAATCGAACCCACAACTCTTGGCGCATGGGGCAGGGTCACTACCGAATGCGCCATCGAGCCAGTCATCAGCTTTTAATTCTACTTAAAGAACATGTAATAGATATTTAAAAAAATAACATATCTACCAAAAATCTACAATACGCCTAGTCCTTTTTTTATTGAACTTGCGATAAATAATAAATTAAAACTATTCGCACAAATAAGTTCCCAGCTATGAAAGCTGTAAAAATTATGAGCTAGTAAAACTAACGCAGAATGAAAACGCTTCCGTTTTCTCGCAAGCAGACGGAACTCTAATAAAACCTCGATATCCCGAGCCGACTCCCGCCCTGGCTGCGCAGGCCTGTTGACCTATGCTACGGCGGAGATAGATCATCGGTGGCGTTGTAACAGGGGTTCCCAACCTTTTAGTGACTGTTGTCTACTTTGATTTCATTTTTGTTATATGAAGGACTACTAGTTCTAAAATGAACAGTTAATTTTAAAATAACTTTTTTTTTTTCTTTTAAAACTAATGAATTTTATTAAGGTATTTCGTGGTCCAAATGATAAGTCTTACGAACCATGGTGGTCCGCACTACTGGTTGGGAACCACTGCTTTATAAAGTCGACTCGTGGCACGCCTGCCATTCGCGCCCAGGCTCGTAACCGCACCACAGACATGACACCAGCTATATCACTGGCACTAGCTTGCTCCTGCACTGGTTTGATTTAACCTGTAATCCTTCATACTGGAGTTTCACGTTAGACAGACCTCAGCGCGATTTATGAGCACTTCTCAAATCATTTGTTAGATAAAGTGTTTATACTTTTGTTAGGGTTTGACCCGAAGCGGATGAATTCTGCAATGTTTAACTGTGATGAGGTTATGGAAATGATATTATACAACTTAAACATTATATTTTATAATAACTTAAATGGAAGGAAATAACATTAAAAAAATATATATAATAGATATGTAGTCATTACTTTTGATAGTGTCAAAGAATAGAATTCGGAATATAAATTACATACGTAATTAGCTAGCTGCTTGCTAGTAATGCTTAATGACGAACCGTTATCAAACTATTTAGTTTTGGTGAACAATTACTCAAATTCTTTTTTTACTATGCAATGTAGTCATTTACAACTTTAATTATCAAAGACTGTAGAATTTAATCTTATCCATTCCATTAAAGGCGTAGGGAGCTCGTTTAAAAATCACATCACGGTCCGATTTTTACAACAGCTTCGAGGAATTAATGCATTTGAGGCAGGACCTTCGAAACAGGCCCTTATAGGGACCACAATGGGCGATGACAGAGTCCGATCGGCGATCGCCGGCGAACATTCCTATCCGGTGACACATCTATTGTATTTCTAACAGGTTCAATTATTCGTTGTATGTATGATAAGTTTAGAATTTGCAATTGTAATGGCCGATAGAGTGTTATTGTTTACAAAATACAAAATGTCCATTGAAATTGGACGTACCTAACACTTGCTTTTAGTTAAATGTTTTTATTTTGTTTTAGTCCGGGCCGGAGGCATTCCCAGCTTCTGACTCACGCAAGAGAGGATCAACACTTTTGGTTTTTCAAAGGCTAGCTAGAACACGACTAAGGTACATAATTAAAGACAGGCTAGTTATCTACTGTACCCTTAATTGTTCCCTTAATTGGGCACAATTAGTACGTTTGCCCTTAATATCCTAAATAATAAAATATCATAAGAGCAAAACCAAGATATTTTCTGGTTTACCTAAATTTTGCATTATTAATAGGTTAAGGTCATCCACAAACTTTTGCTCTTTACATCTATTTCAATAGGTCATTTACTTCATAAACTTTATAATATGACTAACTATGACCTACGAAATCTTTGTATATAAGTATAACAGACTAGTAACAATCATTGATACTAACACCGATTGAGCAGTTGCTTCAAAATTCCAGAACCTTAGCATAGAATGGGCCAGCGTCCGCCGGAGCGCATCGAGCGCGATAACGGCGGGTCATCGCATCGCGCAGGAAGCGGCGCGCACAAACGCTGCGCCCGCGCACCCAGCAGATAACGCGTTGGGCAATCGGCAGCAGTGGTGGACTGACTCACAGTGACCGTTGGGACGCTTGGCTGGCTCGGACTGAACCTGGCAGTGGGGCTGAGTATTGACGGGACTGGGTTGAAGATCGACAGGAAGGGTCTGAGGATAAGACGGGGTTCAGTATCGACGGAACAGGGCGTAGTAACGACAGAATAACGGAAATAGAAAAAAAAAAAATGGATGAGTTAGATTTTATGATAGGATTTGTTTTGTGAACAGCACAACGTAGTCCTTGCTTTAAACTTAATTATTAAACATGTAAACTTAATTATTAGTATTCATAGGGGCAACAAGCCCCATTAACTACATTTAGCCAAAAATAAGACTGGGCTGGGTAAGATGAAAAAAATGAAAAAGGTCACTACTTTCATTTGTGGTTAGCTCGTCGCCTTCACTAAAATATGCAGTAAGTATTATTTATTCAGTTTCTGTAAACTATGTATATGGGGTTTGGGTATGTGATTGTGTAGGCGACGAACTAGTCACTTTACTTTTTCACGATTTTCCATCTAACCCAGCTAATTGTCCCATGTTGGTCTGGGACTTAAAAATAATGTGCCAACTGTAGTTCCTGCCTAGCATGTCGTAAAAGACTACTAATGGTATATCGGGTTTTGGGTATGTGAATTTGTAGGCGACAAGCTAGCCACTTGTCACTACTTTTTCACAATTTTTCAACTAAGCCAGTCCAGTTTTGATTTTGGCTGGATGTGGTTAAAGGGGCCATTGAGCAACGCAGAAATCTAAGTATGAATATGGTCCGAGTTACCACAGAGGAAATGTAACTTGCACGATTAGGTATAACTATAAATGGCTAATTGATCCCATATTTCTGATCCAAATGTTTGAGGGTTACGAAGATCGGATAGGACATCACTATCAGGCTCCGAAAATGTGAGAATATCAAAACAGACCATGAGCAGAAAATAGACAATAAAACAGGAAAAACAACGGAGAGCGTTGCATAACATAGACTGATAACATCAAGACCTAAAACATGGATTCTCCTGAATGAATAGGAAAACAGAGTCCGAGAAAATCGAATCCGGACCTTCCTTGAACTCTGTTTTGCTCAGGATATACGTTTTGGAATTCCAGATGCACTTAGATTCAAACCAACATACCAAGCATATGGCATTCTTATCGGTCTTGCTAGGTAAAGGTAACAAAGGTACCTGGGACAAAACAGAAACTGGGGCACATGGGCGTATACAGCTTTAGATCCAGGGGACTATTAAATTTGAGACAGAGTCAAATGAAACAGAACTTTGCTAATCAGGTTTTAGGGCCCCCTGAGCTTGGGGGCCCGGGGCACTGCCCCGCCTTGCCTCTGGGTAGCTACTGATTCTTATAGCCGTTTCTGAAACATGCTTTACCTATATTTTCTTTTCTAAATTTTGAATATTTAGCTTTTTTTTTTATTTTGCACTTTACATGCTTCATTATCATTTTTTTATATACACTTGGCATTTTTTTAAATACCCTCAATTCAGAATCCGTCGGTCTCGCTCCGCCCCTGGTTCCTGCTGCGCCTGCGCACCAACACTGATATTAGACAATCGTAAATATTGGTGGCGGTCAAAGGTTACCGAGTCGGCCGTCGAAACACTTCTAGGCGCCACTTTTACGAGCATCGGCAACTCATGACGTTATTTATTGCTCAGCTGTATTTATTTATCGAAATTCGAATGTAATTTAAAGATATTTTTGTCGGCTTCTTCTTGGAACTCTCATTCTGCCGTAAAGAAGCCATTTTGTATCTACATCGTTAATTTAGTTAAGAATTTTGTTGTAAGTAGATACAATAATTAATTATATCAGAGTATTTTCCATTACCTAGATAGGTAGTTTTACAAAATTTATTACAAGTCCTTATACGTTAGATGTCTTGATAAGATTCTTCTTTGCTAGATCATGCTTTGTTTTTACATACATACATACATAAAATTACATATATATACCTACATATAATTATATATAGTGCTTGAACTTGGAATTGTGCCGTAAAACTTACGTATATCATGTAATTACAAATTGTAAATACCTGATGCTCCAACTTTAAATCCGGTGTCGGTTTGGCCAAATTGAAACATTGGATTTGTATTAAAGGCTGGATGATTGAAAAAAAAAATACACAAACGTAAGGCCACTTCACACATACTCATTTATAAATTTCAAATTTTTTAATTTTTATTCTTATTCTTATTCTTAAATATAGCTTAGTGAGTTGATTATCCTCTCATAGCAAAAACAGCAATTCGCATTTAGTGGAAAACGCTTAAAGATGTATCCACCGAATAATAAATAATTAATAAAATAAATTCTGACTACATCACATACATTGATCTGACTCCGTGGTAAGTAAGCATAAGCACTTGTGTTACAGATATCAGAAACAACATTGGTATTACAAATATATACTTAAATACTGAATATTAACACCCAGACACAGAACAAACACAAGTATTCATCACACGAATATTTGTCCTGGGTGGGGATCGAACCCACAACTCTTGGCGCATGGGGCAGGATCACTACCGAATGCGCCGTCGAGCCAGTCATGTACAAATGTATTCTTTCCCATTTAGAATTCTTGACGTCAAGCGATCACGATAAACAAAGTCCGCGAACGAAACCATAAGTCGATTCATTCATATAGGCACGACGATTCGGTCCATCAATCAATCGCTATAAATAAAACATGGGCCACGGGGAGCGACATACACTCAGATGACGTCAGATTCAATGCCAGAGGTTTTTTATTTTGCTCGTTTTCATAATGGATAGTGATAGTTTTTATGTTCGGCTTCTTAAAATGTTGTGAGAGTTAAAACTGGCTGTAGGAAATGTCGATCATTTTCTTTTTTTGCCATCGGACGTTTTAAGAAAATGTTTTTTCTTTCGCCACCGTTTACTTAAATTTTGACTGAGTTGAGTATTATCCACTCTACTTTACAGCCAGTTATGTTAATTTTTGGTACAAAGATCATTTCTAATAGGCCAATACCCAATACGAGTATCAATCGCCTTTTGCGACATACAAGGCGTGTAAAGTTTTAGACTTCTTTTTACTAAAATGTCCGGTAGTACGGTACGTGTTCGATACATTTTCCGATTATGCTGTTATTGATTATTTTAAATGTGACTTCACTAACCCAATTAGCAGTAGAGTCACGGATTTATATCAACGTCATAGCCAACATATCCGGTCAGGTTAGCCGGGTATCAAGCAGTGCGTTATTAACTATCTATTTACCTTTCAATGTACCTATATACCTAGATATGAGTTTTTAGTTTAGACTGGCCCGGTCGAGTGGTCAGAGACCCTGGCCACGAAGTCAAGGGTCGCAGGTCCGAATCCCGCTAGGGGCAAATGTTTCGTGTGATGAACATGGAGATTTGTACTCGAGCCATGGATGTATATAAACGTATTTAAGAATGTCATCCGTTCACCTAGTATCCATAGTACAAGCATAAGCTTAGTTTGGTACTAGGAATTGGCGTGTCAGTCTTTTTTTATACCTGACCAGTACGACTAATCAGAACATTTCAACCAATCAAGAATTTGTTAATAAGAAGTATAAAATATGTATCCATATTTGGCGTGTCCATTTGTGAACAAACAGTAGGTAAGTATTACCGACTAAAATTGTATGTGCGTGCGCAGTATGAATGGACGTTGGAATTAGGTCGGCCAAGTTAATTTCTCAATGCTACATCACGCAATCGACGCGTCACCAGCCGGCCGGTTAACTGTCCCTACGTTCAGTTGGTACAACCAGCGGTAAAAGCTATGTACTTATCACCTTTTTTCTTTAAGACAGGGTTGAATAACCTCGGATCCATAGACTTACCGCAACCTTGACATGGGGACCCTGGAGTCGAATGTATCATCCTCTTTACTTTCTCATACTCTTACCCGAAGGCGTAGACAGGGTCCGGGGAGCAATAAGATCCCTGAACTAGAATCAGCCAAAATTCATTGGAAAATTGTGAAATAGTAGTGACGAGCAGCTAGCTCACCTTCTACTCAATCATAAACGCACGATCCAAATACATCATTAGTTTTACGATATGCTAGATAAGGAACACAATTGGTTTGGTACATTACTTTTAAGTCCCAGACCTGCCTTTCTGGCAATGCCTGAGTATACATATTAATACAATGTAGTGTATGTTTATGTCTTATATTTAAATTTTTGAGGCCAACAGCTTTCTTTATCCTCAGGTTACTTATAATATTAAGCTTCAATTACTTACGTTCGTTACTTATAATTTAACAAAATGTGTAATACGTCAAGAGTAAAAAATTACTAAAGATCCAAAAACTATCTAAGCCTACACTTAGGCGTCTCGCACACAAACACAATACGATTAGTAGCCAATTAGGCTAACTAGTCACAAGAACAATATTGACGATCGAATTTAATGAATGAACGGTCCGATATCATGATTAAATATCAATAGCGCGACCGGAAACACAGTCATTCAAGCTAACTAGAATACCTAATGATAATAATAGATGCGGTGGAAAGGTCACCGATATCGATGTTTACGAGTTGATATCGATTACCAATTACAAATATTCATTTTTGCTAAGTCTAGCAGTTAGTCTTATTACAAATACAATAATAGGTGTTTGCTTTTAACTCAGTCTAAATGGCATCCGAGTAATTTGAAGTGTTGTCGGTAAAACCAAGACATATACAAGTATTTTAAAATTGTTAGTGATTACCTTTTAAAGCTAGGTTTATTATTAATATTAAACCTTGTATAATAATGTTAGAGCATAAACAAACAAACTGCCATGTTGCAATATAAATTCCATAAGCTATACTTACCTACATAAGTACTTAATCGCTCCATACATTAAACTAGTTTTGAATCAGGACATTCCTTGTAATGAGTAAGTTATGTAGATATGTTAAATGGCTTAAGAATTCTCTAAATCCTATTTTAAGTACTTTTAAAAATGTTTTCATTTGTGTAACGTAACATGATATAAAGTTCATGTATAGTGCATTTATAAGTGACTATAACTTAACCAAAAAGGAAGGTAAGTAGTTATTATATTTCTTTCTTTATTTAGTTTAAAGAGATTTCATTAATCTACTTTTGCAACCTCGCTCTAAGTACACTCCATCTATGATATATCTATGTAGCACGTTTTGAAGACTAATCCATTAAACTTAAGTAACTATTTCATTTTCACCAAAAACTTTAGGATAAATCATTGTGAAACTCTACAATATTGTAGAAGTAGCTCAAGCATCAGAATAACTGTACCCATCAAGATTCGAGTTACAGGGTTTTCGAACTTGACGTAAGTCGTCGCGGCCGCAGTTTTAAATGATTTGAATGTCGTACGTTCGTATAATTCGAAATGTTGAATGAAAAACGAGGTAGATACGTGCATTAGCCGCGAAAACAACACCGAACTCTCTCGAGATTATGTACATTTTTCGCGTCGAGCCGAGCCTGGCCGGCGCTCGGTTTATCTTGCGGGCCGGTCTCAAGCCGATATCTCGTACAAATTAGCGACGTTGCAACCGCGGTCAGAGGGCAGAGCTAGCTGATTGCGAGTTCTCCCTTAAAATGGGGTACTTAATAAGTCGAGAACCAATTTTGGGAAAAAAAAGGTTTCTGCCTTTAACTTATACTAAACTCAATATTTCTGATGTTGTGCGTTGGTGACACTGTAGGCAATCCGTTGATTATTTTGGGCTTCATTTTAAGAATAACGCAAAAATTGCGCCATATCTAGTCTGGTCGGCGCTCGCCTTATATCGCGGACGGGTGTCAGAGGTTTTAACAGCATTTGTATCCCATAATAAACAGATATTTGGAATTTTCCGCTGATCATGTATTTTATACAAGGTTATTTATTATATTTCCATGTATAGTTGAGCATGCAATTAATTTAACATATCAGACGTCACAGTCTTCTTTTGATTTTACCGAACTTACATAAGCAAGCTGTGAGTATTAATTGTATAAGACTATAGAAAAAAAATATATTTATATATATGACTTATACACTTTGAGGAATATCAGTAGCCAAACGGGGCAACACAACGAGGGTCACGCGGCGACAGATAAAAATGTGGCCCCACGGCGCCTCCCTGCGCGCCCGTAGTCTGTAGTGCCCTGCAGATCCAGCTCATTCATATTCGCAGCTTGACCCGGCTATCTCATGCCTCACTAACATTATAACTATGTACGTATAGACCATTGCCTACAGCGCTACAAAATAACAATAAAGCTGTCAATGAAAGTGACTTGTATCAACAGTAATGACTAAACATTGTTAAAAGAATAAGCGAATATTTAAAAAAAAATAACAAACTGATGCATTACCTAAAAAATAAGAGTTACCTATTCGGGTTAAGACCTAATCGTACACCTACACTTATTTTGTTTTTGGTGTTGCAAATGTCCGTATGCTACGGTAACTGCCTATTATCAGGCTAACCATATGCTGTTTTATCGCTTTAAGTATAAAAAACGTATAGTGAAACTAATATGGCACTATCCCGTTTAGTTGTTAAAAGAAATGGCTCAAGCGTACAGCGGTATCGACGATCAGTAATAACACATAATGAGACTAAGATACTGTAAAAGAAAGTGATAAATACAGCGCATTATTTTCAACCAGAAACCGTACTTTGGCATTGCACAAGTACCTTAGGTAACTGCCACATAACGCTAACGGGTCATTAAAGCGAGGCAAGCCGGCGGTAGCTATTAGTCAACATTCTGTCTCACAATTAGGACGGAGATACAGACGGAGGCAGTTCAGTTCCAAGCTGCCACTTTCTCGCGTGTTTATCAATCTAGACATTAAGATAGGCTTGGTCAGTAAATAATGTGACCATTTTCAGGTGTGATCAAAATGGGACATCATCATACTACATACCCCCGCGCCCACGGAGTAAAATGCATCTGTGGTTACAGTATAATATTATGGTCATCCTAAAAGATCAAAATGAGTAAAATTTCTAATACCAGCATTTAAAAGTGTACACCTTCTAACAATACAACTATCATAATGTAACAATGCATAATACTCATACTGTCAAAAGTATTTGCATTTAAAACTAACCGCCATTTCTCAGATTTTTGTAGGGAATAATAAATGTAACTTATAAAATTTTAACACCGAAATACAACTCTAAAATAGAATAGTCCCATTCAAAATGGAATATATGGCCGCGTTATCAATGGCTCTATTAGTAAACCATATTTTAACTTACTACGCATTTTAAATTACAAATTAACATAAAATCTTTGGAAGCTCGCCCATAAAGGTATAATGTTAGTTCTTCCGCCTACCTAAATTTTGTAAAAGTTGACCTGACACCTACACTATAGATAGACATTACGATGAAACGACTACACAAACGGCTGAACTATAAGTTAGTGATTATTAATCCTTTCTCAGTTGTTCTTAAAGTGTTAACTAGTTTAATAGGCTTTCTTGGTAAAGTCATTAGGTGAGTTGAATCATTGATTGGGTTTGTGGTTTTAGCATTTGCTACTTATATATGGCTACTCCAGTATTGCTCTAGCGGTTTCTGGTACCTTCGTTCATTCCGATTTATATTTAAGTGCATAAGCTACTCTCTTCGGAATCAGATCGATGTGATGTTGTCGGAAATTTATTATGTTCATATTACACTTTTAAACTTGTTTGAGGAGTAATTTATCATAATAATATTACAACGAGGTCCTACAATTTCATTGTTTGTTTGTCTGCATTCAATTGGCTCCAAACTACTGGACCGATTTTTTTTTTACCAATGGAAAGCTACTTTATTAGTGGTAACATAGGCTATATTTTATCCCCTTATTCCCACGGGAACGGGAACTTCGCGGATGAAACCGCGGGGCGCTGCTATATAGTCCGGTCAATCTAGACCAAAAAAAAGTAA
Organism: Glyphodes perspectalis; assembly: GCA_951394215.1. NCBI lineage: Eukaryota > Metazoa > Arthropoda > Insecta > Lepidoptera > Crambidae > Glyphodes > Glyphodes perspectalis. The sequence continues at coordinate 5,730,068 of OX596206.1, read as the reverse complement.
GAGACTTTATTTACTTTTAAATATTATTTATAATTATGTTTTGAACAATTTTACAGATTTTCAGCTTGTTGGGATTTTATGCACCTTCGAATGTCTAAATTGACCGGACTAATAAGGAATATTATTTTATGTGTGCGTCTAGGATTGGTATTTGTCCGAGGAGACTGGACGCGAAGTTGGGACAGGTCGGTATTCGGCACCACGTGAACGGTTCACCGTAACGATTGTGGGCGCGAGTACAAAGCGGCGCGGATGTGGGCTCGCTGCCGGACGCGCGTCCGGCCGCGCCGGACACCGGCCACCGCGCAGCCCGCATCCGCGCCGCTAACAATGTGAACCTTGTTCGAGGAATGAGGGTGTCATCACCGCCCGCGCGCTATTCGCCGGGAAATTAGGGCTGCTGATTACCTCGTTGTTTACTGGAGATCTACTCAAACTAAGCACGAGATAGCTTTGCGGGAATTAGTGCTGTCGTTTACTTCTTGCAACTCACGGACTAGTAAACTCCTTTACTAATCCGTCGTAGTTTTAACTTGTGGAAACGGTCATGTTGTAACACAGAATCTTCCTCAAACTGAACGTGGAATAGCTCAGGGGGTAATTAGGGCTGCTTATTAGCTCGTTGGCAACTCTCAGGATCTACCTAAAAGTGATCTTGATAAAATATTTTCATAGATACTATGTAACAATTTGACAAAGGTACCTTAAAATAGGATTGTTAAAAACAAATCATATTTTTTTGTCGATTTTCCCAAATCGTCAATGACGTCACGTATTGCGTGCTTCCAATGTGGAAATTTACGAGTACCAAATTATACACGAACTTCTACGAATTGCTCTTGCATTCCTCTATATTACTTGTTCTAAAATCGAAGACGTAAATACCGTTTGAGCGTATTTCATGTAGTTTCTTGGACAAAGTTAAACATTTTCTTCAAATCAAAACGGCGTCAAAATAATGAAAACCTAAAACTAGTACTTAGGTATGTAAAACTAGAAAGTACCAAAAGAATTTCTTATAGTATTTGGAGTATGTATATTTACTATTTCGGCTACATATTTAAATTCTATTGTGATATAGAAACTATATTACTTACGTAGTTTTTACTTTAGGTTTTATTAAATATAAATGTACCTACCTTCTTTTTAATAACTAAATAAACTTCACACCACTTCCCTAGTGGGATAGGCAGAGAAAACCGAACGCCATCTTTTTAATCATAATCTAGTTATATTAAAAGCACAAACAACTGCAATTTTTTAGAATAATATTACAGAAGTTATCAACAAAGTATCAACAAATTATAATACCTAGTGGATGCATTTGTCGGAATATTTATTGATCAGTGATAGTCTTGAAATTCGCATTAGAGCAAGCCCATTGGCGCTGATGACGTGTTCGGTTCATTCATGACGGCCCACGCTGTTGCCCCCCCTCTCGCTCCCCCTCTTGCCTCAGCGGCGTGGCTTCAAACTCCTTCAGCTACCAGGCTTTCGCAACAGCTATAAAAGATACACAATTTCATTCCATTTTATAGCTATAGTAAAGACTATGACTGGCCTGTTGGGTTCGAATCCCGCAAGGGGCAAACGTTTCGTGTGATGAACATGGACATTTATACTCGGGTCATGAATGTTTATAAACGTATTTAAGTAGATATGTCTATCCGTTCACCTAGTGTACATAGCATAAACATAAGCTTAGTTTGGGACTAGGGAATTAATGTGTCAGTCTGAATGGAAAAATGATCACAAAGGATCATAGGTACGTAATATAAACGTAGATATCCTGTAGAAATCGTGTCACTTATGATGCTCTATTGATGAATGATAGTGAAACAAAAAGCATAAAACATATCTTCAAATATGTTTTACGTAATGGACAGTTATTTTTATTAAGGATTAAACTAACCATCCACTCCTCTTTTTCAACATTTCTAACTTATGAGCGTGTTCGCAGTGTGGGTCGGCACATCCGGTATATTCCTATTGCTATGTTATACAAAGTTGATATAACGATATATTATATCTTCGTTTAATTTACTGAATGAGTTACATTGTGTACAAACGTGCGAATCGCGTCACTCTAGCCGTCCATATTCATTCATGACTACTAGAACATACTTAAAGTTTTCCTCATTCAAGCATTTCCACGGATTTGTTCATAATGCAAGGTTACACGTGTTATGAATATGTATTGATATTTGTAGCTTCTCAACAATGTATTGCATGCAATGTAGGTATGCAACACTGCAGGGTAGCTATTATGTAACCGTTACCGATTGATTTATAGGTACAAGATGGTTAAAGCTGCAACATACTTGAAGGACGAAGCAATCTACAACAATAACAACTCTTTTATAAGTAGTAGGTATGTGATATTCGAAAAATGTCTCGTAAGAAATTTTATATCTGCTATGGAAATTGTTACCTTGACATGATTAAAATTAAAAAAATAAGATTGTATTCCTGAAGCAGGGTTTCCCAATATTTTAAAGCATGTACACCTTGATAATGGGACCCCTCGCAAATAATAATTCAAACTAATATTAACGTATTAGTAACATTTTACTATTGAATCTATGTAGATGGGTTCATATCAGTGTCGTTTGAACAACTAGAAAACAACCACAAATTAGAAAACCTATTCTAAAGTGTCTCAAAAAATGTCCTTGTACTTGCAAATAGCAATGTTGCATAATATAACCAAATAATTTATCAGACTCTGACTGTGGCTTTTGAATCTGATTATGCAAATACTGGATTCATAACGTAATCACGCTCCCGCTCCGACCCGTGAATGAAGGGGGCGGGTGGGGGGGTGGCGGCTACGTCATCGCACCCCACCCCGTTTGGGACCTAGATTGTGGAAACTTGCCACGATTTCGTAACATGAATGATGTTGGAAAATATCGTGGCTTTTTCTGGTAGATATATTCAATCGAGAGTTTGAACTGTGGGATAAAGTATTCATTGATATTTGATTGATTATGTATTCTAGATTTTTATTATCTGATAGGTATATCTTGAACTGAATTGATTGACAATAATAAAAAGATAGATGAAATATTCTTATTACAAGGACTAGTTCACGCATAGACATATTTAAATACGTTTTATAAACTTCCACATATAAATGTCAAAAAACGGCTTTTCAAAAAATTTTATGTATGTAGGTATGTAAAAATCTTATTTTTTCACATAATATGTGATATTATGAATTACGAATACTCACGATAATGATAATTACACGATACTATGACACTACGAACTATATTCATAACTAAGGCAGAGCTTATATACCAATAAAAAGATTCGTTACTTAACCCACGAACCAACTGCATTACCAGAATATTGATCGAAAACCCAAACGCATCAATTATACTGCAGCATCTTCTTTAAATATTTACTTAAACAATACTGACTGATCCGCCTCCTTTATATTCAAAGTGTTGAGGTAAACGACGAACAAAAAGTCTATTTTCCACAGGAAGTGTCGACAGTTATCTGCAAATTACTGTTACATAAAACATGGTATTATAATGCTACATACAACATTGTAAGATGTATGCAGCGGCCGTGCATCAACCTCGGTTGAACCGACTGCGCTTCGCGGAATAAAGGACTCGCGTACACTCGACTATCACACAACCAGTATTGTCAACATACACCAATGTTACTAGGACATTCTGTCACTGAAATAACTCTTTTTTTTAATCAATTATCACTTCATGTTAAAGCATCCAGTTATAATTGATTTACAATTGTTTGTAGTATTACATAGCGGTGCGGTAGTAAGTCAATGGTAAGGACACGCCACTCAAAACCTAGGTGCGGGTTCAAACCCGATCACGTACCTCAGGATTTTCAAATCTATGTACATATTTATACCACTAGCTCGACGGTGAGGGAAAATATCGTGATGAAACCTGCAAATTCAAACAACTTTAGATTTGTAACCATGATCCAAAAATTGTCTGGTTCCCCTATCTTAGAGTTACGAAGGTCGGATCGGCAGTCACTTCAATGTAATTAATAACTCAGACTTGCTTAATCTTGGATCATGGTCTAAGCGGACTCCATCTAAATACGGGACATAACGCTAGGAAGATGATGTAATATTAAATCTTGTATTCGAACTTTCAGTGACTTAGTGATACAGGGATGTGGTAGAGCAATGTCGTCACACTTAGCTTTACGGCAACGCAGTGATTGCTACTGTCAAATCTTATGAGAGACTCTTGTACAATCGACTATTTATAGTTTATATATTATGGATGGAAGCCTAGTACCACAACCATTATCAAAGGTCCTATAGAGTCTAGTTATGTGTAGCTTTCCTGAAACTGAAAACAGCTGATTCGCTTACTCTACATCAATCTTTAAATCCGTTGCGTACAAATGACTGTTGATTTTAATGTGCTATTATTGTATACATTAATAATGTAGTACTTACTAGTAAGTACTCCAGTATCTGTGTCAATTGCAAAAAAAACTACTATGCTTTATTATTAGCACACAGATTTCTAGGTCTGAAGACGAGCTTTTTTTAATATGTTTACTAAACGATGATTGCTGTCGTAATACCCAGACACAAGATAACTAAGATGAAATTATTTTCTGAAGTATCCCCGATTCGATTAACCGAGATTCGAAGGCGAGACTTTTTGACATCAGTCATCATCGGTAAGACCCGTTATATTAAGGGGGTTATTATACTGCTCAGACTTAAAATAGCACGAAAGTCGCCTAACTAAGCAATATAACTAATGGGGGCGGTCTCGTGACTAGCGGTGTCGAGTCTAAGGATGATATTAAGAGCGTTGTACAATTTAATTAGTTGTGCGCAGAGTCTAGCAACAACTCGCGTTGGCAATTGAGGCGGCTGTCGCCCGCCTGCTACGCAAGGAGAATGGCGGCAAAGATGTTTGTCGCAGAGGGGACACATTGTACTGATTGAAAGTCTCTCAATCGTAGTGATATAACAAGTTATGTGCCTAGAATTCCGATTGTAATGTTGGTATTGCCTCAAGCGGTCATAGGGGTTAAAGTTTTATAGCTTATAAGTTCATTTTCCCGTAGAAAACCAATCATGCCGCTGTGTTGAATCGTTAAAGAGTACGAAAATATTCGTTACTTCTAATAAATTTCAATAGACGTTGTATACTGTTCGAAATTCAATTCAATTCAAATTCGCTAATAGATATAATGTATATTCACATTTAAACTTCTGTACGAAAACTGTTGCGTCTTTACCTACAAATATAGAGATGAATGACTCTACATTGAACCATCACCGTAGCCAGGTTAAGCCATTATAATTTAGCAATACGACCTTTACACCTAATCTTATTATGTGTCAACTATTAGAATTAACCTCGTGTAAGAGCACCACACGCTAGAGTAGAACACGAATAAGACGCTACAGAGACTACTATATAAGATTTTCTGTAAAAGATAAGTTTACTCACCATTTCTGTGGAATATGTTAAAGTAGGTAGAAAACTAAAGCCAGCTCTGTATGTTCGATTAGTCTAAGGCTCACGAGCCTACGCTACTACTACGTCGGAGCGGGCGAGCGGGGCAGGGGGGCGGCGTGGGATTCGCGTGGGCGTCCGCGTAGGTGATTCGGCTATACCTACGAATAAGCAAATGTTTTCGCGTTTCGGCAACTGATGTGCGTGTGCCGATACTGTGACGTCACCCCTCTTTCTATCAATTTGCGGAAGGACGTCGGCGATTTTATAACATCCGACGCAGTGAGTGAGTAGCTTTAGATAGTCAGCTGTGATATACTGATTAGTTTCTTTTGCAGGTGGAATACAGTGAGGACTCTACGTGAACTTTGAAAGGACAAAGAGCAGGTCTTTGTTTTAACCTGATGTACTAAAAACTAATTTGCACATTATATAAAAAGTTTTATTACGTATGGTATAATTTCAACAAATATGAGTTTACCTTGGCTCTACATATTATATCATTGAATTCTTAGCATTACCCAGAATTGACAATATTCGATATTAAGAAGAAACACTAACAACATACATATCCGCAAATTGAAAGTCATAAATATACGCAAAACTCTATCTTTACAGAACACATCTAGCAAAGACTGGTAGTTTAGTGTTAAAACCTCTAAAAAAAAATTAATCATTTTTACAATTGCTTGATCTGAATCGTATTGAACTATATTTACAAAGCTTATTAACTTACAATAAAATAACATTCAGATCGCACTTTAATAACTATTTCGTAATTGAAAAATCTTAGCATTTATTAATGAATCATTAAATATGCTGATTGTTCATAATCATTAAGCACATATTTACTACAAAAACATAGTCCAATAACAATCATAGATGTAAACGTAAACAATATTGCGAACGAATCATTTAAGAGAAAATCCCATACTTATAAATGAATGAATCATTGAATATAGATTATAGATATACTAGATTGTACATAGTCACTTAATACAAAAACATGGTCTAATAACAAACAAAGAAGATAAAACAATATTGCGAACGAAATTTTTAAGAGGAAAGTTTATACTTATTAATAAATCGTTCAATATCTGGATTGAATAGTCACATACTACAAAGACATGGTGCAAAACTAAAAGTCTACTGTCACAAGAAAAGACTAATCAATATTGCGACCGAACAGTTTAAGAGGAAAGCTTAACTTTATTAGACGTCCAAACGGGCGAACTGGCCGAGAGTGATTTGCTCAGCATTTTCCACGTTAGCCAGTGAAACCGACGAATGCGGTCGTGCTGCTAGGGTTGACGATCATTCGTAATAATTTCCTATCCTACTTTATTTTTAATGAGCTTATGTTTGTAATGTAAATGAGCTTTTTAATACATAATAGTAATTTTTACATATTAGTGTACCTAGTGGGTGAGGTAGAACATTTTTATTTAATACTTAGTCGTACTGTCTGAGCTACATATTTATTGATCTATTTATGAATGAAGTGTTAGTAAAAAGAAGATATTTCTATGGTGGATCCATATAAACATTCAATATCTAAACTGCATACGTAAACAAAGTTGATGTCGGTTTATAAGCTTACGATATCGAACACCAAAAGTAGTTATTCAGAGAGTTGGGAGGATTTTTATTCCAAAACATCCCAACTATTAACTGGTTTACACGTTCTGGTGTGACTCGTTGGAAACAAACAAAAACATATATGATGACTGTACAATGTTACTATGTTAATAGTAATACACAATATGTGTGGTATTCGATGGAAATTCTTATTATATTTTGTCACTGGCATTTAGAAATATTGCTCCACAAAATATAGCTGCGGTGTGGATGCCCCATAGGCAACCCTGCGCGGTGTGCCGGAGCCGCGGCGCGTCGGCCCCGCTCGGGCGGGCTCGGGCGCGCTCGGCAGCGCTCGGGCGCGCTCGGCTGCGCGCGCGCTGGCCCTGCGGGAAACAGGAAGTGGACTAACCGCGCGCTTCCGCTCCCATTCGCGCCGCGCTCGCCTCTCGCCGGACGCGCGCTGTTTCATTCACAACTCTGGTGTTTCGTGCCGTTCCAACTGTTCTAATGCACAGAACCTATAGAAAGATTTTTATCAATAAAATTGAATGAGTCGATTAAGAGACAGGAAGGGCAAGTCTTAAGCTTGTAAGTTGTAAGTATCAGATTGTACCATCATTCATCGAGTAAACCAGCCGGTTTAAGGAACATTTTAGATCCCTAAACCGGCTGTGTGTCTCCAAATAAGGCATTACTATTTTAACAACATGAGCAGTCCTGTGCATAATTATAAGACAAATGAATTAATACATCCTTAAAGACTTACAAATAATGTAATGTAATAAGCTCGTATTTGTAAATGAAATCTGAGTATACTGAACATACTTTTCGAAACATAATTAAGTAGATATTAAATCCTAAAACTTATAACATTAAACCAGTTATTTCTATACTGAGTACCTACTATTCACTACTAAGTTAAGTAAGTCCAACCCACACGTTATTTGCCAAGTATTTTAGTATCTCTGCTCACGTGGGAAGGTCCTTGTATAGGCGAGCTTATTTTTAATAGTTCTAGGACCTCAGCTAGAAATATTTTACCTAAGGCAGAATGAACGATATATTTTTAAGGATTTATCTATACAATTAGGTACTTTAATAATAAGCTTGACTTATCTTTTTAAGTTATTATGAATTAAAATAAAAAATACTTAATATTAGTATCAGTTCCAGAATTAAAAACTACGATTTTCCTCAAATCAAAAGTATATAACCAGGTGTCAAAATAATGCGTTTTCCAAATACAACACTACATATTTCTTATATTCCGTCCTCTCTGGTTTGAAGAATTGCTTAGCACTTAACTTTAGGAACTATCTAGTAAGAGAGTTCCTACATTTCTTGAGCTCTAATTGATAATTAGGTGATTCATCTTGTTATTTCATAAAAAAACGAACATTAAGACAGTTTTATCAAACCATAGACAATAGACAGTGGGTCATTAATGCAATATACAAATAAGCTAATGAAACACTAATATGGACTCACTATCTCCGGACACTCGTCGTGAACTTTGAGACCGGAAACTTTAGGTTACTAAAAGAACACAAACATAATGTGTGTTACTATCAGCTAATAATAGGCGATATTGTACTCTATAGTCATTATTATCTCTATTATTACCTAGCATCATGCAGGACGATTGGGTTAGTGGTCATGGATCCTGATCGCAAAACCAAAAGTTTCGTATCCAGGTAAAAATGTTTGTGTGATGAACACGGTCACGGTCATCTATCCGTGGTTTAGTCTCCAAAGTGTAAGCAATAATTATAAATTTATTTATTAATTCTTTCCTTCACATAAGTTCAAATAGTGCATTAAAGCGCTTTTAATGAGTAAGGTAAGTAACTATTAGATTGAAGACTTTTTAAATGACATTCATATATGTTTAACTTTACAATGAAGTGTTCACCTGCAAAGTTGTTACCTAGTAGGTAAGTGTAGATTATTTATAACAAAATGGCATATAAAAGAGTAACTATCGAGTTTATTGCCGGTTTTTTTTCTCGATAGAGTCTACCTTCCGAACCGGTGGTAATGTTTTCTTTTCTGTTCATATTGACTATTTATAAGTGTTTTTTAAGCCCATATAAATAAAAAGATTTTAAGTTTTAATTCTAGCTAATATATTACGATTAAACTAAGAATATCTTGGACTGTGGACTAATGCTAACGGAGAAAGATCCATAACCAAGTACATGGAAATGTTCATCTCACGATCATCGGCCTCTAGCGGGATTGGAACCTCAGAAGGTCAACAGAGTGCCCTTCAAAAGAATTCACCAAGTTTATAATTTGCTCAGCCATCCAGATTAACTTACTTGATTTTAACGATCTATTATTAAGCTTACTACACTTATGATACTGACCCAATAACGCTGCTGACGTATTACATTCCGTATTTATTGTTACTGCCTAGCTAACTCAAAATTGTTTTCTGTTACAAACTGCGAGTGACGTCACGTATTTGTAGACGGGAGCGATTAATAAGACAAAGGAGGGGTAGGGGGTTATGCGGCGACATCTCAATGAAAGTCGGGTAGCTTATTTCGTCACACCCCACCGACAACTATTGCGGCTTAACAGACCTTAAGTCCTTGCCGCAAGAGCCAAATCCGAAGGTCTGCCAGCAAAATTATGGTCGCCCGTTATGAGGGTTCTGTAGGGATTTCTTTATGTCGATGTAACGATAAACTCATATCGATACGATAGATTTATTGATCTGGGGCCGCTACGAATAGTAATCTAAACGACACAGCAACATAGAACATATTTATTTGAAAAACATAATTTAGCAAAATATATTCAAATGTATACTAATAATTCAAAAATAGAACTAATCAAAGGGATTTTTGACGTTATTTATCGAATAACGTGAAAAAAAAGTAGGCAAAAGTAAGTATAAAAAAAACAATTTGTATTGTATAAAAAAACATTACTAAGAACCGGTAGGTAACTATTAGATATCCTGCTCTTCAACAGATGTCCAGAGTCCGAAGTACCTATAGCAATCCTTCCCAAACATATTGTGACAAAAGTTAGTAGCATTTTAAAACCTGTCTATAAAATATGAGGTCATAACGATTTATTTCTATATGGCCCAAACTAAATACCGTTGGACTCCTAAACTTAGACCACGATACAAATCACACAATTGACGTGATTTGTTCATCATACTTATCGATACGACAGTACATTTAGAAAGAATATGAAACATCACTAGCTACGAGTTGCGAATAGTTGCAAGGATTAGCAGAGGCGGTCTGACCTCACACAAAAGCGATGTTTTGAAGGATAACTCGGATAAGTCTATTTTTGGCCGCTTTCATTTTAATAAAATTTGTCTCGATTCGGATAATAACTCCCGCTCTATTAAGTGCGACGGGGCATTTCTTAATACAGAAATACATATATACATCAACCTACACAAAGTAACTTTCTCGTGACCAAACTTTTGCGTATATTTTAAATGATAATAAAGAACCATAAAAGAACAGTGATATTATAATTATAAAGAGAAAAGATTTGTATATTCTTGGACCGTTTTTTTTTAATCTTTGCATTATGAAGAGTCTGCATTATACCTACATTTTACTATAGTAATATTACTATAGTAATATACTATCCTCTATAGCGTTGAATTCACTTTTAATTCAACCTTAGTTTATGTCTACCCAAACGAAATCACCAGCAAAAGCTAGTTAGTACCAATAAGTAGGTAGACCAATTACCAATTTTATAAATGTTAATATTTTTCTCATTTGGTAGTTCAGTAGGAACTCAGCATCGAGGAAACTACGAGAATAGATACTCATTTCATAGCTCATCCCGTTTGATCGAGTCTAAAAATATCTAAAAATGTACTCGTTATACCGAAGAAGTTTGATAAGTATTCAGTAAATACGGTTATTGTAGTCAGTACGCTGCACTACTTCATACTGAGTAATAGTTAGTTTTAAATATATAATAATGTATACGAGTTTATATTTAGTGTTATCCGAAACCACCTACCTACTTACTGCTACTGCTCATTTTAGAAAATGAGCAACTTTTTTTTTTACTTTTCATGCAAACGTAGATCAAGTTGGCTATTTTGTATGAAAAGGAAAAACATTTTTTTTGCTAATTTTCCTTTGAAAAATCCTTTAAATTGGTTCCGTAGAATAATGAGTTGAATAAGGAGGTACGAGGTTTCGCATATAGTAAAATTACCTTGTATAGGTGGCTCAATGCTCGTTTCTTTTTAGATGTTACTTATGTACATGTTTTCAGAGATACTCTGACGTTAGTAACTTTCAAACACACATGTTTGAAAGTTTACAGAAATAGCTACCAAATAGCTTTAGAAGAGGAAATCTGATTTTTTTTCCTTACACAAGGTTGCTACAACTAAAATATTAACTCACATCTTTTTGTATTTCACCAAGTTCTCAAAAGACATAGGTATTTAAAAGAGTTCTTTTAATACGTGTCTTTGGCAAGGGTATAAATAAAAGAAGAGGCATTATATTATAATCTATAATTCTTAGGCGAGGGATCATTCATTGATCTAAATTTTATAGGCAACAAAAGCTCAAACAATTGTGTAGATGACAACGCATTCTAACCATAAGACTCTTTGTCTTAGCTAATTAGAACACAAGACATTGGTATAACGGCCCAATCCTCAGGGTCGGACATTTGGCAACCCTACATTCCCGTTCATAGCAACGGATACATCAATGAATGAACCCCGACTCCATTCTTATAACATTTCCGCCAGCTATCCTTTTCCCCACCTCCGATTTCGCTACTGTGCGACAGAGAGGGACTCGCAACCAAAACAATTGTTGTGAAAGCTCGCAACCAAAACAATTGTTGTGAAAGTAGTGCCGTGCCGTGGTATTGCTGAACTTGTAAGTTCTGGTTTTGTTGTTTTGCGATAAAAATGATTTGATTGATTTGTTTATCTCTGTTAAGCAACACTGTATTGCTCACTGTTTTACAAGCTTATTAAGATATTTAAATGGCTATTATATTTCAAGTAAAAAGTCAAAGATAAAATGATAAGAAAGCAACGGGTAGTTGGATGACTTTCGTTTGTATTAGCACGGGTAATTGTATAAAGTATTACCACGGACTAATAAAATAGAAGGATGTCTGGTCGGCAATCTTAAATTAACGCGTTGAAATATATCTAACAAATACATTGTCAACAAAGAACGAATTTTTCGGGTAAAATATTATTTTGTTTTCTAGTAACACCGAAGCACCATAAAATACGTATAATATATTACAAAGTTACCTCTTGAATTAAACTCTTCTAGAAATGTATGAATATATCTAAATATCACCACTAGATATCCTTTAAATGTAAAACAGCATTAGACGCAGACATCGATTAGGTGCACATGGCACCAGCAAAACCAGTATCTTTAAACATTAAAGGAAACATTAAGTAGGAAATAATAATTGATGCGAACAGGGAACATACGTATCCGGTGACAGCAGACGACCGGAAGTAGCGTCATACGCCTCGCAGCTCCGGAAGTGACGCGCCCCTTTCTTTCTTTCCCTCCTTGAACGGTGCGTATGCGCACACGAGTCCCATTCACGACGCGTGGGAGAATCCAGCCCGGAACTACCCGTAACGTCTAATTCATGAATGGATGTAAGCCGGCGAAGTAAACGAGCGTGCGCCATTTAAATAAAAATAATGACTGTAATGATTCTCTACTCGGTCGGTTAACCTCAGCTGTGGAGTGCAGGATATGAATGGAACGAGGGGAAGCTACCTATTTTTACGTGACGCTTAGTGACTTTCTCATGCTATTTTTATTGCGTGATTATTAGCGGCTTAGGCGATGGGAAAACTCGGATAATTGAATACAGTTACGATTCATGCCGTGATAGGTTAGGTGCATCGAACGTTGACCCCGTCAATTTACTGTAGGTAGTTCATAAAACGTATTAATATTTAATAGGAGTTCTTCTGGCTTATCTTGTATCGTTACACTTTATTCTTTACGAGCACTTTTATGAAGTTTTAATGAATAAAGATTTCTATTCTATTCCATTGTATTTTACCGATAGAAACTATGAGGAAGCCGTCATGAAGGAATTTGAAATAAACAGTTCTTTAACCAAACACACCTTTATAGCCAATGTCAAAGTTCTCGGCTATTTTATTTCGCTGAAGCCTAATTCTTTACATACAATAAAATTAACCTATGTTACTCCTTATTACACCAGGTATCTGCTAATGAAAGGCCGTTCTAATAGGTTGTGCCGTTTCGGAGATTACTCGGAACAAACAGACAAAAACTTATTTATTTTGTATGTATGTACATATATTGATCTATTTAATGCATATAGACCAATATATGTTACATCGACAACACATCATGACTCGTTACCAATGAAATTATGAATGAACATACGAATAATACCAGCGTTGCGTGTAGACACGTAATTGTGCAATTAGAAGTCGAATTGGTATCAAAAATATATATTTTAGTGACGTTTCAGTGATTCAGTTTTGACAGTCATTAGAATATAAATAACCATCGTTATCGCCGATTTGATTCCCAGCCAAGGCTGATGTTTTGTTTGTACATTTATTCGTGTTGCTGTGCGCTAAGTATCTTTTATTTTGTTAATTGAATAAGAAGCGTGTGAAGCCAAGATTTTATTTGACGATGAGGGCATAGTGGGAGAAAAGGATTAGGGATTTTTTTAGTGAGGAGTAGATTAGTATAGGTTATAACTTCCTAGTTAATGTTTACCCAGTCATAATGTTTAACATTGGTCATAATAGTAGATAACTGAGGTAAGCTCTTACACTACAGATCCTAGTGACCTAAAGTTGTATTATGTGCTAACGAAAATATTCTATAATACGAGAAATTAATGATACACATTATTTATGATACCTTAGTAACAGTATTATGGTGATTGCATACATTACTTTACTAAATATAAACAGAGCTTTCCTCGCTTCTCCGCACCGGCGCATTCAAAACTGTCGGCATATGTTGTGATAAACAAAAAAGCTGCATGAATGGGGCTCCGCAATTGATAAAATTCAGGCGCTTGAATGGCGGCATGTGTGCCGACGCCAGGTGCGCGCCAGCGCAGCCCGCATGCCTGTATCACTGATTCGAGTCCCAGGTGAGACTATTTTTTGTAACAAACACGCCACTGGGCCTCTGAGAATGCTGTAACATTTTTCATTGTAACGTGAACTGAACTAAACATATGTTTATGTCAAAATAACGTATATACTCTTCTTTGGACATTTATTACCGATTGCAAAAAAGAGAAAGTTGTATGCTCGAGCGGTTTTTTACCCTTTTATTTTTATTAATAAGTACACTTCTAAACGGAAAAAATTCTGCGCAGCCGCCATCATCAGTGTGGAATGACCTATTACTAATACATTTAAAGGATAAATTGATATTGTCCTATGTTATTTCCGGAATCTTCTAAGTAATAATAAAAAATAACAGTGGTGTAAAAATGATTGCCTTAGTAGAGTACCGTAATACAGTACTTTTTATATTGGTATCTAAGTATATAAATAACTTGGTGTGTACATGTCGAACAGAATACTGACCGTCTTTTTTCCACATAGGTTTGAAATTGAAAGGATAAAATCTAATAATAACACAGTTTTCATCGATATTCAGCAGGTTTCCAACTCCATGTAAGAATTATAACCATGTAAGGTTAACATCGATTTCCAATATTTGATAACGAGCAACCTCAAGTGAAACTCATAAAACGATGATAACAAATTCTAAATTGCCTGTAAAATTACTAGACTGTTGTAATTATTACGACCTATCTTCATGCGCATACGCAAGTACCTAATCTCGCGAAAGATCTTCAGTCAGCTGACAAATATGTAGATGGCCTCATTCATGCGCAGGAGTCTGTCTCAGAACCAGTGGGTCCACTCTCGTCTCTAACTGGTGCCTTTATTTTTCCTCGCCGCGAACTTAAATTAATTAGTGGCCGTCATTTAATCTTTGGAGCAGGCTCGAGGCATAGTACAAGAATATCCGGCTTATTATGCATTAAAAGCCATATCTCCAGTGTGTCATTATTTTCTTTTGCGCTATCATAGTAAAAACCTAGTAGGAACTTATATACCGAATAAAAAACAATGTTTTTTCCAAAAAAAGAACAAACTAATAGATATGTATATATACTTTCAGTTACAGTTGTAAATTTGACCATTAAAGATCAAAACGACAACAGATTTATCGCGTCTATTTTCCAAATATAATTAATTAGACAAAAGTAAATTGCCTATAAATGAAAAACTTAATCGTTGTGTCTGTTTCTTCCTTGGAGCCGGTGGTCATACTTAACCCCAAAGCAGCAGGCATAACGCTTCCGGAGGTGTTTACGGCAGAGAAGGCTGTGCCGAGATCCCCGTAAACACCTCCACTCAGCGATTAGAGGTACCGTGGAGTTTTAGTGGGTATACCCCGGCCACTACCATCTTGGTTGAAACAGGGGCCCCCTTCTCAAGGGCTCCCGGGAGTCCCACATACCACCCTGTCCCCCAGGTAGGATGACGGTGCATAAAGCATTTCTTCGCGTTCGAAAAAAAAAGACGTAACACTTAGACGAATTGCAACGGGGCTCAAAGAGTTGAATTTTAAAAATGTCAAAGACAAGATAATCATAGATGGTTACTGATAGCGTTGTCATATTTGCCAAAGTCATCACATAATTGACAGAAAAGTAGAAGGCAACACCAGCTACGGGCAGTAGTTCTTTGTAGTTCTGGCCTTGCAAAGGTTAGCCATTTGCAAGACCAGTACTACAAAGGTATAGCATATGCGTTAACGACTTAACAAGTATCTCCAGCAGTAGACATTAGCAACAACATAAATGCCATATAAGCAAACTTTGCTAAAGGCTGTTGCTGTTGATGAAGGCCTTCATTAACACTTTTTGAAGGAGCAGTGGACATTTGCAACAGCACAAGTCTCACATGCAAGTTAAAGTCCTTTTATAAAGACATGTTGAAGAAGTATCTCAAGGAGCAAGCCAGAGCTTACTTACTTTCCGTTTTTACTACGCTCCGGTGGGTGCGCGTTCCCACGCTGCGCCCGCGCCGGAAACCCCCCGCCGCGCCCCGCGCTAAGCCCCGCGCCAGCGCGCCGCTCACGCACCGACTCCCTACAACACTCAAAAAACAGACTAACATCCAATCGGGTTTTCGCATAGATGGTGACGGGAGCAGCGAGGTTCTGTACTGAAAATGATTTTGGTTATTGCAGTTTTATCATTTGGTATTTGCTAGTTTTTGGGTAGTTATATCAATAACAGCAGATTTAATTAAACGCAAGCGATTATAAGCGATCAGGTAGGTACTTTTCTTACAATAATCCAAAAAAATGCAGTAAATGCTATTCATAGGAATATAAGTAGAAACCACTATATAATCTCACTAATATTATAAATGCGAACGTTTGTTTGGATGTTTGTTACTCTTTCAAGCAAAAACTACGGGATTTTAATGAAACTTTAGAATAATGTAGCTTATACACCCGAATAACATATAGGCTATGTTTTATCGACGTACCACGCGAGCAAAGCCGCGGGCAGAAGCTAGTAATTTATCAAACTGTACAATTTGATGTGGTTTATCATTACATCCAATAGAGGCTTTTGAATGCTTATAATACAGTGATAGACTTATTCAAAACCATCGGCTATTCTGATCAAATGGGTTTCGGCATAATAACAAGGTCAGGAGTTCGGTTTAGATTAGCGGAATAGGTTTTTGATAAATTATTACAAAGAGCATAAAGTCTAAGTTTCCAGAAAACACCACATACAACAAAATCTATGTTAAATGGATGTGCAGCACTTTTCGTTGTTAGGTTAAGGGTTTTACAAAAAAATGCTGTTAAAAATATTGCCACTGATTCCATTATTAAATTCAATTCCAAAATTACTTTTCTAAAGGTAAATTCTATAGGTAAAACATTTTTGTGTTATTACTTTTTAAAATGAATTGTTTAACTACGTTTATGAGTTCGCAACATTTACCTAAGACGTTTTTCATTTATATTTCATAATCACGGTACCCTAATACCCGCCATTCAGCTGCAAAACAGTCCCGGGACACGTATAGCGAAATCTATTCATAGACAACAGCCGCCCGCCGCTTTGTCAAACGTCTCAATTGCACTTCCTTCCGTTTGCACACGACGACACGACCGTTTCCGGCGGCCATTACTGCAAACCCATCACAATAACCGCCTTTGTCACCGAGCACAATACTCCGGAAGGAAATTAGTTAGCAATATTTAAGCTATTAATACAACAACACTAAATCCCTCGACTTACTATAGAACATTACAAACTTTACAATACTACCTGATTTGACAAAAGGAAGTAAGGAACGGACTTTCCGTAATCCAAAAATAACAATGGACCAGTTTGGACAAACAAAACTAATTGTTTTATTTGCCATCAGCCACCCAGAGTCACCTATTCATCTTTTATGTCGAAAACGTTACTCCGTGTGAGTTTTAAAGGCCGGAAGAAGAATAAAAGCTAAATCTTTTTTGTGGTATTCAATTAATATTAATGTAGTAATAAAAAATACCTACCACACGCTAATAAGGTACAATATAAGTTAGACTGTAAATTACCACTTAAAAAGACTACAATGACCTTAATTAGGAGTATATTTCTGAATAATAAGGTTCATATAAGTGCATTACATTTCAAATAACATTAGTATAAACGAAAATACTTTCTAACTCTACTTTAGCAGAAAACTAACTAACTAAACTTCACGCCACTTCCCTAGTTTAGCAGAAATGGCTAGTTTTGAAGCTTCTTAGTGCTTATGTACTTTATTCCTACGTATCTCATTTCAATAGCGGATGCCCTGGAAGGCTATTCACAGTAGCCTCCGTGGTACTGGTAGGTACATGAAACACGCGACAGTTAAGGATATTTAACTTCAGGCAATGCGATTCAGTCTAGACCGCAATACACCGGACATTAGACCACGACCCAGAGATTAGACCACGTGGCTTACCAGAATCTCTGTTCACGAAACCAAAGGTCGCAGCTCGAATCCCGGTAAGGATAAAGGATTGTGTGATGGACATAGATAGCCATTTGTACTCAAGTCTGTAGATGGATGGATGGAGGATGTTTATAAACTTCCTTATCTACATGCTTATGTGTGTATCCGTTAGTCAGAACAGTACAAGCGATATGCCTAGTTTGGGGTAGGGAATTGGTATGTAAGCCCAACCCATTATTTGACAAACGAGTTAGAGCTTCCCGCTCTCACATTGATAACCATACCACACCAAGCCATCATCGAATGTCTTCTTCAAAACAAAAGGCGGAAGAATGACTTCTAGCAAGGATGTCTACCAAATATCAAACGCCAAGGATTTCTACTATAGAGTTCCCCAAATGTCAGGATACGTTTGATTCGCTGACTGGGGGAAAATGCGTTTATTAATAGAGGTGCAATCTAAGTGTCGAGTCCGTGTTTAGATATCGTCGAATTCTAACTTCTTATTCCATCGAAAAGGTACCTTAAAGGCCACCCTGCCTTCCTTTCTCGCTAGTAACAAGTAAGTATGTGATGTTAAACTATTTGATCGTCCTCCGATGAGTGAGTGTGAGGCTGGAGGCCGAGGATCGACCTTAAAGGTTGCGCTGCGGCCGTCGAACCCAGCTCGTTATATAACGTGAAACGCAAACGGACACCGCCACCGTTGCTGAAACTTCTGACCACGACCATGCATCGCCTATGTTTGGATGTAAGAAAAATTGTTTAGATGCTGATACCTACCAACAACGAACATGCATAGCCTATTATAGATTCTAAGGAACATATTTTAAAGATCCACTTTCCGATCACGACTATGTATCACCTATTTTAAATCCTCTATGCAAAATTGGGCGTGTTATAAATTTGTTCATTCTAAGTAACATATTCTAAAGAAAAGATTTAAAAGATTTCTTTCTGATTATCTGGAAAGGTGTTGAATATTTTATCCTCATCACGTCAATGATACCTATCTATAATTATTTTATGTTAAAATGACGTATCGTTAATATAAATGGCAAATCGTTGTTTTAATATTCACAAGATCCAATGAAATCATTAATATATTGTTAAGTTTGCAGCATGCAGCTGTAGGTATTGAGATTAGGTATTAATTTTCTGTATCCTAGGTACTAGTTCTTAGTTAGCCCCTTCTTTTTACGCTGCAAAGAGACTTATTCCTTCTCCAAGAAGTAAATACCTAAGAGGAATAGAAGAGGATAACGGTATGCTAGGTAAAACATGAGATGAATAGTTAATAGGGTAGTATGTAACAATACCTATTTGTTTGGTTCTCTCATGGTATTAATCTCATGGTAAGGTACAGTCTGCCCAGCAAATAAGGTGATTTATCTTGCGAAACCAGATGTGTAGTGAATGCTGGCAGTGTTCAATTTTATAATTGCTATGCTATTTGCTTTTTCAGCGATGGATAATGACAAACCATGGCTTTGTAAGTTTCTTAAAATTAAACCACTAAACATCTTCGCTCATAACACATTACTTATTACACTTAACACATTTTTTAAATAAAAAACATTGAATGAATCGTAAGTAGGCAAACCTGCCTCTAACTCGGCTGCCAAGTAATACCTAAGTGTAGGTACCTATAAACTAGAAATGTGTAGGTGGCTATGATAAATACGCTATGATATGTTGCAATTTGTCTGATTCCCCAATTTAAAATATACAAATATCTTAGATAATAATAGCTTCAAAGTGATGTCCTCTTGTATTTAATCATGGTCTGTAAAGAACTTGTCTAGGAACGGAATATAACCAGACCAAGGAGAACAATTTATAAAAAAATATATACTAAATTAGATTTACTAATAATACCTTACCTAATACCTACTATATCTATATTAATAATTTCGTGCAGGGGTACGGTAGACTCGATCGAAACCTTACTTGAATAATAAAACATAAAAAAATAAAAATTTCGAGTCGGCAACATATATCCGCAAAATTCGGTTTGTCGAGTATTTTGTTAAATTCTAATGGTGCTGACAGACAAATCGCAGTCGCCATATTCATAAACGTCACTCACACCGGATGACATTTTGAGTACATACGTTCCGTTTTAGCTATTAACGTACTCTGGTTAAGTGTTTTTTCTTAAAACCTGAGATTGGCCAATTGCCATAACATTAAATAAATAATACTGTCCTTAACCCTAAAATTTTTTAAGTTAAAGTTCTTTTCGAATGTTATTCTACATGTTTCAGTATCCATTTAGTTTTGCATAGTGATTTACTTTGTATGGATATACAAGTAAGGAGCGGTGGTAGCTCAATGGTAAGGACACGCGCCTCTTAACCGAGGAGTGCGGGTTCAAACCCGGGCATGTACCTCTAGATTTTTCAAATCTATGTACATATTTATACCACTAGCTCGACGGTGAGGGAAAACATCGTGATGAAACCTGCAAATTCAAACAACTTTGAATTTGTAACCATGATCCAAAAATTGTCTGGTTCCCCTATCTTAGGGTTACGAAGGTCAGATCGGCAGTCGCTTCAATGTAATTACCAGACTCGCTAAATCCTGGATCATGGTCTAAGCGGACCCCGTCTAAGAACGGGACATAACGCTAGGAAGATGATGGATATACAAAGTAAATCACTAATTATATATCATAATAGCTAAATGGATATAATAACTAAATGGATATCATGCCGAAAATCGTAAGTATTTCATAAAATGGATGTGAAAAAATGTTGTATATAGAAACATTTTATGATAATTAACCTGTGGAAATAGAGAATATTTATGATTTTCATAATAAGTACCTTTGCCAACTTCTCGGATGAGTACTCATTGAAAAATTGCAATGGTTTTACTTGGTTTCTCAACATCATTATTGATTTAGCCATTTTGTATAACAGAGAGAAAAGATCTTTTTTTTTAAATAATAGTAAGCCAAGTTATAAACCAAACCTACCTACCAAAGTTAAGAAAAAGCCTGAGTGCTTAAAACAGAGAGGTTTACAGAAAATAAACCATAAAAGCTATTTGTTTTGTTAATTTAGTTAGTTTATTTTGAAAGTTGATTTAAAATTAAAATTATTTTCGTAAGAACTTTGCAGTTTTAATCTACTATATTTATTAAACACAATGAACGATGCCCTTAATAATAAATGAATAATGATGAATCGATGCACGAAAGGATGATAAGTAGTGTTGCCGCTCGATAGTCCTATCGATAGACTATCGATAGTTGGGCATAAGCAATAGTATCGATAACAATGCCTTGCTTTGCCTATAATATTCCTTGAGAACCGATAACTACAGAAATATCTACCCTACATGTGAATTATTACATTTTACCCGAGCGAAGCCGGGTTTTCATCTAGTATTTAAATAAAATCGAAATGCTGAAGATTGACGAAGGGTTGCGCGGGCGCAGGCCTGGCGCGCGTGCCTCAAACAAAGCTCTCCCTCGCGCCCTCACAAACAACAAGCAAACACACTTTGTTCCAACAACGTCTGTTTTTTAGCACTGCGCTAATGTAACAGAAACCTAAACTCGTTGAAGGTCGAACGTGTAACTTTAAAATGTAGGTACATATTATTATGATTTGATTGTAAAGTTTAAATTACCATATATACTAAATAATATATATGTATGTAGTATAAATGCGAAAGTATCTATCTGTATGTCGGTCTGTTAAGTTTTCATGCATTAAACACTTATCAGGTTGTGATGAAGGGTACGCCACAAGTTGAGACCCCAAGAAAAATATACATAGACTGCATTATCTTTCTACAGTATATGAACAATAGGCGAGGCGACTTAAAAATTCTGTTTAGTCCGTCAATTAGATTATAAAAAATATTTAACACGTATTTTTACATTTATTTTTCAAACAAGTACTAACGAAGATACAGTGCATTTAAGTAGCGCGTGACATCACACCTAGGAACAATTTTTACTTAAAATTGACGGCATTAGCCCCCACTCTAAATCTTCGATGCTCTTTATCTTTGTAATTTTTTGCCATCTTGATAAAGCAAAAAACACGTGTATTGTTAAATACAAGACACGTATTTTTGGCTTTATCAAGATTATTATAATTTTGTATAATCTTACTGACGGACTGAATTCTTTTTAAAATTGCAGTATTGAAATAGTTGTAGAAATGGAATAGTTATAAAAAACTGGCCAAGTGCGAGTCGGACTCGCACACGTAAGGTTCCGTACCATGATCTTTAAAACGGCCAAAAAAACATGTCTGTTGTATGGGAGCCCCCTTAAATATTTATTTTATTCTGTTTTTTTAGTTGTTTTTATTATTTGTTGTCGAAGCGGCAACAGAAATACATCATCTGTAAAAATTTCATCTGTCTAAATATCACGGTTCATGAGATACAGCCTGGTGACAGACGGACGGACAGCGGAGTCTTAGTAATAGGGTCCCGTTTTACCCTTTGGGTACGGAACCCTAAAAATTATAATATTAATATTAACAGTAATAACAGTCAATAATTACAACTTTAATGCCAACAATAGCATGCTCTGGAAGTCGATAATCAGAAGCTGACTAGCGAAAGCTCGTTTTTTAAATAGTTAAGGTAAGGAAAGAAAAACCTAAAAGTAAGATATATACAAAATCCGTTATTTTTCATACCAAAAAATATAAGTAAATGTAAATGCATGCATTTATTTTTGTAATGCCTGATGATGATGATGATTAGCTCTACTATACCCGATCAAAAACCTATAAAAACGAAGATCATCATATTTTTCACTTGACAATGCCTGCTGCCCAGTTATCATTTGAAGGATAGATACGTTGGTACTCCAATATCAATCGCTACGAATACGCGAGTAAGTTTAATAGAGGTACCTGCATTTCCTATAAAAACAAAGCAGATGCGTGCGTTTCCTCACAACTCCTGGATTAAAACCGAACAAAAAAAAATTAAGATTCAACATACAATCTCATAATAATATTCCCGCGCTAGGATTTACTTTTTGTAAAACAAAAACTGAATCAGGTGCCGTGCCATAGATTTTGGATGAATTAAATTTTATAGTATTTGGTTGCATTTGTGAGGGTTACAATAATCGTCTGGGATTGTTGGATACATTAACTGGGGTTTTCTTGTTGGAATTTAAACTTTGGGGTTTAGGGAATAAGAGTGTGTGGTTTAAGCCGGTGGGACATGCAACCCGAAGCCCTGTAGAGGTCGGAATGCGACGGCAGGTGCGCACGCGGGCCCGACCGAGCGCATAGTATGGATAAGGCAACGTCTGCAAATGAGAAGACTATAAGTAATTATCCTATGTAGATTTTTATTTATAACATCTTTATCTGCGTCCTTGGAAATAAAATGACAATTTTATTTTATTATTTAGATTCAACACATGATCAAATAGCAGATAATTTAGCATGTGTAGATCTTATAAAGAAATTAATAAGAAGTTGAAATCATAGTTTTCAAATATATTCATGAAAGTTATTGCCGCAGAAATAGGGATTTTTTGCGGCATAACCCTCGCCTTTTTTTTCTTGTAACAGTTTACACTAAGAATTAAGGAAAAAAAAAAATTGGAAAAAGGGTCTCGCACAACGCCAATTCATTTGACATATTATAATAAGACAGCATAAATAAAACTACAAATTATAGACGGATGGCACGCTGAACTCCGTCCCTGAAACTATAATATTAAGACAGGACTGATATTTTTTTTACATAAATCTATACGAAAACTATGTTCCCATGGCCGTACGCAGGGTCCAGGGGGGGCAATACAATATTATTGATAGTAAATAGACCAGCAGGTACCTTGGCACACGAGTTCCGCGGAGGGGGCAGCTGCCCTCCCTAGCACCCCCTATTTCAAAGATTTAATCTTTAAAATTTTAAAAGAATTAAAAATATTAATATTATATATAATAATATTATTTAATAATTATAATATTAATTTAATATTAATTCAAAAGAACATCTAGTGGACGCATCCACATTGTCCCGTCGCAGGCAGTTTTCGGGAACCACATGTCATTTCCTTTATGGCCCCATACGGGGAGGGGTGGCGCGGGCGATTCAATGAAAAAACATTCATTGTGTGGCCACCTCGAAGGGTTATTTTGCAAAGCATCCGAGCGCACACGTGATCCTATTATCTTAGCTTTGTTCCTTTGCTCTCTTGTCTAGAAACATTATGCTTACTTGAGCATTTAGACTATTTTTATATGTCTACATTTTTTCATAAATATTAAATTCTTAAAAAGTCAGGTATAGGTAAAAAAATTAGTCATTTCACAAAGTAAAAAAATCAAAATTTCTCAAGTTTCAAATGTACAAAACTAGTTTACTTAAAGTATTATTATTTAATCCATTGTTTATTATATATCCTATAATACTTCCTACTTATGATTACGAAATAAAAATTTGTTCATTTTATAAACAAAAAGTCATTTCCGGACGTTTTTTGACCAATCTAGATATAATGTGAGCTGTAGACATCCCTATCTATCATAAAATACCTTTAATAAATTTAATAAATGTTTATGCGTTTTCACTCAATCTAGATGCCTACCCAGATTATTAAAATTAGAACTTCCTAGAACGAAGTAGTAAATCCAGCGAGCTGGCGAGCGCCCGCTTAATCTTAAATTGTAATTAACTATCCGCATATCGTCATTGTACAGGTAACAATTGACCGTGCGCTCTGCAATAAATAGCCCCTACCTATAGAATACGAATAGCCATTTTATCAAATACACATCTACTGCAAACTACATTGCTGGCGAATGCCGCGATACGGACAATGTAGTGAATATGTCAGCTCGTACATACATAAAATGGTTTGCAAACAATGCCTCGTCGCTGAATGAGCGGTACTATCGGTCGAGTTACGAGCGCAAGCGCAGTCGCTCTGTCTCACCGACTCCATTCGTGACGAGAATAACCGCCTATCATGCTAAGTACTTACTAGGTGGAAACCGAAAAAACTCGGACGCTCTGCTGATTTATGGCCGCTAGTTAATAAGTCACCACGCCAGGCAGGCTGCTTCGTTGTCTCATCTGAACGATTCTATCGAGTAGGTATGCGGAATTTAGCGCGAAGAAAAATGTATTTCTGTAAGCTTGGGCAGCTATCTGAACTGTTCAGCTGTCAAAGTTTTAAAGGTACTATTCACGTGCCTTTGTGATTCAGGTTTTAGGTAAATTATTTTAGGATGTAAATAAAAGAGGACTGTCACACCCTGAAGAGTAGCATAAGCTAGGTTGTTCAATTATTTCGTTTCAAGTGTGTATGTATGCTAATAGTAGAGTTTCACTTAGAAAAGATACTAAACTTGTATCTCATCACAAAAGACGTCGTTTGCTATATGACGGTATAGTTTGTCGAAGTCATCCTTTATTACCTTTTAGGAATACTAAGTCTCAAAATATTGCAAGTTAGATTTAGAGCAGTTTCATAACAGGTCATGTACTTATCTAGATTTCGCATAAAATTAGGGCCTATCCTAAACAAAGACCAAAAAGTTTAAAACACTCTTATATGTTGAAAATGAAGTCTCAAACAAAAACAATAATCTGAAAAAGAAAATTATGTAAGTAATATTAATAAGTAATTGTCTAAATTACAACATTAGCAATTTAATATTTATAAATACGGCAGTTATGAATAACATTGTTCCGTTTAGGAATTGAACCGAAGCGTGTAAGGGCTCACCTGAACCACTGCACCTTGATGATCTTCAAAATATGTAATGCAAATAAAGATATGTGTTTTGTTCAAACAGGGCTGAATTTAATCCAAAAGTCGAGCCTGAGACTGGTGATAATATAAAAAAGCCAAGGAAGTAGCTAGTGGACATAACACTTTGTTTCCACTCGCCAGCTAGGACAGCGCACGCATCGCCCTCAGAAGTGGAACGCACATGCGTCGAACAGGACACACGGCGCATGCGCGAACATTAGCATGCACCAGCACGCGCACGCCGGAAGCCGCGCGCGGGAACATGGCCGCTCGCATCCAAGATGGCGGCGCACTTACCATGAATCGATAATTAACGACGATAACCGATTTCATATTTCGAATCCATCGCGCCTTAGCCGGGACCCGAGATGTGATGTAACTTGCACCATAATAAGACACCAGCGCCATCAGAATGCGCATCCCGTCGTGGTCCTTGAGATGCCCAAAAGGACCCGATGAAACCGATTGCTTGAATAATTAAACGCATTAAGTCCCCGGTTTTATGGGAGGCCGTTCGGAGAACCTCTGAGCATGTATGATTGTATTGTTTGATTGTTTCTTCTTTTCGGTATTCATTGCTGTCGTAACGCCATTACTGAGATTGAACGAGCGGAAGTATTGCGCGGGCATGTATGTCGGTAACTATTAATTTATGTACGTAATACATACCTACATACTAAACGCATCCCCTATTAACTCTTCATGTCTTATGATCAATAGCCATGAATGAGAAGCAGGTTTTTATTCAACACTAGCTGTGCCAGCGGTGTCACCCGCGTTTATGGTTAATATTATAAAGACTATTTCCGTCATACATGATTTCTATGTAACTTTAACCATTAAGGCTGCACACGCGACGGAAGCTTAAAAAATGGAGTAACTTCTCCCGTTTTCCCAACATTTCCCTTCACTACTCTGCTCCTATTGATTGTAGCGTGATGAAAAGTATACTATAACCTGCCCAGAACTATGAAGAATAATTGTACCAAGTTTCGTTAAAATCCGTCGAGTAGTTTTGGTTTCTATAAGGAATATACAGACAGACAGACAGACAGACAGACAAAAACTTTACTGATTGCATTTTTGGTATCAGTATCGATCACTAATCACCCCCTGATAGTTATTTTAAAAATATATTTCATGTACAGAATTGACCTCTCTACAGATTTATTATAAGTATAGATTAAAGTCCAGAGACTTATGACAACCAGCGATTTATCGAGATTTAATAAAAAAACACATAGTATGTATGTCGTAAAAGGCGACTAATAGTGTATGGGGTTTGGGTATGTGATTGTGTAGGCGACGAGCTAGCCACTTGTCACTACTTTTCCACAATTTTCCATTAAACCCAGACCAGTTTTATATTTGGCTGAATGTGGTTAAAGGGGCCTGCTAGACCTATGATTCTGCCTACCCCTTCGGGGATAATGGCCGTGATGTTATGTATGTATGTGATAAATAAAAACAGGCACAAAATTGCTAGCTCAGTATTGGTATACTGATTAACGATTTTTGATTGCGTCTTGACCTGCCATCAGCCAAGAGGTAGCTGAGATATTATTGCTGAAATACTAGGTACTATTATTTTATACTTTGATTGACTTAATTTGATAGTCGCATACATAGATATAAAATACATAGATGAATACCTGCGTACTATATAGCATACATTAATGCTACTACTTGCAGGCATTAAATTAAAAAATAATGTCTAATTGAAATCAACACCAATAAGATTTGTGTGCTATCAGTTGACACTGGCAACTCCAATTCCACCGATTCCAAGATGATATCAAAACACAACATGCGATGACAATAAGAAATATCGAGAGTCCAAAGGCGAAAAAACACCACACCAGATTACCAAAGATTCACGGAGACTTTTTACGGACAACGAGAGGGACGAAAGAAAGTGTCGACGGGGCGTCCAGGGCTGCCAGACTCGGGCCTTTTTGTTAAGGCCTACCTGTTCGATGTACTACACCTGGACACACCCTTGTACCTAATTGATCTCCTTTATTAATTACACGGGATGTTACAAACAATAACATCGTAACATCACACGTTAGCAAAAAAAGATAGATCTTATTAATATTTTATATATTATGATTTCAAGAAATTCATATACCTCCACCTGCAGCACGTGGTCTTCCAGATAAAAAGGCCCTCGTTGATATGCACTTAGCGAACAGAACGAGGGATCCCATGACCAGGCAATAACATCAGTATCTAGCATGGTTAAAAAAATATTTTTTTGGTCTTTTATTGCTTGGTGTTTTGCCTATTACGTAAGTGCGAAGAAATAAATGTGAGCTAACTGATTGACTGACGATCACCGCATAGTCTAAATTATAGGACCTAGGACATTGGAACTCTGCACAGATGCACAATCACGTAGCGTATGTGAGCACAAAGAACGGGTGTTTTTGATTTTTATCCCCGAAGATAATAAGATGGGGATTAAAAGGTGTCCACGCGGACGAATTAGCAGGCGGGCCACTACTCGCTTTAGAGAAGTGATGATCTGTCAGCCCTATTCTCGATCAGAGTGGCCAGTCATAGCTGAGTGCGCACGCTTTTTACACCACCCCCAGCACTCCACGGTCCGCCGCGCCATGCTCCGGAGCCGTCACGACCACCACTTTAAACGATCGCCGAACCTGTGGTGGTACCAGAGAGCTGTTTTTTTATCGTGACTAGTTTGGTTCTACACCGCTTGGGGATCAGTTTTCAATGGCCATCTTGGTCGATGTCCTTGAGATAAGTTGTAAAGTATTACTGGGATAAAGTTTCAAAAAAACCTTCACCCACTACATTACACCATCTGTCCATCAGCTCTTAAGGCTAGTAAGTTCTTCTTTGCCATGAATACTAGAAGGCATAAGGTTGAAGACGGGTAAGCGACTTCCAGAAATTTATGAACGTAAGAGATTGATTGAAAACATGGAAATTAACGCATATACCTACATTAAAACTATTCTATGCCAGACAAGTTGACAAATAAAGTGTGTTCACCATTGATTTAAATAGAGCTTTTGTCTCAAGGCGAAGGTTAATAACATTACCTTCGTTTACGTGTCTACAAAATAGATGTAGGTAGGTTTTTATTTCTATTTTAAGATTTCAAATTTGCCTTCTGACTTTCACCTATAAGGGCGAGTGTCTAGCCCTTATAAGTATTTATACCATTCGTACACTTCTTAATACCGGACTAAATTATTGGTAGGCTTGTGATACGTAAGTCATGAATTTTAGAGACTATACAGGTAATGCTATTACTAACGCAATTCGCCTATTGATGCCCCCTAAAAGGTGCTTACGAGCAAAATTTTGCGTAAAAAGCATTCATCTTCAACTGCTCCGGAAACGATCAAAGAAAAGAAGCTCTCACACTTAGCAATTTGTCAGATACTGGAACGCCAGCGCCCACGCTATTTAAGTTTATGCACCGAGTGTTCTGATACCATTAGGTATTCCGTGATACAGCCAGCCATCTGCCGCCTTCTAAACGAGTCTACTTACACGACGGTACAATGTATCGCTGTATCTGTATCTGCCAGTGCCCGGTGGTGTGACGTAGCACTTCGTGACGTCAGTCGCGGGAGCGGGAGCGGGCGAGGACGCTGACCCGCGCTCCAGCCCGGCTCAACCGGGGGCCTATGCACCAACCATTCGCGTTTTCTTATTACAAACCTATACTTAGAGACTAGTAAAAATGCGGACATTTTGTTTTTCTAATATCACACAAAATTAAAATTTTATAAAATCATAATTTATAAAACGCTTTTATACTGAGGACTATTCGGAGTTTCAGGAAATGACATGAAAAATACTAAAAATCAAATACCACGCCAGTGTAACATAATATCGGTTTAATGATATCGAAGAGGTAATGGCAACAAGTGACAAAATGGATTATGTCGAAAATGTATATTTTTTTTTACTTATTTTCTTTTTCCTTTATTAATTTACATAATTATTCAAGAGCAACCTATGCCAGTGAACAGAGGCCAAGGATGCATGGGATAAGAGGCAGAAAAGTATGATGCAACGTAACAAAAACTTTCATCAGATGCTGAAATACTGCAACCTGATTACCTGATGTGGGGTCAGTATCAAAAGTAATTGAAAATAATAATTTCATATTATATCCTGACAAATACCAATTGAAGAATATGATTAACTAGCGGTCCGCCCCGGCTTCGCACGGGTGGACAATTATTTTCGAACCTATCCTAACTTTCTATAGCCTATGCTAATCTGGGATGATGTAGCATTCTAATGGTAAAATAATTTTTGAAATCGGTCCAGCAGTTTTTGAGTTTATTCGTTACATACATATATATAAATCGTTTCTTTTTATAATACTTATTAATGTAGTCAAAAAGCATAGTATGCAGGTTTGTACGTATTCACTTTTCATGTGAAGTGACAGATGGACTAAAACTTACTAACAAAAATCTGGAAACATAAGATAAATTATCTTACTACACCAAACTATAAACACGAGGATGAGGATACATTAATATAATTAATTTTGGTAGCTATAGGTACTACTTATGTAATGAATTCATAATATTATTTTATTTTATTCGGCTTCTATGATGGTATATGGTTTAATCAGAAGATCTATAAAACTTACCTTCATCTCTATTAAAACACAACGGAAGAGAATAAAAAGATATTTTAAATATTCGATTCCATTTTCAATGTTGATATAATCAATAAATTTCGAGTAGTATGACCGTTATTATTAGCGAACACGAGAACAAATCGACTTTATGTCGATCGGTGCACGAATACATTCGGACACGCGTTCGTTATTCATTCCGCCCAGTGGCACATCCACAAGACAATTTGGCAACTTTTATTGATAATTTATCACTTGTTTACTGCAGTCGAACACCTTTCAATATGAACTTTACGCCGGGGAGATAAGAGCCCCCCGCGTCGCTTATCAACAAGTATCCAGTTACCTGCACGAGCTATAACGGCTTATCCACATTAGGGCTTGCTCCTTACACTGCGTTCTACTGGATCGCACATCGATATCTCTCTCTATCAATTAATAATTGCAGTCTCGACCAGAAGCCCTTTGCTGGTTTTCATCTCGTTAATTCATTTATATTCCTTTGCCCAATACCTACTGAGCTTTTAGGCCGAAGGAAAAAGTAACGTCCATGCCTTTATTTAATGAATTTTGGGTGGAGACATCGTGGAAAGCAGGGTTCTTACCTACCTCTATTAAATCAAGGCAGAACGTATTTTTAGGTATGTAAAAATACGTTCTGTCTGACTAATTGTAAGTATAATAAAATGAATACCCTGATTGTGATTCTAAAAGAATATGCTGACACAACAAGCAAGTCTTCTTTTAAGTTAATTGAGAATATCCTCAACACATACAAAGGTAATCCGAGATTATAGGTACTTTTAGGTAGCTGTATTATATCACACACCGATTCGCTAAAACTTACTGCGGCGAACGAACATAAAAAAATCTTGATCAACCCAAAATCAGAGTTCAATCAAGCGGCACACACGGCGTGTCAACAAGCCACCGGTATTAATTATTCGTCACTAATTAGCAGTTTCGTATCGGACGAGCGGGCGGCAGATCAGAGCGCGCCGTGCCGGAAACAGGAAGAGGGCAATCAACATTCCTAAAAATATCACACATTTGGTGTTCATCCGGCGCGCTTCGCCGCGGGACCGAGGGCTAAAGCAGGGCGCTCACTCTCAATTTTTTATGTGATCTAGACCGATCGCTATACGAACGAAAGGAAATACATTAGCCAGGCATTTCAGAGCAAATAGGAGAATGAGAAGTATTTGTTCAGAGTAAAAGGACATACAAAGGAAGAATTATTATTTGTAAGTAGGTTTAATTGCTGTAAAAATGGTAAATACTCAGTAATAAAATTTGGCTGGCAGGAGCTGAATAAGAGGAGCCAAAAATCGATCAGAGTGGCGAACATTTGGAGAGGCATATGTCCAACAGTGGACTGCAACAGGCTGATGATGATGATGAATAAAATTTGTGATCCGAATGCTCGTACCGGACAATGCCTTTAGATAAATTGTTCTTGCAATATAGGTACAGCAAGAACACAAGTACAAAACAATAATTATGATATGCTGAGAGATCCAATTAGTTTTATATCGCATAAATTGAAACCATACTACTTACCTACCTTACGACAACCGAAAAGGAAAATTGTTCTGGCCTTGTTTGAATACTTTCGTAAGATGATAGTTGTTATTAAGGCACACTTGAATACCTAGCTGAAATTGAAATAGCCCTGTAACTTATCAGTTGTCACACGACTAAAAAGACAGAAGGTGCTCTTAGCTTTGCTTCGTGATTTCAGGACAGTCCTCGACATCTATTTGAGGATGTAAGTATAAGGTATTATTTTTGGAATTGAGGATTCTTTTAACTGCTCTGTCACAGGAACTCTCATAATTCTCCTTTTATATTAATCTCATGTTATCTCATCCATTGCCTGGTTGAAGAACTTATTTTGTATAGAAATAGTATAGCATAAGACGAAGACACCCATTTTCCCGTGTGCATCATCCTTAATTTGCCGCGGAGTACTCAGTCAACAACATCTTTGTATTATCTGGGCTCGGCGCTTACGCAAATTACCATAGACAGCGGAACCAGTTGCGGAGTAATAAATCAGTTTAACCGAAAATTAACGTTTCGTAAACATTATATGATGAAACTATTTAATATATGGTTTCTTCACGCACCTGTAAGTTGCTTGCCCGAATCAAAATTTAGGTTAAACGATGACTGATTGAAAGTAGGTAGTAATTGGACATTTAATAATGAAGGGAGAAATCACTAGATATGATTTGCGAAGTATTTACAGCTGTAAAAAACAACTCGACTGTAGCAAAGAAACTTAAAATGAGCGGTGAAAAAAGAAATTTGGTTAAAAAGAACGTGTTTGTTTGAATTAAAAAACCTCTGCTCTCTCTCTCTCTTTCTCTCGGCCACATTAATCAGTCACTTAGAATACTATTTAATAGTTATCGTATTACGACTACTCTAAAATACGGCTCGAGTCCTTAATTTTTATAGACAATTAAATTAAAATTAATCGGATACTTTTTTATATATTTTAGTCAATATTTAAAATAAACTAGTTTACCAAATACACTCGTATCACGGTGTCCCCTTTCATGGAATTGATATCTTGAAATTAATTGCTAATGTCAACCCCATTTAAAATTTGCAAGATTATTATTCTCTTTAATTGAACAGCCAAAGGCTGGAAACCGTAAATTTTTATCGCTTATTTATTTTTATTGCTAATTTTATAGCATTCTACAACAGAATAACGTGAATTTCAAATATTTTTTAACGTGCCTACCGAATATCGTATTCCAAAACAAGTTATCAATCACATTCGGCCGCCTACCTTAATCTTACACGACCAGATACAATTAGGCGGCTTATCGCGCCATTACAATATGTAATAGCTGGTAACCGATAACATCGACCTGCTTATCACGAAAAAAAACGTTGAATACTTAACAAATCGTAATAATATTAGTTCAACACCGCCGCTGATATTACGATTCCCGACAAGTAAGCGGCTAGTACTCCCGGCACATAATTAGATAATTTCTATTATTTATATGCGATAGCGGCGCGCGGCGCGCATCGAAAAGGACGCTGCTTCCTCCGCGGGGGCGTACGAAGAAATCCGACGACGGTTTCTCACTATAGAGGATGTGCGCATCGGCACCAATGATTCGGTCAGCGATTCTAAAACCTTTTACACGCAGATAACTTGCTGAGGAAATAAATGGTGCTAGCAGATCAGCCTAAAAGCCATCCATCCAGGGATGATCTAACAAAACGTTCAGCTAGATATAAAAGCGGTCGGGCATGTATTTTAACTAAAGAGCACAAGTACCTGTTATAAAAATGCATCGAAATTCAGAGATATAGGTACACTAGGTAACTAGGTGCATTATACTCTTTAATTGGAATTTCATAAATAACAAAGGGAAAATTGGATCGGTAGGGTAGACTGGGTACGGTTGTGACAATTTTCAAATGATTGACTATAGCTTTTTATTTATGCTATTAATCTGAACAAAAAATGTATTCTAATGAAGTTTATTCATTGCTTAACGTATAAATATGAAAGTATATGTCTAAATCAAATGGTTAGTTCATAAAATGAAATTTAAAAAAAAAGGTAAATTGTCACAACCGTACCCACCCCAAGGGCGGTTGTGACAGTACTGGGGGTCAATAGTGACACGATGAAAATACTGTAATATGATCACAAAACAAGATAAAAATACTCTAAAATGCCAATAAAACACTTTAATTGCAAAAAATATTTATTTATTTTTATATAATAATCAACTAAATTATACTTTCCTAACAAAAGAAATAAAATCTTTGAACATTTTAATTTCTTACAACATATAAGGCACTATAGGATCTTTGGTTACAATCAGTAGTCTTCATTAGTACAGTCAGTCTTCATCTATACCCACTATTTAAGTACCTTAAAGTAATTATAACAGTCTGCACTTAAAATTAGTTAAAGCGGACTTAACAAATATAAATATATTAATCATGTTCATAATCACATTAGAACTTAAACTCTATTCTATTTTGAAACTAAACTCAAAACATAACAACGTGCTCAAAATCTTTTAAACAGGAACTCAAATATTTTTTTAGAAATGTAGCATGTGAAAATTTATAAAAGTAAGTTTGACAACTAATCTAATCCGACTCATCACAGTTGTGACAAATATAATACCGACTACCATCTGTACAGTCTACATGGGCCCAAAGGTTACACTTTCCTTGGCATTTAATCCATTTTTCGCCAGGCCTACTTTCAGAATATGGACCAAGGCATACCAAACAAAAATATTCTTCTTCATCTGATATTGACGGTGATTGTTTCCTTTTCGTAGCTTTACCTTTTCCTTTTCCTTTCGGCTCATTGAGATTTTTTTTGATGCCCTTTGCCTTCTGTCGTTTTTCTTTTGCTTCATATTCTTGCCTGACTGCCTCTTTTTCAGGCGTGTCCGTGTAAATCGTAGACTTCTTGGTTCTAGGTCCTCGCGTTTTTCTTTGGGAAGCTTTTGGAAAAGGCCGAACAATTTCAGGAGAAAAAACTGATGGTATGGCAGAAGTAGATGGTTGAACATTGCTAAAATTTTGGCTTGGTGTATTGTCTAATATAGAAGGTGAAAGTGGTGGACTTTTATTATTAGGTCCAAAATTCTCAGTAACAAAATTTTCTTCTTGAATACAGTCAAGGTTGGCAATATTTACTAAAAATGGTGCTATGGGAGCATCCTCTTGATTGTCAGGGATTGGTCTGCTTATTACAGGTGATGGTGCTGCAGGAGAAATATCTTCAGTGTCTGTTCTGCTTGTTGTGTGAGATGGTATTACAGAAGCATTATTTTCAGTGTCAGGATTTGGTCTAGTTCTTCCAGGTGACGGTACTGCAGGAATATTGTCTTCAGTATCAGGGTTTGGTCTGTCGGTTACGAAAGAGGGTGCAAAGTCAATATCTCCGAACAGATTACGGTTGTATGGATATATCCCAGTTTTCATAAAACCAGCCTGTATGTTCGCCTGTGTAAGAGCCAGAGGCATAGCAATTTTGATGATACCTGGTATATCATATATTGTCATCGTTTTACCAGGGTGGCTTCGCATCCATCCATCGCAAGCGGTGTTAATAGCTTTTTTTAAAGGTCCGAAGACAGACCGGTCGAGAGGCTGAAGCTTGTGAGAGCAATGTGGGGGAAATGAAAGTAAAGTGATCCCGTTTTCTTTACAATAATCTAAAGTATTAATGTGAATGTGCGATGAATGATTATCAAGCACGAGTAACACTTTGTGAGTTAGTGAAGCATTACAAAATTTCTTAAAATGTTTAAGAAATTCTAAGAAGGATAGATCTTGCATCCAGCCGGAAGGGTTTGCAGCTCCAACAGATCCAACTGGTCCGTCCCTCACAAAGTGGTCGTGGTAACGAACACGAGGAAAAATAAAAAACGGAGGCATGGTATTTCCCAAGGCGTTCACTGCAAAAGCTACCGTAACTAACGTGCCCCGTTCAGCAGAAGTAACGGCTCCCACTTGCCGCGTACCACGTCTTGCAATGACTTTATCAGGTTTTTGGACCGTAGTGACGCCTGTTTCGTCGACATTGTAGATATCCTGTGGCTCGTAAGGATGTCTATCCATAACAACTTGCAAGTTGTCGTAAAAAGCTTCCACATTTGTTTTATTAAAACTAGTTGCCCTTGAAAGGCTTGTAGCTTGAGCTACTCGAACAGATAGAGAAGGATTTCTATTCAGGAATGAACGGAACCATTCTTCGCCTGCCATCTCATTCTCAGCCCAAGTAGCAGGTCGCTTTAGGTTATATTGAGTTGCAAGCTCAAAAGCCAACTTCCGCACCTCTTTTGGAGTAAGTCCGAAATAAATGTCCGCGCAACGCTGTAAATATTTTGACAACTGCTGCTCTTGTTGTTCGGAAAACACTTTATTGTGAGCAACATACCCCATGCTAATGCTATTGTTTTCATTATCGCCCGTGCTGGCATTATCGCGTTACACATACCTTAATAGTGACATGCGATTAACATCATGCATTTCCGCAGCTTGTCGCAAAGAAGTCCCGCGTTTAGTTTCTTTGTAAGCATCTTCATACTGATTCAAGCTGCACTGTGCTCTTGTAGTCTTTCGTTTGCGTATTCGAGGCATCTAAAACAATAAACAACCGCTTTTACTTATGTCACAACCGTACCCAGTAAAAATGTCACAACTGTACCCACAGATCGTTTTAATAAAAGAAATACGACCACGTCAAAACAAAATAACCTACAATAAATGTAACCACTGATATTACACTGCTACTATTTGATTTATATCAATGAACAACACTCAATACCCTATCAGTATACATGTAATGGCAATTACGAAATAATAATGAATCAAAATACTTACTTTTTGCGTTCAAAAATCAAAATGTGCTCCTGGTCACGTACACTCTGCGCGTCGGATGACGCAACACTGTGACACAGGTTGAGACGTGCAAGGTGCCCGTTTTTCCCCTTGCACGCCCCCCGCTAATCCCTATATTTTCGACAATATAGCGACTGTCACTACCGTACCCTGGCACAACCGTACCCAGTCTACCCTACCTATATTAAACAGCGTTAGGCGATTCAAGGTTAGGTCTGCAGTCGACCCGTTGTTGTTGTAGGTACCTACCATTAAAAAGCTCTAAATCAAATTCTGGCAATATTCGAAAAACACTCTTGTCTCTTAAAAACTTAGGAAGGTAGCAATGCAGATTACTATTAAGTAACTTCACGAAGGAAATAACTGGTAAAGAAGTATATCTAAGTATTTTCCTTACAGTTTATGTACATATTTAAAAACTACACAAGACACAATCTGAAGGTAGCTAAACCACAGAGTCCCTAAAAATCTGTTCAAACTTGGGGTTTGTTCCAAGTTTGAAAAGCGCCGATTTAATTAACAAAAAGTTCCTGTCGTGACTTTTCCTGCGGGTGACGTTCGCCTGCGAGCTTTACGTTTCCTCTATGGTAATATCGTTAAACGTGTCAGCGTACTAATGAGATACGGTATCGAGTCACGAGTCTACGCTCAGCCTGTGGCCAATACGCCTCGCAATAAGCATTGTTTTTGATATTATGTACCAGTTGATTCACTGTTCCGCACTTACGGTTGAAAGGAGGAAGTGTTCACTACACTTTACATGTAACTATATAGTAGGTACGTATTAGGTACATTTTAGCTCATTTGAATTTGGATTGAAGAACTATCGACCCATTTCCCTTCTAAGCCATGTCTATAAGCTGTTTTCAAGAGTGATCACGAACCGTCTTGCGCGAAGATTCGACGAGTTTCAACCGCCGGAACAGGCTGGATTTCGGAGCGGATACGGCACTATAGACCACATCCACACAGTGCGGCAGATTATACAGAAGACCGAAGAGTACAATCAGCCCCTGTGTCTAGCATTCGTGGACTATGAGAAGGCCTTTGACTCGGTTGAAATCTGGTCTGTTTTGGACTCTCTGCAGCGATGCCAAGTCGATTGGCGATACATCCAAGTGATGAGATGTCTCTACGAAGCCGCCAATATGTCCGTCCAAGTACAAAATCAGCAAACAAGGCCTATACCATTGCATCGAGGAGTGAGACAAGGGGACGTCATCTCCCCGAAATTGTTCATAAATGCAATGGAGGATATGTTCAAGACGCTGAACTGGACAGGACGTGGCATCAACATAAATGGTGAACACATCTCGCACTTGCGATTTGCAGATGACATCGTCATAATGGCAGAGACGCTGCAGGACATACAACAGATGTTGAATGACCTAGCTGACTCTTCTGTACGCATCGGGCTTCGGATGAACTTGGATAAAACCAAGGTCATGTTCAATGAACATGTTCTACCGGAACCGATTGCGGTTCACGGCACCGTCCTCGAAGTTGTTCAAAAATATGTGTACCTCGGGCACACATTGCAGTTGGGTCGAAACAACTTAGAGGACGACGTGAATAGAAGGGTTCAGTTGGGTTGGGCAGCGTTTGGAAAACTACGTCGAGTCTTCTCATCGTCCATCCCACAGTGGCTAAAGACGAAAGTCTTCAATCAGTGCGTCCTACCTGTTATGACATACGGAACCGAGACCTGGACACTGACGGCACGACTGGTTCACAGATTTAAAGTCACTCAGCGGGCTATGGAAAGAGCTATGCTCGGCGTTTCTCTCAGGGATCGAATCCGCAATGAGGTGATCCGGCAGAGAACCAAAGTTATCGACATAGCTCGCAGGATTAGCAAGCTGAAGTGGCAGTGGGCTGGCCATATCAGCCGCAGAGCCGACAACCGTTGGGGTAAACGAGTTCTGGAGTGGAGACCGCGCCTCGGAAAACGTAGTGTAGGACGCCCTCAGGCCAGGTGGAGTGACGATTTGCGCAAGACGGCTGGCAGGATCTGGATGAGAATAGCCGAAAATAGATCAGAGTGGCGAACATTTGGAGAGGCCTATGTCCAGCAGTGGACTGCAACAGGCTGATGATGATAATGATGATGATGTTCTTTATGTACCTTCTGTACTTTTTTAGAAAGTAATATAATAAAAGGTATATTAGATAAGCTTAGGAGAATATGTCCAACTTTAACTGATATAATTCTTATAACGTCCTTATTCAATGTACATAGTTACATTAACATATGTAATTAGAAGTATGATTAATATAATGTACTCATTTCAAGGATGAAACAATTGAATTACTCTAACTAACTAACTGACAAAACTTGACACCACTTCCCTAGCGGGGTAGGCAGAGAGAATTAATTACTTTATTTTTCAATTATTGCGCAAAATAATGTTAA
Source organism: Glyphodes perspectalis (assembly GCA_951394215.1). Taxonomy (NCBI): domain Eukaryota; kingdom Metazoa; phylum Arthropoda; class Insecta; order Lepidoptera; family Crambidae; genus Glyphodes; species Glyphodes perspectalis. The sequence goes on along the minus strand of OX596206.1, from coordinate 5,690,756 downwards.
GTTTAAAGAAAATCTCTATTCCCATATAAAATACTTTAAAATTAGCACCGTGAGTGATGAACAAAAATGCCATAGAATGAATACATATAGCAAATTAATCGGAATTAACTAGATTTTTGATTGTCGAGTAAGATCAATCATGATCTGAAGCAATATACTTACTTACAATTGATAAAAGCATTTTCTATTTCATGTAGTTTTGCTGCTATGCAAAAATAAATCAATTAATAATAATATACTACATTGTCCCAATTTATAGAAGTCGCTTTCAGAATGGAAACGCCGTATCACGTACGTAACGCCCCGTATTTAGGGGCCATCCATAAAGTACTTCACTTAGGACCCCTCCCACCCCTTGTCACACCATGTCACACATCGTAGAACCCCTCCGTCCCCCTTTACGTGTGACGTACTTTATGGATGGCCCCTAATTACAGTTATTGCAAACAATCTAACTATTCTATTTAACTTAATTCATTATTAATAAACCAAGGGAGTTCAGGTGTAGGTATAAAAGAAACAACTATTTTCAGTTACTTACACTCTATATTTAAGTTTCTAACTTAATAATACTTGCAATGTTCCCTTATTCACAATTAAAATAAAAATACAATGCCACACTTTGATTAGATTAATCTATGTTTAATATGGCTATTTCCTGATGTTTTTAAAATGCTGCTTTCTTCTGTTATAAACTGGTAAAAAAGTATTATAATCTCTATTGATGTTACATACACACATACAGAATATGCTGAGCAATATTTCATTTTTGTAGGTAGTAGTAGGATAGTAGCAGATAATTTGACCCATGATCAAGTGTGAGGGTTTTCAAAAAACAAAAACCGCCAGATGGCGCAAGGGAGTCTCGCGGTCGTATCACTGTCACTATTGGCTCTTTGTTGACAGCACCCTTCATAATGTGACACGTATGTCAGTTTATTCTGACGACTAGCCAATGAAGAGGGCGTCAAGACCGCACGTCACAGTCACTCCATCTATCTGATGTTTTAATGAAAAAAACCCTTATTGAATAGCTCAGTGTATCCTCTATGCCTTGTATCTATTACAAGTGTTCCGTGACTTTTATTACACATTTCATAGTTACAAGTTGTTTGAGGCCAATTTTAAATAGTCGGATAAATTTAACAGAACAACAAAATAGATATTACACATGCGAGTACGGCCAATTTGCTTTCAAAACAGGTGATGGCATCTTAAAATGTTGATAATAGTCATATATCGAGCTGTTATTTTTTACCCGACTGTTAAAAAATCAGCCTTAATCTTATTTTTCTCTTTAAATTTAATGAACTACTTTAATCTATCCAATTTTAAGGTCACTTGTGTACTATGATATTTTTGGTAACAACTTGTAATGGAAGAAATATATTTAAAAGACAATGTATGTTTAGTACATTCTATGTTTAAAGGAATGCGTTTTAGTTTAATTTTGATTATGTTACTCTAACTATTAACTCCCAAAAAGCATAATTAATTGAGCGGTGTAATGATATCTAGTAGTTTTAAAAATTGACCATAATAAAGTGAATTTTTTGTTATCAAGATACATAATGCACATAATTTATATCTACACAAAATCTATTGTCGCGTTTTACAAATCAATTTAAATAGATGCCGCCGCGTCTACTCATGGCAAAAGGTGCTTTACAGTTTATTTTTTGCATTTGTTATATTAATAGTTTAGTTAGTTATTATAATATTCCGAAAAAAAATTACAACTACATATTTGTAATTTTTTTAAATTATGTGTCAAATTATACATGTGTATGTTTACATATCACAAATTGAAATCCGTTCGCAGCGTATGTTCAGGCTAACTCGGAAATCAATGTATTTATAAAAAAATACAAAACGACTATACTAATAATACATACTTAGTGCTACACATGTATAGTCGGGACGGGTCGGTAGTAATTACAAATTAGCTTACATTCAAATTTATGCGAATTCATTATAGGTAGGCACAAATTGCAAAAAAAATTGTTCGCGACATATTGATTTTTAATGGTAGCACACGCTCATTATATTTTTATAGTAATATTAATGCCTGGTATCGCCAAGCATTACGATTAAGTAACTTTGAGAGTTACAAATTTGAACTTGACAGCCAACAGTCACCTCTGGAGTGTACAAATATCAAACAGACATTGAACATTCAAATTCGCATTAAGCAACATCAATTTAGGTTTATATCTAAAATAAACAAATATAATCATCAATACGCAGGAACTTAGATAAACGAACATACATTAAAATTCTGAGATTTAGTGATTCCGTAAAATTATGTCTATGAATATTTAGGTAATGTAAAAAGGCTAAGAATAGGGGCAGTATTAAACTACATATTTTATATACTAAGTGCATGTGCAATTGCCTTGTGCGATTCTACACCTATTTATTATATAAAGCTTCTATATATGTAATCAATACACAACAGAACATCTATTTTATAGCAATACACTGTCTTGTCCTCGTTATTGTAAAAAAATATTAAAATAAATGACTAGGAAATGCATCAATGTGTTAAGTGCGAAACTTAAATATAAAACAATCTCACGCGTGACGTGGTGATGAGCAAATCTCCATCAAAGAATTTCGTTTCTATGACGACATTCCCACTGAAAAAAAAGAAAAATACATTTTTAGATTTAATAGAAATCGCAGCCAAAACCGCCTCAGCAATAAAAAGGGTTAAAATAACTACCAAATAAGAATCTGAAATTTTTAGTACATCGCTCAGCAGTTTTTACAGCTACTCAAGTCAGATTTAAATAGAATTAGAGTTGATGTCAAGTAGATTGGATTGATACCGAAACTAAACTAAACATAGATCCTTCATATAGGTAATAAAGTTTTGTTGGACAAGAAGAGAAAAAGGAGATTAACAACTTCAAAATTAATACAGGAATTGGAGGACAATCTCATTGAGAAAGTATAGTAGTGAGTACGAGAGTCATGTTGAGATAAATTAAGATAATTACTTCAAAACGTTCGCAGGCATCATCTGGGACTCTGGCGCAGACTCGATGACGGACTGCCAGGTGTTGCAAGAGTTGGAGATCACATATCCAAATTCAAAGAACCATTCCTCCAGACAACGGCCCTTGAATAGGATTTTCTGTAACAGGAAATAAATCACAATTGAAATATTGTTTAAGTATTTGACTGATGTGAAATAAATAAAGACTGAAATTTAAATATTTTTTTATTAGAGTTGCAAAGCATTCAATGCCTATTTTAGGCCTACTTTTATATAATGCCTACTTTAGCAACTTAAAGTATTTTTGGCAACCTAAAGTATCATAGCAATCTAAAGTATCATAGTACAACAAAGTAGGTGACGATCTCTTCACTTAAGTTCTAACACTGCATAACTCAAAATGGTAAAATTTTCAGTAGACCTATAAAACTGTATCACTGAAAAAATCTCAACAAATTAAATTTTAAGTATATGAAGTAAAATATAAAGGCCTAGTCTTAACAATAAAGCAGTATACATTTGATCCCCTAAATAGATCCATCTAAACCAAATAAATTTTGAAATATGCAGTGTTAGAACTTAAGCAACAACATGAATAAATAAAGTTTAACATTCTATGATGTGCTTTTTCACAATTTACCATCATATCCAGCCCAATTTTATTTTTGCCTGAATGTGGTTGAAGTCGCTTGCCGGCCCTTTGACACTGCCTACCCCAAAAGCAAGTATTTCATCCCTTCATAGACTCATAAGGATTGGTTAATGTTAATATAAATTTATAAAAATAAAATCAAAATAAATCCAATTATATCTTTAAATATAAAAAATTGATAAAAAGGTATTTTATCTAAATCAGCTTCCTATTAGCATGGTTATTACCATAACCTGCTACACTCATTACTTAGGACTCATTATCAGATCAAGTCTACTTGTACTGAGATCCTAAAGAATGATGAGCATCAATAACTCAACAAATGCCAATATTTTTTACTAAATCATTTTAATTGAATCTTTTGATAGGGTCTTTGACAAATAGATAAAAATCTTCAAATTTTAAATTTGTATACTTTACCTGTTCCAAGCGAAACTTTTCCATAGACTCGACTGAACTAAAGTTCATCTCTCGTGAAACCACTCTGCACTTAAGAATCCGCTTTGGGACTCGGGCTTCATGCTCCACATCAGGGCTGGATAGATCTTCATTATACTGCCACAGTATCTTCCCTAATAACCATAGTCAATTAATTACTTGTGACACTTTATGCATTAAGATTAACAAACAAAATTCATAGTATTGTAAATTACCTGTATCACCATCACGCAAGTTCATCCAATTACTGTTTTAATGAAAGCTAAGGAATTTAATGAATTCAATACATGTTTTTAACATTTAACATAATTTATAAGGAAACAATGAGTTTACATAAGATTGTGTAAAAAATACATCTAAAACTATTGTATAGTACTGAGACAGTGGTGTAGCTAATCCTATGTGGGAACCAAAAGGGTATCAAAAGTATTGATATGTCCTTTTTATCATCAATATAACCACTGTAGACAACTTTTACGAATGTTTCAAATGTATGGGCCGCTATAGAGTGGGAGCCCCATACCATTGATATAGCTGATACGGCGATAGCTATGCATCTGTACTGAGAACTATAAGGGCTACTTAGGCAACTCTCTGACCAAAATGCACATATGAATTAAATTTTCTTCCCAATTAATCTACTTATCTAGAATCACCCAGTACCAATCAATCTGATCAAGCTAGTCACTATAGGAAGAAAATAAGGATATAATGTATAATAACCTTAACTAAGGTATTTAGCTGCTGAAACTGTTCACAAAGACAAAGACTTTAATTGTAATTGTGGTATTTAGCATGTATGTCATGTTAAATACCACGTGTCATACACTGGTACGCAATCCCTTCAAATAATCACGATGTACTACATGTTTTACTAAAGATTGGCGTGCCTAATACCTTGCGTTGATGTTATAATTTCTAACTAATAAGATCTTGTTTTATACAAACTAGAACAAAATCCCACAACAAAAGTGAAAATGCTAACTGGCTAAGCTAATAGAATTATAAGGTAACAACGGCATCATTAAAATGTTGGTTTGTTTGTACAAAAGGATACACTTGGAAACCATTGAGAATATCTTTCACTCTCTTCTGCTTATTTTCTTCTGTGGATATGACTTCCATCATGATGTCAAACACTTATTTAATTTATAAAGTATTAAACTACGCAAAAATACCACAACGCAAAGCGCTTTCAAAAAATTATCTGAAGGAATCTCGAAATGATTTGTAAATGGGGAAAGTTTGACGTTTTATATTGTCAATAATAATCTGATAAGTAGTGGGGAGACTTAGCACATTATTAGTTAATCGATTGATGAAAGTGATTTCGTAATCGATACTACTCGCACTACTTGATTTGTCGTGTTAGCTAGGTGTTATCGTGTTGTGATTAGTAATGATCTTTTACAAATCACTGCATAGTATAAAATAAAGTGGCTTTCCGCTGTCTGTCTGTCCCTATGTATGCTTATAACTTTAAAACTACGTAATTGATTATGATGTGTTTTTTTTTTTAAATAGATAGAGTGATTTAAGAGGAAGATTTAAGTTTATAATTTGTTAAGTTTTTGTATACATTGGTTAAAATATAACGATATTTGTTGGAGGTGTCGGAAAAAAATAAGCCGTCTGGGAGCTTTAAACGAAAACCCTTTGAGAAATAACACAATAATGTATCGTGGAATTATGTATCATAATTAGGTCTACAGAAAAGTCCACCATAGCATATGTCTATCTTTTATGGATAACGTACTATATCTATTTGAATACTTTGAAAAATGGGCAATTATAAAGCGGTAATTGGAAAGTTATTTACAAAAAGACGGTATTAATTCATATCATTTAAAATACGTTAGTTGGCATAAGAATTTCATGAAGAAAAATATTTCCCTTACACCATGCAAATTAAATTAACACGTTAGGAGATAAAACAAAATCGAACGAAATACATTTCATGTCGCTGTGATTGGACCAGTTACCCCGCGCCTCGCGTCCGAGCCGGGAGGGTCCGAAAGTTAGGTAGTATAACAATGTATGGTGGAATTATATATTATGTATGTATCTTATATATGCCTACAGAAAAGTTTGCGATGGCATCTATACGTTAAAGATAACTTCGGATAAAATAAATGTCCACCCGTGCGAAGCCGGGGTGGGCCGCTAGTTTATTTATTAATAAACTGCGATAATTTTTTAAGAATATTGAGCCATCACAGATTTAAATCAAAATCTCAAAAAACCATTACCCATACAAGCCTAAAGGGCCCGAGCTTGTTGTCCCGTGATTGTGCCGAGAGACATAATAATAATAAAAACACAAGCAGTATAGCTGAGATAAAAAATAATTTACACCACAATAATAATAAATGTAAAATTGGGATGATTATCCCATGCTTTGCTAATATTGTTCCATTCCATTACTAGGTTAGCTTAAAATAACATTTACTTATTTAAAAAATTCTATTAAAGTAATGTATTATTATTTATTTTTTTATACTATAAGCTTTTCAAATAGTTAACATTAATTAAATATATTATCTATTTTGTAAAATATTTTGTCTAAATGTATTTTCACTTGTTGGACATCACATTTGCAATCGAATTAGGTTTATGAAATTTATATCGAATTTATTCGCGATAATCGATTTAGTTACATTAAACTCATATCCCTATTGACAATCTATGACAACGTCAAGTGATAATCAGAAGTTATCGCACTGAGTTAGTGTATTTTGACCATTTTGTTCTTAAATAATAGACCCAGGGAAGAAGTTATGTAGTAAAATTAAAGTATTTCGTTCCGATCTACGTAAAATACTAATTCTTGAAAACATGAAAAATGTAGTTCCTAATTTTTTTGGGTACTGTCTATAATTTATATGTATGAATTCTAAATGATACGTTACCTACTTATGAAACTTTTACAATACTACAACAAAGACAAGATAAATAATATTTTCTATTTATTTCTTGTGAATACTGCAGGTAACTAGGGAAACGAAATGTGCCCATGTTCAAAATGGTTGACAGATCGTAGAACAGAACAATTTTTTTTGTGTACCTAAAAACCAAGTTTATTTTGTTAAACATTTGATTCTGGTTAGTGGTTACATTGTGAATGTTCTATATTTTATTGCATTTATATTATTTGTGTCTTAGAGGGTGTTTAGGACTGGAGAGCATTAATTTCTATGAACTCAAAAAGTGAAACTGACGAAGCTTCAAGGTAATTTTTCTGTGATTTTCTTGTCGTTGGATATTTTTACGGGTTATGGAGTATTGTCACTTTATAAACATTGTATCAAAACAAAAGATTCGATTATAGCCATAATTTTATTCTGCGTTATAAGCTGACAAAGGTTAGGTTATGCATTACTTGCTATTTTTGCCCTTTGTTTTGATATGAAGTTTCTATGAAGACTCGAGATTCCGAATAAACATTCCTGGTCATTTGTATCTTTTATATTTTAGGGGGAACGAAGCATCATCGTCAAACAGTAATTTGGCCCCAAACGATTCTGAAGGTCAACCTACTACAAGCTTATGCACACCAGCAGATTTAAACAACACCCAAGACATTATGAAGCGTGCCGCTGCTAAACAATTATTTGAAAGGTATTTTTACCAAGTATTGGACGGCTGTGGAAACCCCAATTGTGACAACCAGTACTGTGCCTCAAGTGGAGAGGTAAATAAGCTTCTATTTACATTTATATTCAAGGAGTAAATATCAATACTTTGATGTGTTTAAATAATTTTGATTGTAGGCAAGAAATTTAACACCAAATGAAGCTGCAGCTGAGGCCATTAAACTATTTTACAAAGAGGCCCGCCTTTGCGACAGTCTTCCTAATAAAGTGCCACGGACAGAAGCTAGCACATGTGAATCTAGTGCTAGGTAAGAGTAATATAGGCTGTTTGTGAAATGTTTACTAATAAACTTCCATTATGGCACAGTACCATTAAGTATTACTAATCATTAATTATTAAATCACTATGTAAAGCAAAATAAATTTAATTGTATTTTGTACTATATGCACAATATCATCTTTGCATCATGTCCAAGGATTTTCATTAGGGATTCCCAGTGGCATGAATGCATACATCTTTAGTCTATTTCATATTTCAAATTTCAGATGTTACTATGTTATTGAGATTATGGGTTTTTAATTTACATATTTTTTAGCTGTCGGTATCATTCATCTAATATTAATAACAATATAATTTCTGAGATACAAAGATAGAAAGAAAAGATAAAAAGACAAAATATATTGCAAGAGTAAATTGATTTATCAACAAAGAAATTACATATACCATCACAACCCCAATCCCAAAGGGATATGCAGAGTCCAAGTAGCAGTAAGCTCCCTGAGCCACTTAGCCAAATACTAAAATTGGGTTTGGGTTTTATTGTTTATTTTTATAAATAAATAATAACTCTTTTGCATCTAACCCAGCCCATCGTCTCCTGTTGGTCTTGGACTTAAAAAGAATGTACCAACTGTGTTTCTTGCTTAGCATAAAGGGGCCTGCTGTCCCTTTGACTTTGCCTACACCTTCGGGGATATTGGATGTGATGTTATGTTATGTGTGTTGTAATAATAACTCCTTACAACACCAGCTATTTACCAGTAAAAGGCCAATCAATATCATTTAAACTGTTTCAGAGATTACCTATAGTAAATAGAAAACTAACTAGGTAATTAGCTTCACCTATAATAAATAGACAGCAAAAATATTTATTTCTTTGTTTTAAGTACCATAATAAACATACTTATGCATTCAGTAATGAGCTGTTATTTTACCATTACAATTTTATTCATCAGATATTGTTATTTATTTTTGGTCACTAAGAGTGTTGAGTTGGTATAATACATTTATCATTGAAGTAAGTCATATGACTTATGTCGCCTAACATTTGCAGCACATGTTCAGTGACAGAGGCAAATGAGACAAAAGATAACAAAGATAACACTGTAGAGTCTCCCACGTCCAGCACAGCAGCACCACAGGAGAGCTCCTCAAAAGTAGTGGAACCAGAAACTAGTCATAATGTATCTCAGCAAGAGGATTGTAAAAGTGTTAGTCATAACAGTATGTATTTCATTAATTTAATCACTATAGCATGCAATCCAATTCTCTTATAAAAATTGTGTTTAAAGACCATGTATTAGAAATATGCAATCAGTAGCTAATTTAGTAAAACATTTTTCTTCTTTAGTTTTTTTAAGGAAATAATTAGTTAATTAATCTCCTGTTTCTTCTGACTAATAGCATAATATCTTAATGAAATTTACCCTTTTCCAAAAATCACTGGCTAATTTGTTCAAGTAAAAAACTTTCTTCTAGGATATTAAAGGAAATAATTAGTTAATTAATTTGACCCTTTTGCAAAATATTATTGCTTCATTATCCCTAATTATCAAATGATTCCATTTCTTTTGATTCCAACAAAGGTTCATAGAAGTACCCAAATTGTTGTTAATGGGAAATTAATGTTTAATGATCACTACTTAATCAATCAATATAAATATAAGTATAAGTTTTTAAGGTAATACATTCATTATTTGTGTGTTCTCTTGCGTTGAAACATGTCTCTTGATATCAACCCAGTAAAATTGAGTGCTAAGGAGAGGTATCAGTCATTGATTGATGAGCTTGATGCATTGATTCTGTCTTTGCTAGATGGAGCGCCGCTCACGGAAGAACGTATCTACCAGTTGTGCGATGAGTGTCTACAGACGAAGATGCCTCAACCATTGGTGAGGGCTCTGGGAGAAGCTTTCACGCAACCAGCTATATTAGCGCGATGTTTTCAAAGTAAAGTACCTCATGACAGTGATACTGATGTTGTTAAAACAGGTTGGTGATTTGTGTATTTTTCTTAATCTAAACCCTATTGTAAAAAAACTGAGGATACAAAAACGTTATTTTAAATTTCTGTAATTTGCGTTTGGTTAAAAATTTATTTAGAGTTAGTTGTCTGCCTAATGTGATTAAAAAATAAATTATTACATTCTTCCTATCACATCTTTGATTGTAATCATGATATGTTGCTATTCATAAAAGTTCCTACTTCCTTAAAGAAGTTTTTACTATGTAGCAAAACATAGTAAAAACTTCTTTAATTATGATTTTCTCAATTACAGATAAAGAATCCAAGGCAATGTGTTCCTCAAGCGACCCAGACAAAGATGTGGATAGTGTCACTGGGCCTGGGTTAGATGTAGCCTCGTGTCGCAGAGCCTTTTTGTACCTTGCTAAAGTGAGTTTCATAGATTTTTTTTTGTACATACATAAATAACATCACGCACATAGTCCCCGAAGGGGTAGGCAGAGTCTTGGTAACAGGCTACTTTAACCACATTCAGCCAAAAACAAAACTGGGCTGGGTTAGACGGTAGGTGGATCTTTGGACAGTTAAAAGTATTCAAATTTCTACATCCTTATTAGTTTGTTAACGTCACTTGAAGTTCAAAGTGCTTGTGGTTAAAAGGCATTAAAAATTGTGAATTAACAAAATTTTTCAATATGCCATTGCATTCGTATTTAATTCCTTTACTTATTAAGCAGTGGCGTAAGAACATCATATACCATTTGAGGCCCATTGCAATTTCATAAGTTGGGGTCCTCAATCAATACTAGTATTTGGTTTCAATCCCCTGTGTCATCTACATATGTAACACACAAATTGGTGGTAGAATCACTTTTTTGTATTATGACTATTCATAAGCGCTTTAGTGGAGCCTACATGAATAAAGATATTTCTACTTCAATTGTCACTTAATATGTGAGGGACACAAATACTAAACACTAGTATCACTTCCAGGTGCCATCAGAATACTACAGTTCAGCGTTAGTCACAGCGCTGACGACGCTAGCCGAGAACCTGGAGATCGACCTGCGGATAACGAAGAAGATGAGCATGGAGGACGCGGTGAACTGCTTCGTGATCGCGTTCGAGGTGCCCGACCTGGGCTGCAGCGACTACCTGGAGATCGCGCTGCCGGCGCTGTGCCACGCCGCCGAGCACTTGCCGGTCAAAGGTAACACAACACAACCGCTCTATAACCGATCAGTTTTTCTCAACCTTTTTGTACCGCTTGTTTTATTAAGTAATAGCTTCTGCCCGCGGCTTCGCTCGCGTGGTACATCAATGAAACATAGCCTATATGTTATTCGGGTGAATGAGCTATACTATATTAAAGTTTCATTCAAATCCATTCAGTAGTTTTTTTTTGTGAAAGAGTAACAAACATCCATCCATACATACAAACTTTCGTTTTTATAATATTAGTAGGACTTCTAGTTGGCACATAAATATAGATTGTTACGAACCTCTACTATCATAACAACAGGTTTTATTATCGAATTTGTTAAACAGTCATACAATTTTTCTTGATCTCTTGAGACCAGTTCGAGCGTATGCTTGCTTGCCACTCATTTTGCTTGGCCAAAAGAGGAATACCTAGGCGGGGTCTATCTCTTATATACATGCATAATCCATAACTTAATCCTGTAGTATTTCCTGGACGTGGACCTCAGGTTTCAGCTTACTTAACCTCTTTAGGACCGTGCAAGTCTTACGTAAGCATGGAAAGCTCCTTTCTTCCCAACTAAAAAATACGTAACTTCTATTTAAGTAATACGGAAAAGCTTCTAACATCAACGCGACGGATACTTTACAGTATATACTTGCTTGTTCCAGCGCAAGCGAGGCTAGCGCGCATTTGGGCGCAGCACTGCAAAGACAGTCTGCGGCACATCCTGGAGACGCTGCAGCAGCTCATCACACTCAGGGTCATATCCACCAACTACACCAGTCACTTTCAAGTTCAGGATGATGAGAGCGTCACAATGGCCACGAAACTCATGAAGGTAATTTTGTATGTATATATGAGACTCAAAACTAAGGGGCCATTAAGTAATTTCCATATTATGTGGTACTATATAATTGATTTTGCACTTTTCAGGATGCAATTTCTCTAATGTGTGAATTTATACATTGTTTACAAGTAGGAATATTCTTGAAAGGGTTTTGTGTCATTATAGTGTGGCGACTAGCCTGAGGCGAGTATAAGAATTGAGGAAAAATGTTATGTACTTATTGCATATTTTTGTGTTAAATATTCAGGTCTAACAACATAATATGTAAGTTGATTAGTGGAAGTTATATTTATATCCTTCTTTCCTTCCCATTTCCTTAAAAAACCCACTATTTATTATAACGTTCGGTTCTCTGCCTATCCCGCTAGGGAAGTGGCGTGAAGTTTAGTTAGTTAGTTAGTTTTTATTTAACTAGCCCTTCTTTAATACCTCTTAACAATCTTATTTACAGATATTATACTACGCAAACATGTTAGCGGGCGTGATGGAATCCAACACGTTACGGGAGGAGCCTATAGTAATAGCCAACCAATTAGATCCCCTGGGGGATGTTCTAGACCATATTTACCAAATTTCTTCACTGAAGAACTCAAAACACTCACAACCTGATGATCCCTTAGGTAAGAATCTTTATGATTGATATGTGAAGCAAAAACTATGTACCTATACCTTTTTCTGAAAATTACTAGGGCGGAAAAGTATTCGATTTGGCACAGATAAAGTTTATATGGAGAAGGAGCGCAAAAAGTTTATATTTTAATAAATAATGTATTAGGACAATAAATTTAAAAAAAATTAAGCCCCATGTTGGTCTAGGATTGAATGTGCCAACTTTGGTTCTTGCTTAGCGTGTCATAAAAGGCGACTAATGGTAGGTATATTTTAGGCTGAATGTGGTTAAACGAGCCTGCTGTCCCTTTGACTCTGCCTACCCCTTCGGGGATTATGGGCGTGATGTTATGTATATATGTACTTATGTATAAAACAAAATAATTAAATTAATTTTTGTTTCGGATTACGATCACTAGTTAAACAAATAACATTTATCATGTATTGAAATAAGATTATGAGATATGTAATTAATGTACTTTCTCTTTTCAGCTGTTGAATTAGAAGTAAATGTATTAGACGCTAGAAGGCCATACTTGCCATTTGAGGAATTTTACAACGAACCTCTTAGTGATACTATAGAAATGGAAATAGATTTTGCAAATTACAAAACGGAAATTAATAATGGTAAGTATTTATTAACATTGTATGTTGTAGGTATAAAAAAATCGTACAGTTTAGTTACTTAGTTATTTCATTTTATTTTTGCAAGTACACTTTTCCGTGCATTTTCGTGCACTCTTCTGTATACAAATTTGTAAGCAATACAATTGAATCACAATTAGTTAAATTTTATTCTATCGATAAGTGCAGCCTCGTAATTTTTTTTTTCTGTTAAGTAGTTTACAAATTATCGACATTTATAATCTCGCCAGATATATTATAACTAACTAACTTTTTAATTTCGTGTACACTTAGTGGCGGGAATAACTTTGCTGGCGCGTGTGTTGCGTAATATTGTCAATTCAATCGACGTCACCGACACGGTTATTGGGAACATAACCGTTTTGTGGTGTTGCGTAAAAGATGTAGTCTTTAGATGAATATACATGTGTAATTGGGTAACCTTTTCCAGGTAAAAAGTTTACGTTCCTGAAATACCCGTTCATCCTGACGACGGCGAGCAAGTCACTAGGGTTATACTACGAAAACCGCATCCGCATGCACAGCGAGCGGCGCGTGTCCATGCTGCACGCCGTGGTGGGCGCGGCGCCGCCCATGCCCTTCCTGCGGCTCAAGGTGCGCCGCGACCACATCATCGACGACGCGCTCGTCGAGGTCAGTGCCCTGCTGCGAGTGCGCGTCTGTAGTGTGTCGGTGTGGTCGCGTCCGCATGCACAGCGAGCGGCGCGTGTCCATGCTGCACGCCGTGGTGGGCGCGGCGCCGCCCATGCCCTTCCTGCGGCTCAAGGTGCGCCGCGACCACATCATCGACGACGCGCTCGTCGAGGTCAGTGCCCTGCTGCGAGTGCGCGTCTGTAGTGTGTCGGTGTGGTCGCGTCCGCATGCACAGCGAGCGGCGCGTGTCCATGCTGCACGCCGTGGTGGGCGCGGCGCCGCCCATGCCCTTCCTGCGGCTCAAGGTGCGCCGCGACCACATCATCGACGACGCGCTCGTCGAGGTCAGTGCCCTGCTGCGAGTGCGCGTCTGTAGTGTGTCGGTGTGGTCGCGTCCGCATGCACAGCGAGCGGCGCGTGTCCATGCTGCACGCCGTGGTGGGCGCGGCGCCGCCCATGCCCTTCCTGCGGCTCAAGGTGCGCCGCGACCACATCATCGACGACGCGCTCGTCGAGGTCAGTGCCCTGCTGCGAGTGCGCGTCTGTAGTGTGTCGGTGTGGTCGCGTCCGCATGCACAGCGAGCGGCGCGTGTCCATGCTGCACGCCGTGGTGGGCGCGGCGCCGCCCATGCCCTTCCTGCGGCTCAAGGTGCGCCGCGACCACATCATCGACGACGCGCTCGTCGAGGTCAGTGCCCTGCTGCGAGTGCGCGTCTGTAGTGTGTCGGTGTGGTCGCGTCCGCATGCACAGCGAGCGGCGCGTGTCCATGCTGCACGCCGTGGTGGGCGCGGCGCCGCCCATGCCCTTCCTGCGGCTCAAGGTGCGCCGCGACCACATCATCGACGACGCGCTCGTCGAGGTCAGTGCCCTGCTGCGAGTGCGCGTCTGTAGTGTGTCGGTGTGGTCGCGTCCGCATGCACAGCGAGCGGCGCGTGTCCATGCTGCACGCCGTGGTGGGCGCGGCGCCGCCCATGCCCTTCCTGCGGCTCAAGGTGCGCCGCGACCACATCATCGACGACGCGCTCGTCGAGGTCAGTGCCCTGCTGCGAGTGCGCGTCTGTAGTGTGTCGGTGTGGTCGCGTCCGCATGCACAGCGAGCGGCGCGTGTCCATGCTGCACGCCGTGGTGGGCGCGGCGCCGCCCATGCCCTTCCTGCGGCTCAAGGTGCGCCGCGACCACATCATCGACGACGCGCTCGTCGAGGTCAGTGCCCTGCTGCGAGTGCGCGTCTGTAGTGTGTCGGTGTGGTCGCGTCCGCATGCACAGCGAGCGGCGCGTGTCCATGCTGCACGCCGTGGTGGGCGCGGCGCCGCCCATGCCCTTCCTGCGGCTCAAGGTGCGCCGCGACCACATCATCGACGACGCGCTCGTCGAGGTCAGTGCCCTGCTGCGAGTGCGCGTCTGTAGTGTGTCGGTGTGGTCGCGTCCGCATGCACAGCGAGCGGCGCGTGTCCATGCTGCACGCCGTGGTGGGCGCGGCGCCGCCCATGCCCTTCCTGCGGCTCAAGGTGCGCCGCGACCACATCATCGACGACGCGCTCGTCGAGGTCAGTGCCCTGCTGCGAGTGCGCGTCTGTAGTGTGTCGGTGTGGTCGCGTCCGCATGCACAGCGAGCGGCGCGTGTCCATGCTGCACGCCGTGGTGGGCGCGGCGCCGCCCATGCCCTTCCTGCGGCTCAAGGTGCGCCGCGACCACATCATCGACGACGCGCTCGTCGAGGTCAGTGCCCTGCTGCGAGTGCGCGTCTGTAGTGTGTCGGTGTGGTCGCGTCCGCATGCACAGCGAGCGGCGCGTGTCCATGCTGCACGCCGTGGTGGGCGCGGCGCCGCCCATGCCCTTCCTGCGGCTCAAGGTGCGCCGCGACCACATCATCGACGACGCGCTCGTCGAGGTCAGTGCCCTGCTGCGAGTGCGCGTCTGTAGTGTGTCGGTGTGGTCGCGTCCGCATGCACAGCGAGCGGCGCGTGTCCATGCTGCACGCCGTGGTGGGCGCGGCGCCGCCCATGCCCTTCCTGCGGCTCAAGGTGCGCCGCGACCACATCATCGACGACGCGCTCGTCGAGGTCAGTGCCCTGCTGCGAGTGCGCGTCTGTAGTGTGTCGGTGTGGTCGCGTCCGCATGCACAGCGAGCGGCGCGTGTCCATGCTGCACGCTGCGACACTCCGACCATGTTTTTGCATAAACTACTACCTATGATGGCCTAGAGATGCCTTGACTTCACCGCCTTGCGGGAATTTTTTACCCACAGATGTCTAAACAAGTGTCTAAAATCGTCTCTTGCAGCTCGGAGAAGGTATCCCCTAATACACGATCAAGAAAGGAGAAATGTGGCTTAAGTCGCCGATATCATTATTATTATTTTCACTGTAATGATGGAAATGTTTGTAATAGAGTGTCCCAAAATTATATTAGTCGTCATTATGATCGCTATATAAAGTCTGTACAGGCTTTGAGTGTTTATGTGTATAATGCCTTGTGATCTATTGTATGCGCGTTATATTTTTCACAAACAATCAAACAAATAATTCATTCCTCCTTATAATGATTGTGTAGATGAATTATGTTTAATGTGCGATAACAAATCTTCAGCTGGAGATGGTGGCGATGGAGCGGGTACTGGACCTGAAGAAGCAGTTGGTGGTGGAGTTCGAGGGCGAGCAGGGCGTGGACGAGGGCGGCGTCAGCAAGGAGTTCTTCCAGCTCATCGTCGAGGAGATCTTCAACCCCGACTACGGCATGTTCACGCAGCAGCAAGACTCGCAGACCGTTTGGTGAGTAAAGAGAGACGAAAGAGTGCCGAAGGCAGTTGCTGAGTAAGAGTGCATGGTCTCATAAAGTATCTTGCGGCAATTTTCCAGTCTCCCTCACATGGAATATTGAGGTCTAGGTATTGGACGATTCTAGTTTGTGTTACCCACTAACCACTTAGCAACGTCCGAAATATAGTATTGAACCTTTTCAACTATCATAACAACATCAATTTACATGTCCGAAAGAATGTGATTTGCGTAAGAACCAAAGACAATCTAACTTTGAAGCTGGAGCTTCAAATACTATGGGTCGCGCGCTTAGAGATTGCCCGGCAGCAGATTTTGTATGGAACTACAAATGAAATTCACCCATGCAGGGGCAGTTTGAACGGCAGTTGGAACTTGGCCTAGCACCCGCACTGAAGCTGTCTTAATTAAAAGCTCTTAAAAATGGAACGAACAAACGAACGAACGTCGAACAGTTTGTTTTTAACATTAATAGGTAAAATAACAAGGTATTTTTTATATTGCAGGTTTAACCCCACATCGTTTGAAACAGAAGCACAGTTCACGTTAATAGGAATAGTCCTCGGACTAGCGATATACAATAACGTAATATTAGCCGTCGATTTTCCTATGGTTGTATATAGAAAACTTATGGGCAAGAAAGGATCGTTTGAAGATTTAGCGGATTGGAATCCCGTAAGTATAAAAATTATATAAAAAAAGTTACTTGGCATAGAGTTGTTATTATAAAAAATTTTGGAGTAAGATGTCGTATTCCCAATCCGTAGCCAACGGACTATACGTGGTTCGCAAGAGCCAAAATACGATCCAAAACTTTTATTTGTTTTAAATTATTGAAATCCTTTTTTTTTTAATTGGCACAATTTCAAACCATATAAAAGTTGGGTTGAGCTTTAGATGTAACATTTTTAATATTTATCTATTTTATAATAAACATTAGATTTAATGGTTTAAATGTAATTTCAGATTTTATACAGAGGCTTAAGAGATATGCTCGAATACACGGGAGATGACTTAGAAGAAGTGTATTACCAGACATTCAGGATATGTTATAACGACGTGTTTGGCAACAACTTATTCCATGACTTGAAAAATGATGGAGATAGTATATTTGTTACGCAAGAAAATAAAAAGGTATTCGTCATTCCATCCATTTAGATATCTGTATACACGCAATTTTAAAGTCATCTTAGTTTATGGGGACTTAATAAATAGTGTACTGTAACAAACCTGAAAAGTTATTTTGGTATCAGTTTACACAAAAGTGGCATCGCCATATTGGCAAAAGTCCTGGTTATCGCTATCAAGGTTATAGTATGTTGCTAACCAGCTCTTGTCAGCAACAGGACGTGTTCAACAATATTAGTTGCATGTCTGGTCAGTCACATACCTTTTAGATTTCGTATAAATTTGACACAGACAGATGTCGCTACAGGCATCATTTAGACTAATTGAGAAATAAAACCGAATAAAAACGTTATAATTTCACTTTTAAAATATGTTTTTTTCATAAAATAAGTGTTTTACGTCATTTCTTAGATAATTTATTAAATTTAGGTAAAAAACATGAATATAAAATATCTTATTGCAGCAGAAACTTTTAAGTATGGGCAGTGACCCTCTGTTGTACGTAGTATATTATTACTCTGTGCTAGTTGTATGCTTAAAATTAAAATATATCACAATAGAGGCAATGATTTTAAGTCAGTCTTAAAATTTGTAAAGCATGGTTTCTCTATACTAAAATAAACATTATAATTTTCAGGAATTCATAGATTTATATTCAGATTTCTTACTAAACAAGTCGGTGGAGACGCAGTTCAAGGCGTTCCGGCGCGGGTTCATCATGGTGACGGACGAGAGCCCGCTGACGGCGCTCTTCAGGCCCGAGGAGGTCGAGACTCTAGTCTGCGGCAGCAAGGTCCGTACCGACATTTGACAAGGTTTCATTAATTGCTTATGTACCAATATCGACCTTATGTACATAACCAATTAGTATTAATGTGATAAAAACTGTGTGAGACTAATTAATTGCTAAAATAATTTTGAAGCAGCTGCATTATGATTGGTTCATTAGATTTAGGGCTTTTAGCCAGTTAGATCAACTTCTTTAAAACGAGTATGGACGTCAACTTTAATGAGTATAAACCCCCATTCGACTATGAACTTTAATACAATGCAATAAGAACTCAAAATGTATACAGTTCATTGCTCGTAGTAGTAGCTCAACTTTTACATTCGTAACGAGTACGATTGTTCAGTATTTATGACCATTGTCGTTTTTGTATTAGTTTTATCATAAATTCTTATGTTGAGACTATAGACATGATGCGATCAACACATTGAAGTGGACGTTGTGTAATTATTATACAATCAGCATCACGTTGACACGTCCCCTATTGGATGTAGTTCAATTAAGGGAGTGGTCGAGAGACTACATTAATATCATGTAACTTATAGAGTGTTGTCACATTCCAGAACTTCGACTTTAACGAGCTGGAGAAGTCGACGGAGTACGACGGCGGGTACACGTCGGAGTCGAAGACGATCAAGGACTTCTGGGGCGTGGTGCACGGCCTGTCGCTGGACGACAAGCGCAAGCTGCTCGAGTTCACCACCGGCTCCGACCGCGTGCCCGTCGGCGGCCTCAGCTACCTCAAGCTGGTGAGACTATGTCACCTCATGTAGGCAGGCTGGACGATGGATCTATTGTTTGATCAATGTAGGGTGACCGGGCAGTAGATATACTCTTTCAAAGGATATTTGCTCTGTAAATGTCTAATTCGTCAGATTTCGACTTTGAAAATGGCTAGTTTCATCGACATACTCGTATCAAATCACTATTTTTTAACATTAATCAATCATCACTATCGTAGTGTGAAGATCAAACCATCCACCAACAGAGATTTTGAGAGTTTGCGTTTGTATGTAATAATTGTGTACTGCACCAAATAGTTTCAAATAATTAATACAAAATATTCCCATGTTGGTCTGGGACTTACTAGCATGTCGTAAAAAGCGACTAATGGTATATGGGGTTTTGGGTATGTGATTGTGTAGGCGACGAGCTAGCCACTTGTCACTACTTTTTCACAATTTTCCATCTGGCCCAGCCCGGTTTTATTTTTGGCTGAAAGTGGTTAAGGGGACTTGCTGCCCCTTTCGACTCTGCCTACTCCTTCGGGGATTGTTGGCGTGATGTTATGTATGTATTTGTACAGTGCTTCATAATAGTCATAGTACAACACACGTAACGCCCACGTGCGTTAGGTAAGATTACTGAATAGCTAATTGAATTTGACAAGATCAATGAGCTATTCAGTAATCTTACCTAAGACCGCTTGTGAACAAGTAAGTAAAGGCGCGTGGCGCGCAGGTGATCGCGCGCAACGGGCCGGACTGCGACCGGCTGCCGACGGCGCACACGTGCTTCAACGTGCTGCTGCTGCCCGAGTACGAGTCGCGCGACAAGCTGCGCGACCGCCTGCTCAAGGCCATCAGCTACTCCAAGGGGTTCGGCATGCTCTAACGCCTCGCCCCCGCCGCCGCCGCGCCCGCCCGCCTTGTGGACGCCCACGATGCTGGTGTCTTTGTAACATTACTGAATAAAAGTTTGTTTTATTTATACAAGTCGTTGTTTGAATTCCCGGAGATAGGTACTAAGAGTGCGAGGTAACTAAAACTTAAACTTACTAAATGGTGGATACATTTTTATTCATTTTTAGAGGGTGCTCACCCAGTGCACACGCACGTTGTGATATTTGGACATAATTTATAAAGGGTGAAATTAAAAAGGTGTGCTTGTATTATTTATTTATTTATTATAGGATTTGCATAAAGTTGCTATTAAAACTATAAATATTTTAATATTGTAATATCTAAAAAAGCAATAACACCAAAATATTGTAGGAACTTTTTACCGCTAAATAATGTTTTAAGATCTCATAATAAATAATAAATTGGTATGAACACAATACCAGCTATTAAAATACCGCTTAGCAAACAAGACAAATCTTCGTTAGTTACATTGCTGTAAAAAGGACCATTCGTATGAACTAAACATCTTAAATACCTACTGTTCTAGCATGGACCACAATATATCGTTTTGTAATCGAAGTAATGAAATGTGTTTAGAAAACGATAGTATTCTATAATTTGTATCAAAAAAGTCTAGTAATACAACTAAGTTTAATAAATAAATCAAGTTAAGAGTACCTATAATAAGACCGAAGCTCAATGAATGATGAACAAGTAGATAATTTAAAACCATTTAATTTGGTATTGTTAAAATCTGTAATTAGATAATAATAGGATTAATTATAGATTTTTAACATTGATTGTTTACTGAACACAGAAATGTAGATTACCGAAAAGTTCTTATCAAAATGTGCCATGGTACAAATGGAGAATGATCTCAATCCGAAAATAAGGATATTATCAGGCTGCAGCCATTACACTGGCAGGGAGGTAGGTGAAAGCGGTGAAGACTGGTCAAGTGGAAGAAAATCTTACGTCTTTTTGTCACCTTATTGCCAGCCGAGGAAGAGAAAAATCGTTTCAGATGTAAATCCATGTGTCTAAATATAAAAATTATGCCTAGCAAAAACGTAGTCGATCGATTAACTTTAAATTTGGCCGTAACGTCACATTTCAACTTACACGTGGTTTTGTAAAACTAAAACGGATTCTGGCGTTTCCACCAAGCATAAATCGAGGCAGTGAGGCCTACCCTATTTATTTCACATGAGTCTTAGCCAAGGGCAGATCCTGCTTTCAGACGTGTTCCACGCAGGTCAGATTAGGGGGAGACCGACGTAACCACTTCGCCGGTCGCCAATTTTATTATCAGTAGTCGACCTAGAATTAGAAGAAGGAGCCTCATAAACTCATGACCCCGCTGGCCTAGTTCCAGGTCCCCACTCCTCGGATCCGCCCTTGGACTGAGCCACAGCATACATAGCCGGGTTTGTAAAGGGTCATCTAAACAACAATTTTTTGGTGGGGCACGATAGTCTTGAGCCGCAGGTCGTGAACCACCAGCGGGAAGGGCCGGCGGCACGGCGGCGACGGCGGCCGCGGGGTGGTCACGTCCGCAGAAGCACGCCGGTGTTGGTTGTGCCTGCAATATTAGCTTCTTTGTAAGCCCGGAAACTCAAATGCCGGAATTACGCAATGAAAACGCGCCATACTTTTTCTGCTTTTTAAATTACCTACGGATTACGGACCAGGCCTATATATTATGTCTCTTTGGTGCAAAGTGGATAGTATTGCTTAATATATATATATAAGAAATTTAGGTACATTTCTGACAAAAGCTTGTAGGTGGGTATGTACCCTAGTACATAACCTACACGTACAGAACCCCTAGGTTATGTTATCACTTTTGGTGTCCTATAGGGCGAAGAAGGTTCCCCTCATACACCAAACTATTTACCCAGTTCAGCGAATCGCTGTCTAACGATTTTCCCTGGTTTATCGAAAGTGACGTAACTTTGAGTTGAGATTACCTACTACGCTATAAACCTTAGAAACTGCGAGACTTTTAGTTGTCTCACTTAAAGAAGGAATCAAGGAGCCAGAAAATTATCAAGACCCCGTACCGATGCCTGGCGTCGCACGAGCAAGCCGCGGCGGAGACGGCGGCGGCGGCGGCCTGGCGGCGCACATGGCGGCTGCACACGTGGCGCGGGGACGCCGCCTGCTCCGCCTCCAGCCATGCGGGCGCGCTGCCGCGCCGCGACGACCGCGACATCGACGCGTACGTCGGCGCGGCCACGCGGTCCACCTGTGCGGACATTGGTTCAGAAATTATAACACTTCAAAGAACTAGAGAGCTGACTACTAAATTGAGAATCATAGAAAACTTTTCAAAGTCAAACAAATAACTTAGCTTAAGCATAAATCAATCAATTTATCCCAATTGAATGAACATCTTTATTTGTAGAATAATGTCTTTAAAAGCAGGTAAGCACATTTTGGCATCACCTGGTCCGATCAAAGTGAATATGAATTCATGCGCACATGAACCAACCAGATTAAATTGCTTTGGTAAACTAATTGGCTTTAATCCTTGGGATTTATTCTTTTGCCTTTATTCAAGACTTTGTTTCTTATTATTTTTAGTTACATCTAATGTTAAATCAAATTTTCAGGATGAAGTAAATGAAGTAAAGTAAAGGTCTAGGAGCACTGACGTCGAGCGTCTGCTTCTTGGGCTGGCGGCGCCTGCGCGGCGTGGCGGGCGCGTCGGCTCGCTTGCGGCGCGCGGGCGGCGGCGCGGCGGCGCCGAACAGTCCGCGCTCCTCCGCCACGCGGATCATGTACTTCGCGTCTAGCCGGGTGATCTCCTGCGGTCAGCCTACCCTTCTGTATTTATCTAACGCATTTGCACTTATGCGCTATCTGTGTTACCTATATAAGCATTGATACAAGTGCGTTATTATACTGATATTTCTATTAGTGTTTTCTAAAATAAAAGTCCACAAACGAGACTCAATAGAGCCATTTCCCTATTGAATCTAGTCACAATAACCTCGAAATCTCAATTGAAATCCGAGACTGCCCAACAACGAAATAATAATTAACTATAATTCCAATATTAATCATTCAACATTTAATAGAGCATATGAGACATGGAAATAGGCCATAGATATATACATTGACATAATAAGTGCTCCAAATGACAGATATCCGATATCTGGTATCCTTAAGTATCTCACTCACACATGCATAAACGTGGCTTCACGCTATAGTATGATAGCGTGGAGTCCTTCTTTTTTTACTAGTCTGTGCATTTACCTACGTAGGAAATTTATTTATATTTTGACGAACGAGCACACTTTATTATGTAATCATATGAATAATACTGTTACATTATGCATTTATGTAGTAAACACTTACCTTCCTCTGGATGAGCCCGAGGTAGCAGCCGTCTCTGTCTAGAATGTAGTTGATGTCTAACCCGTTGCCGATGTTAGGCAAGGTCCTCATTTCAAACAAGTCGCAATCTGGTACCTGTAAAATTACTTAATGAGTTCGACAGTTAAGTAAATAGTTATGGTACCCATGAAGGTAACTTAACATTGACTATGACAAGTCATAACGATTACTTTGATTTGTCAAAATAAGAAATACTAGCTGTGTCCGCAGTTTCACCTGCTTTTATGGTTATAAATATATATATATATATAAATATATTAGACTAGTAGTCCTGAGATTAACGCGTTTAAGCAAACAAACTCTTGTACAAAAAAAGATTGTATAGATATATCACAATGTAGTTTGTGATGTACTTATACTTCATCATCCTCTTGCCCTTCTCCCAGTTCATCTGGGGTCAACTGTACTTATACTTATTTCTGGTTTTGAGTCGGAAAATAGGAAAAAGGTTTTCAATTTCAGTTTCGGGAACCGGATGTTCCACCTACTTACATAGTCAGACAATCCTCCCACTTACATGTATATCAGGATTGTCCTTATCCGGGTCGCGCGGGTACGAGGTCTCGTCCGGCATCTCCGGGATGGGCCTCGCCTTCGTAGTCCCCGGCCGCGACCCGACGTCCATACTCTCCGACTGTTTTTTCAGAACTGTCTCTCCACTTGGAGGCCTGGGAAAGATACAAATTGAGATTATGGCTCCTGTTTGCTGTAATTCTACAAGCACGATGATGATGATATGGTCTATTTTCAAGTTATATCCATTTCTAGACATCTTTCTACCTAGTTTAGTGCTCATAAAAATATAAGGGTTGTTGACCCTACCCCTCTTCTTTAGTTTTATGCAGAATTATACACGTGTTTTGCCTTAATTGCCTCATTTATTCTGTACCTTTACTTAAGTTTTTATGTCTTAGTATATCTTTGTTAAATCAAAATACTACATCCTGTGTTGGTCTGAGACTTAAAATAAAATAAGAGCCAAAAGCCAACTGTGTTTCTTCCCTAGCATGTCGTAAAAGGCGACTAATGGTACATCGGGTTTTGGGTATGTGTGTACAATGTTCCATCTAACCCAGCCCAGTGTTATTTTTGGCCGAATGTGGTTAAAGGGGCCTGCTGTCCCTTTGACTCAGCCTACCCCTTCGATGATCATGGGCGTGATGTTATCTAGGTATGTATGTAAAATACTAAATAGCTTTTTGATACCTGGTTCTCCTGCTGACGGGAGGGGACATGGAGTTCGGCCTCGTCCTCGTAGGCGACACATCGCTGATGGAGTACTCGTCGTCTTCTTTGTCCGGGTCGAAGTGGTTGCCCGCGTTGTCCAGAGACTCCGATGAATCTGTTCCAATGGTTTCTGCAACTTCTTTCTTGGGACTCTGAAAGTTGATGGCGGTTTTTAAGGGTCTCCGTGCATTATCCGCGTTAGGTACCACTCCATCCTTATATCCACCATCAATACAACCACCAGTACCACCAATCCATCCTAATATGCTCTTAAGCAATATGTAAATCTAAACAAAGGCTTTGTATATTGCGAATATGTTTACACACATCAAATTAACGATAATCGTCATGTACTGTTAGTTGAAGTTCAACCCTATTCCTATATGTTTACTGTTATGAATAATTGCGAGCCCCATTTTTTTTTTCAACAACGATCCCTTTATTAAATCAAAAGTTCCGGTGGTGTTTCACAACTCGTGTAACAGGGCTAAATAAACAAATGCTTACGTGATGGTGATCCCTATGTTTTTTCTTGAGCAAGGCATGCCGTTCTCTCGCCAAGCGGTTTGCCTCCGCGACCGCACGCGTCACCTGAGCTTGGTTCTCAGCCTCCAACGCCGAATGGGTTTCGTACAAGATGAGTTGAATCTGTATGACATGAGTCATAATAAAAGGGATGATATACAAATCTGTACAATGACAATCCCAAAATTTATGAAATTTCCCCTGAATTTACATTGACGTTCAATAAAACTTAGTTCAGTACCTGAGGTTTAGACAGAAGAGTTTTTAAAGTTTTCTTCTGTTCCTCCAATATCGACTGCACGCGAGCTTTCCCATTTGTATCTATCTCAGACTCTGTAAGGATCTGTAACAGAAAAACGACCGGGGTGATGGCCCAGAGCACGAGATAATATGGGGCGCTAGACCTAGGATCACCAACGGGCGCCAAATTATCATTCACCTCGAGCATCGCCAAATCGCCACCGCGGCCGCAGACCAAGTCGATAGGGTCGGTGACCGCTGAATACGAGTTGGGTGGCGTGGCCAGCACGGCCACCACGCCGTCGAGCGCGTCGCACACGGCGGGCGTGTCGCAGTGCACCGGCTCGCTCAGCACGCACACCGGCGCGCCCGAGTGCGGCAACTCGGACGCCTCGATGCCGAGGTCACGGAGGGCGCACACGTAGCTCTCCACCCTGGTGAAGAGGAATTTCCTGTTTAAGCTCATCTGAAAAACAAATTACGAACCGGACTTTGCGTTATCAGAGCGTCAAAATGAATGTGCAAAATTTCACGTCTATGTACTTGTAGAGCATTTATGGTTTAACCATATTTGTAATAGTATCTTCTACTAGGTGTCCAATTATAAACAGTGTCTAGCCAGACTAAAGACATTTTATAAAACTCCTAACAATTTGGAAGTTCCCAGGGCGGTTTGCGAGCGGACCTCTGCCTAAAAAGATCTTCAGTGATTGTGCCTGATCGGTCTTACATATATGATTTTACAGAAAATGTACCTACTTTTTATTACATTTTACAGCAAAGAATTATTATACATTGATATCATAACATTTCCGAACCTCCACATTAAAATAACAAGCAAGTCAAGCTATTCAAAATTTGTTCACAATACAGCGGAACTATTGACGCCATACTTATCCCCAGCACCGAACACGACCAGCTTTCCCAGCTCGGGCGTGGCGGGCGCGGCCGGCGTCTTTGCCTTGAGCACCGCCGCCAGCTCGCGCAGTTGCGCCGCCAGGTACGCAGAGCAGCGCGGCGACGACGCGTGCGTCTGCGCAACAACGCCGCGCAGCGAGTTTGCGCGCAGCGCGCGGCACAGCGTCGACGCGCCCTCGCAGAATTCGCGCTCCTAGTTTAAGATGAAAGGTGAATTTTTTTTTTTTTAAGTTGTCTAATGACGGACTAAACTTTACGTTACTTTTTCATTTGTACAACAAACCAAAAATAACGAAGATACAAAAATCTCTGATGTGAATTATAACGAAGGTCATACAACAGTGAAAAAATATAATAACGTTTCATTCAGATTTTTTTGGAATAATTAAACAGACTGAATAGAAGCGGCAGAAAATTTTAATTTGCTTTAAAATGTATACTTGGCATTATGGCGAATGCTAAATCAACCTTATTAAAAATTTGTTTACAAACTACAAACCTGCAGCACAATGACTCCATCCTTTACCAAATCCAATTGTCCAATGCTCACGCTCTCTGGAGGCCGGAGCGTAATAAATCTGGAGAGAAAGGAAACATAAATCTAAACAAGGACAAAAAATTAACGACTCCATGAAAATTTGAATCCAATAAAAGCGGTTACCTTGGACACACGCGATCAAAACGGTATTCTCCGGAGCAAAGCTGACGAGAGTTGCTGTACGAATACCCTAATTCGTGTAATCTTTTGACCAGCTGCGCTACTTTCCTACAACAAAGTATGATTGATAAACACATATATACTGACAAGCTCGATGGCGTATTTGGTAGTGACCCTGCCCCATGCGCCAAGGGTCAATCCCCACCCAGGACGAATATTCGTATGATGAATACTTTTGTTTGTTCTGTGTCTGGGTGTTAATATCCAATATTTATTTATACAATATAACACACTTGTGTTGTATCAGAAACTTAAGCTACTTACCTCGGAGTCAGATCAATGTATGTGATGTAGTCTGATATTTAATTATTTATTATTATTTATTTATTGATAGCCTAATCGCCGTAACTAATACCACCAAGAATGCTTATAATGAAGAAGATGATGATGATGAAATAATAATGCAGGTCATTTGAACTACAAATTCATACTTACTTGGCTTTGAAAGTATTGACCCAGCCAGTGACACTATTTTTGTGGACACAAGCCGACATTCGCTCATCACGTAAATGAGGTGGTAGAAGATCTGATAATCTGCAAGTAAAAGTATTTGTGTAAATGTATTATGTGTGTGTAATATGTATGTACTATTTAGGTGGACCACTCCACTGTTCGGCTTCTTACTTCTAAGCTTCCTTCTACGCTTCATAGTTTCAATCTGAGTCGTAGGTATGTTGAAAATACCTACCAAAATAACAGTTACACTTTTTAAGTAGACGGATAATTCGGGTCTGACCAAAATGTCAATGTAATACATATTTGTGCATTTTGCAATAAGGTCAGCCATCAGAGACTACACGCATATATGGCTCACTGAAGGACGACCTTCACCAAACGAGTTTTCGATTGCGAACCAAGGTGAAGCTCATCATGCAATGGGAAAATAATCTTGTTTTGTATGCAAGCATCAGTACATAGTTGTCAACGTATAAATACTTATGGAAAATATTATTAAAAAGCTCTATTCAAAAGAGCGGTGCAGGTAGCTCAGTGGTAAAGACACGCGCCTTATATCCAAGGGCTGCGTGCGGGTTCTAAACCGGGCATGGACCTATGTTTTTTTTTTAACCCTTCTTAGTGAAACCTGCACATTCAAACAACCGGAGAACTAGGGTTCAGCGTGTCTGGTAATTACATAAAAGCGACTGCCGATCTGACCTTCGTGACGCTTAGATAAGGAAAACAAACAATTTGGATCATGGTCTAAGTGGACACTGACAAAGCACGGGACATAACACTAGAAAGATGATGATGATTACGAGAAAGCCTTGTTCTTGATGCGGATTCTTGCTACGGCGGCGGCGAAGTGCACTCGCTGATCCCAGATGGTGTTCTCAATGTCCTTGAAGGGGGATCCAGCTTCGTTGAGCAGGCGGGTCGCTCTCTCAATCTCGTTCCTAGGCCTCGCCCCCCAGCGGCGTCTGGCCAACTCCATCAGGAAAAGCCAGACTGCATGTCGATGGTTACTAAACTGAGAAAGAAACGTGCATTGGTTAATAATATTATAAACAAAGTCCTCTCATATGAACATGATAAACAATAAACTACTAAAAATCCATTTTGATGATAGAGTGATTCATGAGGAAAGTTCTGGCTTACTTGTACATACTCTGCGCGTCCAAGAGCGAGTTATTGGCTTATGCGAACATGTATAATTTGGTGAAATGATAAGTATTTTTTAATAAAGATTAAAAATAAATGTTTGGTCATTGTTAATTAAAAAGACAAGATTTTGTATTTGAAGCAAGGAAATTTATTTATGCAAGGACAATGACGAAAGTAGAACAAGAGTAGGTCTGTAGGTTCTAGTTAAAATTTCTGAAGGCCATCAATACCGAAAATATCTCTGCTAAAAACTCATTAGCAGACTGATGTTGGCCATGGATATAAGTAAGGCGATTCAGTCACGATTAAAGTTTATCGTTTCATGGGGGTTATCACTCATCTACGGACGAGGCGCCTGCCTGAAATGTAGTAACGCATTAGCCCGTGCCGTTATTAATAGAGCCCACTTTGTCAAAACCTGAAATTTACCGATTCCGATTCTTTTCGTTTACGAAAATAGCTGTCGTAAATATAAAGCTCATTTTCGTGCGCGCCCTCAACATTCGGAAAAGAAATGGCTTCGGTCACGAGAGTGGTGTAATGGGAATAATGCGATTTAGATGGGCCTTACTTTTTACCAACATCTTGTCGAACCTGCCCTAACTGAATGTTATGAACGATAATGATGCTGAAATGGGGAGCCTTGAAAACAAGTCGGGCATTCATTAATCATGGAACAAGTTCAAGACCTTGATATTGGATATTTGAAAAATAACTATCAAAGTTAAAGGGCACCTCACTGAACTGGCATTTGTTAGGTAATTTAAATTTAGTGCCTTGGAAACTTTTGACTCTTACATAAATTTAAAGGCAGAAATACTTCGCATTCATTAGTAAGGACAAAATATCTACTTTACTACGGGAATAAGCATCTGAAAAACTTTACTTTTAAACTGAATTTGTAACATTACCAGGCCTATAATATAAACGCTTCCATTCATCTGTAACAGTTCTAGCATACGGCGATGGTAGTTTATTGTTTAAAACGTGTGACGGGGGTGTTGGTTAAACTTTCAAACCTGAGGAGGCCCGATAACAATGGATGGTATAAACTACTTATGCCCCGATTGATTATGAACGGCTACCATTACCTAGAGAAGTGCTTGACCGTTTTTAGAGACGTTACCAGTAACGTAACCTATGTCGTTTAGGCGCGTTGCAATTTCAACGGTTGGGGTCGGTTAGGTTTGATTTCAATTCTGTAGCAAGGGATCGGGGACCGTTGCATTTTGCCACTCCAGCCACCCTATAGTTGCGCCACCTATTATGTTAGAAGTGTCAGTGTATCTAAATTATCAATAAAAGAAAATGGGTGTTCATTACCTCTGGATAATCGCCGAAAAAGTCGATATCATCTATGGCTTGATCCAAGATTGATTTGTCTGCAAAATAAGAACAATTCATCAGATACGAGTAACATATGAATTTAGCGAATTTGCTTGCGCAACTTGCGTGACGGGAAAATATTCGTATGAATACGTGAAGTGTCCAACTGTCGAATAAAAAACGGAGACATAGAATACAGAATACGGTTTATGGCATTGCTATTCTAGTAGGTGCTTCGTGAGGCACATGTCTTCGCGAAAACCGACGAAGCAATCACGACATGAAGGGACGTATCCAGTTGCTACTTAACTTTTCAAGTTACCTTTCAGGTATATTGTATTCTAGATCACAACTATACATCACTTCGACAGTCAAGCATTGCAAAATTGTCTCATTAAGTATTCATGGACAGAACTTTTAAAACTCCAAAACTTAAAGAGAAGTAGGTACTACCTACCGTATAATTTGAGATTTAAAAAGCTTATATAACTTCGCGTAATAATTTATTTTAATTGTATTGTGCATGTTTTGCAGAAGATATCTAATATTATTACTGAGCTTAAGTACATTTTGAATAATAATTAACAGGTTTTATCAAAATTAAAAGGTTTTCTGGAATCCCGTGATTTTATGGTCAACCCAAATATTAGCTGCTCTACCATTAAATTTCCTTGCACCTTGGTTTCTATTTAAACAGTTAATTATTCCAAGTTTCGTTGCCACAAAACTTTATGTTACACAAACACCCTCCAGTAGAACTGCGCAAACTTAGCGACGGCAGTTAAAGGAACTAAGTAGTTTGAAAGTTGCAGTGAGAGTATTATCGCGACATAATCGCAGGCACCGCGATTAAAGTTAAATAACGCTTTGAGCAGCAGCAGGCTCGTCTGAATATGGCGTGATGTAATTTACAGCTGGTTGGGTTGCATTATACTGAGGATACACTGTAGGGTTGGTGTCATGTGCCCAGTGATATTACACATACGACACATCACGTCTGTAATCTCTGAAGTGGGAAGGCAGTGTCGAAGAAGAAGCAAGCCCCTTTAATCACTTTTAGCCAAAATTAAGCGCGGCGTTAGATTAAAAAAAACTAGTAACAAGTGGCTATCTCGTCGCCTGCACAATCACAAGCTAACCAATACACTGTTAGTCGCGTGTTACGAGATGCTCGGCATGGAATACACAGTGGCGGACTAACCGGGGGGTGGAAGACGCGGACCGCCCCGGGCCTCTGGTCCTGGGGGGGGGCATATATTATCTCCACTGCTCGTATCCCTACTATGGAACTCGTACAGCTCTTTGCCGCCCCGGGCCTATAACAGGCTTAGTCCGCCACTGGGAATACCGTAGGCATTTCGTTTTTAAGTCCCAGACCAATATGGAACACTGACATTTCGTCGCTTGCGGAGCATCTGTACTCAATTACGAGCTGTCGTAATTGAGTATTAATGCCCCGCATGGTCTGAACGTTTTAATCACCATTGAATGTCTTAATTAAGCCTCATGCGATCAGTTTGTTCGATAAAATTGTTATATTTTCAATCGCGCCATGCTACGCACGCAACGGACGACACGTCCGTGCTACCTAAAAACGTAGGATCTCTACAAAGTGTCAGATTAGAACTTCTAATGTTACATTTTAACGGAACTTGAAGCAAGTATTTTTGTTGAGTTACTTATCGTCATTCTCTTTACAGTGAATGTGACATGCTGGCACCCAATACGATTGTCACAGTAGACTATTGGTAATTTATTTTAAATTATAGAATAATAACCTTTACAGACAGCTAAGTAATCTGATGACGACGATTTGATACATATTATAGATTCTATATTTTTTTGATGTTGTAGGTAGTGTTGCTGTCCTTCAATTTTATCAAATTACTGTTAAATAAATCAAAATAGTTCCAATTTAATCGTTCTCCTCTATGTTTCAACGAGTATAAAATACACTTGTTAGAGAAATGACCATGTAGACATTTTGAGGCAACCCTGTCCCACACGAACACCCGAAGAGTTTCGTGACCACTCACTCCTTGTAAAATGTCTTTCGGGAATCTATTTTTCTATACGTTTATTATTTCACAAATCACCTTGCTTCTCACTGATTTACAACTCGGGGTGGTAGTAAAAATGAAAACAAAGTTTCATCGTAAATCTCTTTACAACTTTTTATAGCTTTCGTCTTTACAATGACGTGGCGAACCTAGAGGGATTTAGGTATGTGATACTCGAGTGAAACATAATAATATTATTGCAGATATTAACAATGTAATATAAATTAGGCTTAAATACGTCAGGAATATATAAAAAAAATCCGACTTCAAAAACGAACTCAATAAAAGTAAAAAATAAATTTACTTAGGCCAAAGTAATATGTATTATAAATTTGTAATCGGTGCCAAGTAAATGCTTAAATTAGTTTAGGTACAATTATCACTCAACAGATACATTTTCGGTGGTAATGCGCCATCGAGCCAGTCAAACAAACAACAAGTTACACAACGAAGCGGTTGAAAGAATAAGCTTTCAAAGTATATTATTATAATTAGTATATCAATATAAACAACTATACTTACACCTAAGGATGTGATCTCTGCCTACCACCATGGGAAAAAGGCGTATCTTTATGTATGTATGTAACTTACACCTAAAGACATCGTAGATGAGTGAGTAGACGCAGCGCATCTCCTGCTCGTCCGCAAAGTCGACGTTCATGGGCGGCTTGCACAGCAGACGCGCCGCGTTTAGGACCTGTCACATATAGATAGGTACATTGTTAATGAAACACGCAGTGTAATTATTTTACAAATTATGACAAGAGATATCCATGTAAAATGTCCACTGGATAAAATGGAAATGGTCAGGCCGTTAAGTGGAGCGATTAGAGATCCTCGCCACGAAACCGAAGATCGAGCATTAGTCCTACCTTTTGGATGTCCCAGGGAGGCAAACCTAATGAGTGCCAATGTTATCACAAATAGGTACAATATTACTACATTATAGGGATAGGAATATCTCACTATCTAAAATGTATAAAAATTTAATACTTACATTGAAAATAGAACCTAGATTATTCAAAATTAATTTTAAACAAATATATCCACCTTTCTCAGGAAAGCTGACTTTTCTATGGACTTTGTATGGCGTGTACGTTCGCAAACGTCACATATACATAGACATCGGGTCTTTGTCTAGCCGATAACTTTGAACGTTTATGACTTGGTCGATACCTAATCAGGATACAAAAAAGTCTACCATGTTTATTTATCTGTGCCATGTCCATTGTAGACTTAAACAAATAAATAAAAAAATCCTACATATGCCTTAATAAGAGATGAACCTGTCGGATGTCCCATGCAGGTCCGGGAGCAGTTTTGACGGCGACCGGCGGCGGCGCGTTCGGGTTCTTGGTCGGCACCACCAGGCTCCACGGCGCCCACTCCTCGGGCGGCTCCTCCATGGGCTTTTGGACCGTGCCACCGTCTTCTTCCCTAAGCACATGTTAAATCATAGTTGAGGATTCGGTTTGAAGTATAGGAGCGGAGCAACGGTGATAACACCTATAGTGTCGTAAAAATTAAGTAGGTATCAGAATAGGGTCATTGAAAGAGTAGATAGAATTGTTGGTAGTTGTGTGATTAGTAAATAGATTCGTTGTAAATTACACCAACGATACTAAGACCTTGTAACCTAGAGGCTAGAAGTATATTGACCGTTTGTAATAAATTACATAATTCGTTGAATCAGTTTAACGGAATAAATTAGATTGACCGGATCATATTTAAGATAAGATAACTTATATAAATATTGTGTTTTGAGGTATTATTAACAGTAAGGAGAATTTAATTTAATTTATTAAATTAACAGGAAGATTCAGTAAAAACCTTTTTTGACCAATAACGCTCCTCATTAAATCTTGTTCCAAGTATAAATCTACGCATGACCTTAATGTCGTAGTCCTGGAGACAGGTTTCTTGTCCAGAATACTTTTTGAATAATAGCCTACCCTGCTAGGGAAGAGGCGTGAAGATCAGTTTGTTAGTTAGAATTACTGTAGGTATATCAGACAACCTAGTAGAAATAGTAGGTATTGGAAACGGTCTTAGTTTAAAACAAAGTCATTACATAAAATAATAACAAATACCTAAATATCAGACTACAACACATACATAGATCTTATTTCGAAATAAGTTGCTTAAACAGCACTTGTGTTACGGTACGGATATCGGAAACTACAGTGGTATTACAAATATATACTTTAATAGTGTTCGTAACATGAATGTTTGTCCTGGGTGGGGATCGAACCTACCGTCTGATCGACCCCACAACTCTTGGCGCATTGGACGGGTTCACTACCGAATCAGGGTCACTATCGAGCCTGTCTAAGTCAATAATATTTATTATATGCCATTTTAGTACTTAATTAAGCCATATTAAATCCATATTACTTACGCGACAGCCACATACTTACGTTTTTACTAAACTATTTCGTTCATTTATGAGCATGCTATTCTCCATTTATGTAAGAGCCATTTTATTGTAGACACACACAACATAAAATTTTCACAAATTCAAAAACGTTCCCATGCTTTCACTGAAATAGTTCTTGGCTGTGTATTTCCAAAATAACTTAGAATACACTATTAAATCTACGTTTACAAACAATGAATAAATCTTGATTTTTTTACGGACTTCACAATTTTCTTTTTTCTACGAAAGGTGACATTTTGCAACTGTTTAATCAAACGTCAATCATAATTTACACATTAAACAACTATTTATGGCCAGTATTAGTAATTAAGCCTATTTTGTCCCACAGAAGATTGAAAAATAGATTGTGAACTTGTATAAAATACGGGCTTTTGGGTATGTGACTGAGTAGGCGACGAGCTAGCCACTTGTCACTACTTTTTCACGGCTTTCCATCCAACCCAGCCCACTGTCCCATATTTGTCTGAGACTTAAAAAGAATATGCCAACTGTGGTTCTTGCCTAGCATGTCGTAAAAGGCGACTAATAGTATATCGGGTTTTGGGTGTGTGATTGTGTAGGCGGCAGGTTAGCCGCTTGTCACTGCTTTTTCACAATTTTCCATCTAATCTAGCCCGGCTTTATTTTTGGCTGAATGTGGTTGAAGGGGCTTGCTGCCATTTCGACTCTGCCTTCCCCTTTGGGGATTATGGGCATGATGTTATATATGTATATGTATAAAATATGCAATTCATGTGGGCTTTAAGGACCATTCCTATATTTATAGTACCTAACTACCGTTTCCCGCGGCTTTTTTCGTATCCGAAGACCATCTAAAATGTTTAAGTCATCTCTTTGGATATATCATAATTACTCATGTTAAGGCAGTAGTAAGAATACTACGAAACTACTAGGCTGCTTTTTTATCCTGGTATTCCTACGGGAACGCGAACTACGCGGGTAAAACCTGGGGGCGCTGCTTGAATGCTATAATCTGAAACAGATATAAACCTCCTAAGCACCTCCGTGGTAAAACAGTTGCATTGATGCAATCATGCAGGTGAGATTGGCTAACCGCAATGTAGGTTATATTGTGATCTTGCATGCAAACAGTGAATGCACATTGGATCGTAATTTTTTTAGATCCATTGTCGTATAACCAGCTAATTTTATGAATGCGACAGTTTGTATTTTTGCATGTTTTTTCGTTACTCCATTACGCAAATATAAATCTTTGTAGGAGATTACTTAATGCATAAACTAAGTATCCCATGTTGGTCTAGGTTTTAAAAATAATTGGAGGGAGTTGTGGAGGAAGGCTCAGCCATCGCCCACGATATCCCTCTGCTCAAGCGATGAGGGGTACCGCGGGGTTAGTGAGTATGCCCCGGCCACCAGCGTCTTGGCCGGTGCACGGACCTCCGAATGCGAGGTCCCCAGGAGTCCGGTGACGGTGCGTAACGCTTTATCCGCGACAAAAAAAAGGTTTTAAAAATAATGTGCCAACAGTTGGCATCTTTTGGCATATTATGGACCATAGTTACTATGGTCCATGCCTAGCATGTCGTAAAATTCGACTAATAGTGGGTAGGTTTGACGAGCTAGCCACTTGTCAGTACTTTTTCAGTTTTCCATCTAACCCAGCCCAGTTACGATTTTTGGCTGAATGTGGTTAAGGGGGCTAGCTGACCGATTGACTCTGCCTACCCCTTCGGGGGTACGTATGTGTATATATACCTACATAGTGCAGATAAGTAGATGTCAATCCATGTACTTACGTACATGCCATGCTAGCATTAGAAGTGTTAGTTTAAACTACACAGCTATTTTAGGTGCTTATGTTGGAAGACTTACATGCATGACGCGAGTATAAATGGATGGAGGGCGGGTCACGGTCGCCGCCCCATATACTAGCACCTACCCATGCCAGCACAAAAGCCCAGACGGCATTATACCCACACACACGGTAGTGTATCCGGGCAAGTTCTAAGGGAAACCAGGCGATATGTGTTTCTTTAAACATACTTCTAGCTGTTCCGGACAACTTCGTAGGGCCCCATTCTTGAGATAAGAATGTAGGGTGGGGGTAGGAGAGTGAAAATACTTTACGACCTTTTCTTATACCAACCAAATACACAAAAAAAAAACATTAAAATTGGTCGAGCCTTTTAATCAATTGCATAATTTTAGTTCCCGGTTAAGCTGAAACATATATTTGTTAATGACTGGCCCGTTGGTCGAGTAGTCAGAGACCCTGGCCACAAAACCAAAGGTCGCGGGTTCGAATCCCGCTAGGGGCAAATATTTCGTGTGATGAACATGGATATTTGTACTCGAGTCATGGATGTTTATAAACGTATTTAAGTATGTCTATCCGTTCACCTAGTATCCATAGCACAAACTTATAAGCTTAGTTTGGGACTAGGCAATTGGTATGTCAGTCTGAAGAATTTATTAATTTATTATTATTATTATTAATGAATAGGTATTTGGATGGAATGAAGATGGACCTTACAGCTCAGAATAAAGATCAAACTTCTAATAGTACCTACCTTGGAAAAAGTTGTTAAAACTTAATAATTTAATTAATACAAATAATAATTTTAATTACTTTTAGACTACTTAAGTGCAATTAAACTTGCCCATTTTTTACATTTCTTTTTTATTATTGAGGATGTTTTTTACATGTAGGTACTTACTTTATTATCAGGTGTCATTGTACCGAGGTAATCTTTGTGAATAGTTATAACTTACTCGTTGTGAAAAATGGGTAAAAATAATGGAAACTAAGTATGCCTACCTAAGACCTAGTGTTTCAGCTTTAATATACCTATCATACCTTCTAACGTGTTCGCTGTATGTCAAATTATAAATCATAGTTAGATACATACCCGTATTTAAAATCAATTGTATTTTTGACCAAAAAAGGTATGATGCCAGCTTGCAGTACCTACAATAAACCAGTATTACGTTTTTCTACTACTTTGTTGTATAAATGCTTTCGATTTTTCCAATAGAATTTGAATAAAGGGATACATAGTTAAATGGGTCTCGTACGCAAATTCGTTAAGTTTATTTTTTTCTAAATTTTGATTAATGGAAAGCCATCTATAGCTACGCAAGTACCTAGTTTACAATTATCACCGCGGCTTAAATATTTTTTTCTATGTCGGTTCGGTGGATCTTAATTAGTCGGTCTACTATTGACGTCAGGTTGCTTGAAGGGTAATTTATTACCTAGTTTAATCGTTAATTTAAAAAAGCGGGGAATCAGGTACAGCCCTGAAAAGCCCTAAAACATTCAAAGGGGTGTACCTACCTGCTAATTCAATGCAGTACCTATATTGTAGCTGAGAATTACTAGTGTAGACGTCCGTCTTCTTAAATTTATAAAAAAATACCTTGCTTATTATAGAACCGGTTTTCATCATACTTTTCCGAAATTTTATTAGATTGCATCGTGTCTGTACTTACGTCTCCAAGTCCTTTTGCATGCCGACGAGGAGAAAGTACTGCTGAAGCCTCCAGTTGTGGTCACTGGGCAGCACCAGCCTCTCAGCCTCACTGGTATCACCATCTTGCCTAGCCGCATCTTCCTCCACCAGGAGCTTTGCCAGTAATTTAGGGTACACTTCGAAAAGGTTCCCATCGCTATACTCGGTAAGGGCCACCCACAGCGCATTAGAGTCGTATCTACCCGACATCCTACCATTTCAGTCTTGAAATGTTTTGCTCGGAACCCGGAACGAAGTTTGAGCAATTTCTCCGTAAAAGTTGCGAAGTAGCGTGCTCGCTAAGGGAAGCCTTTTCGTCGAGGGCCGCCCGCCTACTGAGCCC
Organism: Glyphodes perspectalis; assembly: GCA_951394215.1. Taxonomy (NCBI): domain Eukaryota; kingdom Metazoa; phylum Arthropoda; class Insecta; order Lepidoptera; family Crambidae; genus Glyphodes; species Glyphodes perspectalis. The sequence continues at coordinate 5,652,299 of OX596206.1, read as the reverse complement.
GTCGACAGGTCGTTAGTAACTTGTTGCTTCAGCTGCTTTCTGCGTTTATTTAAGGCATGCACGTGAGCTGCTTGGTACTTAAATATCAGGCTGACTCCATTGTTATGTTTGATGAAAAACTTGGGATGCGTAAACGTAGGTATCTACTGTGTGGCCTTTAAATTTTTTTTGTGAAACCTCAACATACCGTGTTGTAACGTTATTAGAGAAGGAAAGAAGTTCGATATTGATATAATGACATTAATGTTGAATTTTATTATTAATAAATCGATAAGTAGGTATCTAGTTTTAATAAAGTTGTCTCCATTAGAAACTAGGGACTTGGGTCAAACAAAATATGTAGGTAGGTACATACGTACCCTCATCATCATCCTCTTGCCCTTCTCCCAGTTCAGCTGGGGTCGGCGCAGCACGTCTTCCTTTTCCATATGTCCCGGTCAGCCGTCATCAAGCTATCCACTCCCATTTCACATATCATATGTCACACAATCCATCCATCTCTTATTTGGCTTTCATCTTCCTCTCCATCCACTAACATTCATACCCATCACTCTCTTTGTCACATGTCCTCTCTTCTCATCACATGCCCATACCAAGATAAACGGTTTCCTCTCATCTAATCTGCTATCACTGGTGACACTTTCATACTTCCTCTTATATATTTATTTCTTATCTTGTTCATTCGCGTCACTCCACTCATCCACCTTAACATTCTCATTTCCGCTGCATGCACTCGTCTTACATCCATCTGCTTCACGGCCCAACATTCCAATCCATACAGTATGGCAGGTCGTATTATTGTTCTGTAGATTTTGCCCTTAATCTTTAAGGGCATTCGTGGATCGCATGTTGCTGCAGTGACCTGCCGCCATTTCATCCAACCTGAGTTGATTCGATGCCATAAAGCCCTGTCAATACCGCCGTCACCCTGCACGAGAGACCCGCCCAAGTAACACAGATAACAGTATAAGGTCTTAGTAACAGCAAACCCGGGAGCGATAAGCTTAAAAAGCTGTTGATTAATGTCTGAGTAAACGTGTACTCAGCTCTTATTCAAGCAAATTGGGCACACTTTTAAATGCTTTAATTTGAATAATAGCAATATAAAATCTGAGTAGTAGCAATGTAATTGTCCACATAGCTTAATAACGTCTGAAAAACGGCAGTCGTTACTTATACACAGATGTTTTATCATGTTTATTCAGATAAATATTTGTGGCTGTGATATTCAAAAACTACTCAGCTATAAGCACATTTGTACCACACTATTTCAAACAAAATGTGTGTTTCCTTCAAGAAATTGTTGACATCATTAATATTTATTAAGATATTAATGTGGACGGAATGAATACTTGGAATTGTTAAGTAATTTTTAAAAATACGAGTTTTAGCTATTATACAAGTGAAATAATATTGCGCAAGTAATTTTGTCGTCAATAACGTATGTCCTGTAACTATTGGTTTTACGCGCCGCTTCAATATCGAAGTTTAATGATAGAAATAAGTTAATGTACAAGACAGAAATAAGGCAAAAAAAAACTTTTAGCGTAATTCCTTATTTTAGTGTTTTAAAAGTAATAATTAGTTTATGTATAATACTCGAATTTGTATCTGAATTAATAAAACACAGCATTTGATAGTAAAAACAATTCCAAAAACATTTTTTTTTGAGGTTATAATGGCGATTCCTATAAATCTGATTAGTAGCTGCTCACGGAGCTGTTTTACCGAGCTGCTGCTGAATAATAGTTTTGACTCGTCACATATTAAGCCTTTATTTGGCAAAGCGCGGTATGGCGGAATAATTTCTTAATAACAGTTGAGTATTTGTTCACATGTTTTATTAAACAGCTTATTAGGGTTCAAAACAGAACAATCAAAAACTAGAATTTCGTGGAAAAATGATTAGGTGATCGATCGAACTTTATTATTTAACTATTATATAATGCAATCATTTCACTTAAATAAAAAAAAAATAATTAAGCAAATGAATTAAAGCTATTTAGGTATACCAATCTAACGTAAAAAGGATGTAAAATATTTTTTTTATTTTGTTTTATTTAGAAAAAAAGCTGTGGTAATCATGTTTTTTTTTTTCAACTTACGTACCTATGTCTAGTTTGAGTTAACTACTCGTATGTACTGCATACCTTATTAAAATGCTAAAAAGGGAAAAGAAACGAGGTCTCTTCTGGTTCCCCATCTATTCTAATGATAATGTAGCAATTTTTCATTGTCTGAAAACAAACGGATATTATACCTACACTAGCTGTGCCAGCGGTGTCACCCGGGTTTATGGTTAATATTATATAGACTATTTCCGTCATACATGATTTCTATGTAACTTTAACCATTAAGGCTGCACACGCGACGGAAGCTTAAAAATGGAGTAACTTCTCCCGTTTTCTCAACATTTCCCGTCACTACTCTGCTCCTATTGATTGTAGCGTGATGAAAAGTATACTATCTGCCCAGGAGTATGAAGAATAATTGTACCAAGTTTCGTTAAAATTCGTCGAGTAGTCTTTGTTTCTAAAAGGAACATACAGACATACAGACAGACAGACAGACAGACAGACAAAAATTTTACTGATTGCATTTTTGGCATCAGTATCGATCACTAATCACCCCCTGATAGTTATTTTGAAAATATATTTCATGTACAGAATTGACCTCTCTACAGATTTATTATAAGTATAGATAAACGGAAACCTAAAACAAAATTAAACCTAGCTAGATAGATTAATTGCCCCCGAAACCCCCTACATACTAAATTTTATGAAAATTCTTGGAGCCGTTTTCGACATTGAGATTACAATATAGATAGGTATACAATAGTTTTTTTATTTAAAGATACGTATTAATAATATCATAATGACACATAATTTGAGTATACTATACAAATTTAAAACCTCGGACACAACAAAAGGTAGATTTATACTACCGCATTGAATGTACTACAAATACAGAACGCTAGAATAAAATGATTCGGACCGCGCGTATTTTTGAATTCGTTAATATTCTCATCTGATTCATCTCCACTAGATGTGTAATCATCGTCACCCACACAGTCTGTATATGAAATTGCGGGTACGGAACACTCTTCTATGTACGATCGCACTTGACTGTTAAGGTTAGCTTGATCGCTTTCTTCCACAGCTAGTTTACTAAACACTATGCTGCCTACGCCCAACTTACAACAACTAACGTTTAATAAATATCTACAAATAAAGCAATTTTCAGCATTCCTTTGTGTAAATACTGTTTAACTAACTTTAAAACTGCTAGTTTCGGTATAAGAATAGAAGTATGTGTAAGAGAGTTATAAACTATGTCTACATTTCTTTTATACCAATATAAGCTTAATTAGAACCCAGAAAATACTTTTTATCAGCAGCTGAATAATTCGCAAAATAAAGAACCTTATAAGATTTCAAAATAATATTAAAGCTGTTATTCAGATACAAGCATTTTAAAACCGAATTTTAACACTATTATTCAGCATCTAGTTGCTGAGGGTACTTTATACAGAATATAGCATTTTTAACAGCAATAAGCTTAATAATGTTTGTATAATAGTATTGTACATTACGTTTATTCAGCTTGTTATCTTTTAGCTTACTGTTATGCAAATTAAAGCTATGTGAAACTCTGTAAGCTTAGAAACGTTTGTGTAATATTGAGAATAAAAGTTATTACTAAGCCTTAAGAAAGAAGCCGAAATTATACAAATTTTACTAAGCTTAAAAAATTATAATAGCCGTAATACAACGTTAGTCAGAATTTAGCTATTTCCTTAACTGTAACACAAATGTTACGTAACTATTAACTGTGTTATGAGTCGCATTAGTACTGTTATCATGCTTGTGTGTTACTTGGGCGAGGTACCGAAAGTCGGAATAGACAGTCGGCAATGGGCTGGAGAGACCGCCAAAACCGCAGAACAGGTACTCAGTTTTGGTTCTGCCGATTTTTAGGCCAACACTCTCCAACTGTTGCCGCCATCCCTCCAATCTGTTCTGGACCTCCAGGGCATCTTCGGCAACTAGCACAATGTTGTTGGCAAACAGCATGTACCAGGGAGCCTCTTCCTGTATGTCCGATGTCAGCGCATCCACTGTCATCAGGAAGAGGTACGGACTAAGCGCTGAACCCTGGTGTAAGCCCGAAACCACATTGAAACTAGCCGTGGTGCCGGCTGTTGATCGGACTTGGGTATTGCATCTACTATACATAGCACGAATAAACTGCAGGCATTTCTCTGGCACACCTTTCATCTTAAGGGTCCACCACAAAAACGCCCTACCCTTCCGTTAATAATTTTCCCTTCATGTGCGCTCGTGAAAAATCACAAGGTTAAATTTGATAACCGACCTCATTGTAATGATAATTGAACTTAGCTTTAAAAAAAAACATAAAATTAAAATACTGTCACAATTATCAACATCACAAAAACAGTTTTCAAAAATAAAAAGATGTAACTTCCCCGAAAGAAAAATCCCAATAATACCTTATTGTTTCAGAACATGTAAAGTACATATTTAAGCAATAAAATGGTAAAGTCTGCGTTGAATTGTTGGTAGTAACAGCAATGGACCATCAGATGACAACGGAGGACAGCTATGCTGAGCGCAGGCAACTCTTCAAGAACATTTGGGAAACAGCCATGAACATCGAGGAGAAAGACGCCGACATCTTGGCTAAGCCTAAAGTTATTAAGTAAGTTACATAGGGAAACGCTGTACATGGTGAAACTGGATAGTTTGTATGATTCCGACCTTAATCAGACGAATCCTATCCAATGGCATAGTGTAGAGCGGGGTCACACAATCATAAACACATTACTGTGATACCTATCTTCAATAAGTTTTAAGATTCAGTAGGTAATAAATGAAAAGCTTAATAACTGCCAAGTTTATCAAGTTACTGCACGAATACTCACCAGGTTAAATAATACGATTACTGATTTCCAGAACACTAAGATTGGACGAAGTAGACCGTTACGGCATCAACAAGAAAAAGAAACTGAAACTGAAGAATCTTAGGACTGTTTGCAATAAAATTTTGGACTTCTGCGATCGGCAAGAGGCAGATGACCAGTTTTATGAGCAGGTTATTTTCTTTTAGCATAGATACGATTTAGGTTGTCTTAACCAAAAATAATGAACTCGACAACTAATTTACCGTTTATTATATAGATGACCAAACCCCACGGAACACCTCGTCACGCTCTTGATCTGAAACCAAAGAAGGTTAAGAATGTTCGCACCAAAAAGAAGATGAAGAAGTCGAAAAGTTTGCACTCGCCGTCCAGGAGTCCCATAGCGCGAGCGACCACATCAGAGGGAAAGGACGAGTTCAGCGCAGAATTTGCCAGCAAAACCTCTAGAAACACCTCGCCCATCAAAGTAAGAAGAACTACCCGAAAGGCCAGAAACAAAACATCAACCAACGTGTCCCCTAACGAACTAGCAACCAAAGGAAAGAAACACTCAAAGGGGAAGAAAGACTCGCAGGGTTATTTAGCCCAACCATCAGGTATAATCGAATGGCCTTAATTGAAACGTTAAAATTGACCAGCAGATTATTGTTGATGAGATTGTACATTTTCAGGTCTTACAAAATATAAGTATTATTACTACGTTGATATCAAACCTGTAGTACGTGTGCAAAGTCCGCCAAAAAAAGTTCTTCGCATGCACAAAGTAAATATCAGTTAGAACTAAATTGTTAAAGCGTTTAGTTTTCATGGACTGTATACGTAGTAGGTTAGGTTACCTAGGGTATCTAGGTGATTACAATATAAATAGCATAATGTATTTTAATTAACAACCATTGAATACCTCTCTAATATTAACCGCCCCTGTCGATAAAACAATAAATAAATTTCAGCACCATTTTAGCATTTTAATTAATTTCAAGTCGTTTTTAACCTTTATGAATTAAATATATTTTTATACAATTTAATATTATGAAAAAAAGGCCGGAAAGAGAACAGTTTTTTAAACATAAGTAGGTACATACAGAAGCCATAATAATTATATGCTGTAATACTGTTCTGTGGATAAAAGCAATCAATTAATGGTTAAAGCATAGGTACTTCTAAAGGTGTTAGCTGGTTCGGATTTGATTCCCGAATTGTATAATACCTAGTTCCCGAATTATCTCTCAAAGAATATGGTAGTGGAATAACAAAAATAAAACAAAAACTTACATTTGTGTATTTATTTCGTTAAGTACTCATTTATATAATATTTACATAGTTTTGTAAATATAAAATAGAACACTCACGTATTGTTTTACTTAACATAGTCACCATATTAATATTTAAAGTTTTGATTCACTATAAAAAGCGTACTTAGATCTTACAGTGAGTGTGGTATTTCTAAACGCTTTTGAAAGAATGTGTTTTTTATCTGTGTACATGAAGTTGCAATGACTTCCACTTTTGGTTTTATAGATATCGATATTATCAAAGGGAAAATTCATGTATTATTCGCAGGTTTAAGTGAAATCCTTGTTTTAAAGTATAATTCGAAGTATAATTCGTTTTTCTGATATTGATTAATGGTGATTAAATAAGGTGTAAAACTTTAAAAGTTTGAAGGTACTAGTAGCCTTATCTGCATGAATATGTCGGGACTAAAGTATACATCAAAAGTATAATATGGAAAGACTTGAAATCATTATTTTTTATTATACACCGTTATGATGAGGTAATATACCTACTTAATCATCATGCTTTTGGTCATTCATTGTGATGAAATGTTTTTCTTATGTACCCACCCAATAAACAGTTTTTTTGAGTATAATGGATTCAGTTGTAATTACCTACATTTAAAGTGATGATAATAATTAAATAGCGATATTATAAATGGTTGCAATAATTCATTGGATAAGAAAAAAATCAACATATTTTATCGATAGCGACATTCGATATCTGATTTCGAAGAGCAAGCCTACTACGCTATGTGACTAAATAAAATTGTCGTCATTAGTGACATTTAAACTCCGCTATCTCACTCACACATACAGAACAAAGAGTATTTGAAATGTCAAATTCTGAGAGATGAATGAGAACTTCTTAATTTAGTCAGCTGATTTTCCCGAATGATGCATACGAATTGACCCATTAAAATAATAAAATTAAATAGAGTTTTGCTACTTTTCATAAAAATAACGTAATGTCTTGAAAAATAAACAGTTCTAGTGTTATCGGGAAGTTTTCCTTAGGTAAAAATTGCGGCGTCTTTGCTTAAATTCCGCTTATACGTCTAGCGTACATGGAAGACCAAAGTTTTTGTATCATGTTATGTGCATTTTATAACAGTGCTCTTATTGTTTTAATTCCCACGCTCATTTGATTGCTGTTGTAGACGCCTGTGGAGGGCCGTCGCCGACCGATAATGTCAGACTACGATCTCCAATTTCAAGCGGATTTGGAGAAGGCCCAGGCTTTGAGTTTAGAAAGTCTGGCTTTGGAACAATTTCGTAGGCAGAAGCAAATATCTAGTGCAGGTAATTGACGTTACTTTGTTTACTATAAGATTATAAAATAATCTAGGAATTTTGGCTATAATATAAATAATTAGGTGGTATCACTAACCGCAAACACCCACTTTTGAGTGAACTTGATAATGTGTGACTAAAATATAGTATTTGGCGATTAAGTTTGTTTAAACTTTGCAATCTCATTATTTTTGTCATTCCACTGCCAAATTTAGTTAGTTTATTTATGCCTGTAGATAATTTTTTTTGGTAATTACAAATAATATTTTCTGATAACAAATCAGTATTTGAACAATTTCTATTGTCATCCTTTCTCTACGGTTTGCGTGTGGTACTGTTTTATGTTATTATTACTGCTTCTGCTTTTAAAATGAATTTTAATCATACATAGCATTAGTAAAACTACATTTTAATAGGTATAAACTTTTATTACTTTCATAACATAATTTTGTTATGTATTTAAGGACCATTCAAACAAAATCCTTACATAGGTTTCTCAAGGATTGTTTCATTTAACTTTATTATTTATTTAGTAAATACCTACCTAATTAACCTACCAAATTGGTTATGTGTCAGAAGGTGTCATTAGAAGCCATAAAAACCGTAGAGTTTGTACGAAAAAGATCATGAATGTTAAAGAATCCAGTGCGGAGTGTAAGGATTGTGCCATATAAATTTAGGGAAAATATAGCTAAAAGAGTCTCGTTGTTACAGTTCAGGGATAGGGAAATTAATGATTCGTATAGCATGTTATTCAATTTAATTGAAAAAGAATTTGAAAGTGTTTTCACTAAGAAAAAAGTCACTATTAATAATTCTAAAACTAAATTTAGTGACTGGGCCACCACAGGTATCTTCACTAGTAGAAGGAAGTTATTTGATTTATATAACTTGAAGGCAAATTCAAGTGATCCAAAATTTGTTGAATTTGTTAGAAATTACTCTAAAATATTTAAAAAAGTATGTGCAGTAGCAAAATCTAATTATCTCAGGCTCAAGATTTTAAATTCTAGTGATAAAATTAAAGCAACTTGGAATATTATTAACAAAGAGACTTGTAAAAACAAAATACAAAATCACAAGCTCTCTTTAAGAATTGATAGTAAATTCCTAGACTCAGATGATGAAGTGGCAAAAGCTTTCGAATCATACTTTTCTAATGTGCCGACTGCAGCGACTCGTTTATTACCTTCCAATCCACACCTAGCAAATTGCATCCTTAAATCTAATGTAGAGGAATGCAAAACTGCTTTTAATTTTTGTCATGTCAATGATAAGATAATTATGAACACTTTTAAAGATTTAAATTTAAAGAAAACAGAAGATTTGTGGGGAATTTCAATGCATTTACTGAAACATATAATTGAGTGTATTGCCCCTATCTTATCAAATATTTTTAACAAATGTGTTGATTTGGGTCAGTTTCCTAACTTAATGAAATATAGTAAAATCATTCCTTTGTTTAAATCAGGTGACAAAAGTGACCCGTCTAATTACAGACCAATATCTATACTGCCTGCACTAAGTAAAATATTTGAAAAGATTATATTCAATCAATTAATATGTCACCTAAGAATAAATAATTTACTTCATAGTAAGCAGTATGGATTTACCAAAGGGAAATCCACTACTGACGCAGGAGTAGCGCTTTTAAAACATATTTTTGAAGCTTGGGAAGGTAAACAGGATGCTGTTGGAATATTCTGTGATTTGTCGAAGGCATTCGATTGCGTCGACCACAAAACCTTGATAATGAAGCTACGTCACTATGGTGTTTCTGGGAACTCACTTAGTCTGCTAAAGTCATACCTAACTGATAGGCTCCAAATCGTAAGTGTTAATGGAACTAACTCTTGTGGTGCCCCATTATCGATGGGCGTTCCCCAGGGCTCGATATTGGGACCTTTGCTCTTTCTTCTATATATAAATGATCTCCCATATTTTACAAGGGACTTGTGTGAGATAGTATTATTTGCTGATGATACTTCACTGATTTTTAAAATTGATAGACATAATGAATCTCTTGACGACGTAAATAACGCTCTCTCATGGGTTCTTCATTGGTTTTCAACTAATAACTTACTTCTTAACGCAAAAAAAACAAAATGTGTTATGTTCTCAATGCCTAACACAAGGCAAGTTAATACGTCAATTATTATGAATGATGAAGCACTAGATGTAATTCAATCTACTGTGTTTCTTGGAATAACTATTGATGCTAAATTGCAATGGGGTCCCCATATCGCGGCTCTGGCAGGAAGACTTAGTTCAGCTGCATATGCAGTCAGAAAAGTAAGACAATTAACTGATGTTGAAACAGCAAGACTGGTGTACTTTAGTTATTTTCATAGCGTTATGTCATACGGTCTGCTGCTGTGGGGTTCTGCGGCCAATATACAAACTATTTTTGTATTGCAGAAAAGGGCAGTCAGAGCCATATACGGCCTTAGACCACGTGACTCTCTTAGAGAAAAGTTTAAAGAAATTAAAATTCTAACCATAGCATCACAATTCATTTTGGATTGTATTATGTATATATTCAAAAATATTGAATCATTTCCTAAAAAGTCAAATACTCATAGTTTTAATACGAGAAATAAACACAAACTTGCTGTTCCAAATCATAGACTCCAAAAAAGTGGTAATTCATTTATTGGTCTAAGTATTAAAATGTTCAATAAACTACCACAAAGTATTTTAACATTACCCTTACATAGATTCAAATTATGCATTAAATCATTTTTAATGAGTAAGGGCTATTACAAGATCGAAGAATTCCTCAATGACAAAGATTTATGGTTAACTTCATAATGAATTGTTCATCTGCAGTGATATCTAGTCTTAAGTGTGGATTAATTAAGTTTACAAAATTGTATAATTGGCATTTAAAAGAGTAACTATCGAGTTTCTTGCCGGTTTCTTCTCGATAGATTCTACCTTCCGAACCGGTGGTAGTATTATGTGTTCTTTTTTTTGTATATTGACTATTTATAAGTGCTTTCTTGAAGCCTATATAAATAAAGATATTTTGAATTTGAATTTGAATTTGAATGATTCAGTTCTCTTTGCCTACCCTGCTAGGGAAGTGTCATGAAGTTTAGTTAGTTAGTTTTAGTATATAAAATAAGATCAAAATTACATCATCTTGAAATATTGAAAAGGTATACCTTTGTATTACAATGTTAGTAACAAAATGAATGTTACTCATCATGGATATGGTTTCGATTCATGCAAGGTAGTCAATTGAAGCAATGAGTGAGTGCAGTTAAAATTAAGTAGTTTTGTGAGTTCACTCTCATGTTTACATCAATTTGATATCAACATGAGGGAAGGAAAGGTCATTGGCATTTGATTAAATAGAACATTACAGTGAATACTTCTGATGAATGAGATAAATTGAAGCGTTTATGTAAAACTAGGTAGATATTGAGAATATTGAGTTTACATATTAAGTTTGGATGATTTAGAGGTCCAAAGATAACAGTGTCATAATAAAATACTGCCACGGCAGGTTTTCTTTTTAACAGATTATATTATATAATACAGGGGTTCCCAACCTTTTAGTGACTGTAAACTACTTTGATTTCATTAATTTCATTATCAGGGACCACTAGGTCGAATATGAACTGTCACAATTTTATAAAATAACCTTTTTTTTTTTAATTTAAACTAATACAATTTTAGGTCTTCTGCTGACCAAAAAATAAGTATTGTGGACCACTGGTTGGGAACCACTGATATAATAGATAGAACACCTATGCATAAGATATACAGAACACCTTAAATTTTTATTTCTAGCTCTTTACATAAGTTAATTAGGCGTAATTAGTTAACACATTAAAGTTGTCTTCACTTGTTACTATGTGCAACTTGCAGTCTATTACTTATAGTTCCTGTTAATAATTTTAAACTTGTGTGGGTACTGTAAATATCAGTAAATAAATAATAATAGATTGATTACATTAGCGTACACACTAACTATAATTTAACCAAGCAGATTATATGTTTGTGCTACAGATAGTAGATAATGGATAAATATACTAAAAACATTATACTATAAAAAATATAAATATTCATGTTTGTCACACAATTATTGTAGTGGGATTTAAGCCTATGCCATTAAGTTTTGTAGCCAAGTCTCTAACTACTAGAAGGCTGGATCTATCAAAAGTCAAAAAAAATAAGTTGTGAATAGTTGTTTACACACATAATGATTAATGTCTAGTTAAAGATACTTAAGATAGCTTATAACAGTGGTAAAGGTGAAAAGTGATTGGTTGATTGATTTATCATAATCTATATCTTTGTTTGCAGATAATGTGCCGAATATTAGTAACGTCAGTGCGCGGCGACGCGACGAGTGCGACGGACCCCCGCCCGCGCTGCCCCCGCCCCCCCGGAAGCCCCCGCGAGGACGCGCCGCTGTCGCTGATACTCCCAGGTAAACAATTTTTTTTTTACTCATTACAGTTATACTTAACTTTCCAACAACATGAATTGATAAATGTTTTGAGGTTACTCTTTCAATGCGTATGTGTGTTGTACACGTATCTAGATGATAAAAATTCATAGCTACGAATATATCTCAACTGTGTATTTTGCTTATCACGCCAAACAATATTTAGGCTACATCTCTTTGAGAATTGTTCATAGTACTATCAAATTCTTTTTGGGATAAATTTGGTATTTATATATTCTTTTTAATGATTTTTTTATCAAACTTGTATGTTTTCCTATTCCTTTGAACTATAAGAAATCCAGGTCTGATCTTCGGTCACATAATTTTTAAGCAAAACTTATATTTAATAATTTAAATTTAATAATTTAAATTATTAAAGATGAGTTTTGCTCATAGGTAGAATATTTTTATTAATAATTTGATATTAAATTCAGAGAAAATTCAAAGCGGTGGTAGCTCAATGGTAAGGACACGCGCCTCATTACCGAGGGACGCGGGTGCAATCCCGTACCTCTGGATTTTTTAAATCTATGTACGTATTTATACCACTAGCTCGGCGGTAAGGGAAAACATTGTGATGAAACCTGCAAATTCAAACAACTTTGGATTTGTAACCATGATCCAAAGATTGTCTAGTTCCCCTATCTTAGGGTTACGAAGGTCAAACCAGCAGTCGCTTCAGTGTAACCCAGACTCGCTATATCCTGGATCATGGTCTAAGCGGACCCCGTCCAAGCACGGGACATAACGCCAACAAGATGGTGGTCAAATTCAGAGAATGAAAGTGAATAAACTAGTTTTATGATGAATGTTTCGCAGCATTCGGGCACGGAGAGCAGATGACACTTGTTGATGCTACAATAGATAGTAGTAATATGTACTAAAATGGCGAAATGAATTAGCAAAGTGCCGTATTCTTAATGGTCACTTAACTAACTGTTGCACAAGTTACCCATTAGCATAGGTAAAAAACATTATGTGAGGTATATAGATTTGATATTGTCACAAATCTTCGAATTCTATATTGTTTTATTTATTACTAGCTGTGCCCGCGGTGTCACCCGCGTTTATGGTTAATATTATAAAGACTATTTCCGTCATACAAGATTTCTATGTAACTTTAACCATTAAGGCTGCACACGCGACGGAAGTTTAAAAAATGGAGTAACTTCTCCCGTTTTCCCAACATTTCCCTTCACTACTCTGCTCCTCTTGATTGTAGCGTGATGAAAGTATACTATAACCTGCCCAGGAGTATGAAGAATAATTGTACCAAGTTGCGTTAAAATCCGTCGAGTAGTGTTTGTTTCTATAAGGAACATACAGACAGACCGACAGACAGACAGACAGACAAAAATTTTACTGATTGCATTTTTGGCATCAGTATCGATCACTAATCACCCCCTGATAGTTATTTTGAAAATATATTTCATGTACAGAATTGACCTCTCTACAGATTTATTATAAGTATAGATTTGGTTATGACATAATTTGAATATTGTTAAAGATAATAATAAGCTCTTGCTTGTATGAATTTTAAACTTGTTTATGATGCCCTACTTTTGATCATTTACATATCTGGGCATACAGTGTGTCGGCCAAGTTCGCGATATATTACGTTACACCTTTTTCCTATAGGGGTATCACATTTATCTATTTGTTACTTCCAGGCTCCTGATCTACAATTTTTAACACAATATGTTCAATGTTCGTTGTCTTTTCATGCATGTTGGTCGGCTGATAGAATTTGTTGATTATTTTAGTTCAATAATTTATACTAATCTATACTTATAATAAATCTGTAGAGAGGTCAATTCTATACATGAAATATATTTTCAAAATAACTATCAGGGGGTGATTAGTGATCGATACTGATGCCAAAAATGCAATCAGTAAAATTTTTGCCTGTCTGTCTGTCTGTCTGTATGTTCCTTATAGAAACAAAAACTACTCGACGGATTTTAACGAAACTTGGTACAATTAATCTTTATACTCCTGGGCAGGTTATAGTATACTTTTCATCACGCTACAATCAATAGGAGCAGAGTAGTGAAGGGAAATGTTGGGAAAACGGGAGAAGTTACTCCAATTATTTAAGCTTCCGTCTCCTGTGCAGCCTTAAAGGTTAAAGTTACATAGAAATCATGTATGACGGACATAGTCTTTATAATATTAACCATAAACGCGGGTGACACCGCTGGCACAGCTAGTAATAAATAAACAAGCAGTTTAAAATAAAATTTCTGATGCTTGATGTAGATCCACTGGAGCTAGTCCAACGAGAGATGAGAGCAGCGATTTAATATCGTTTGCGAGTCCTACGTCCAAATCTGCGCCTAAGGACCCCCATGCCTCGCTCAAGGAATATATTGAGCAGATAAACAAGTAAGTTTTTAATAAATTATAATCTTATGCTTAAGGAGCGGTGGTAACTTAATGGTAAGAACACGCGCCTTTTAATCGAGCACGTACCCGGGCACGTACCTCTGGATTTTTGAAGTCTTCAAATATCCGATGAAACCTGCACATCCTAACAGCTAAGGATCTGTAATAAGGGTTACGAAGATCAGTTCGGCAGTTGCTTCAACGTTATTACCAGACACGCTTAATCCTGGATGGTCCTGGTCCTGGATGGCCCATGGTCTAAGCATACCCCGTTTCAGCACGGGACAAGGCTAGGATAATGATGATGATTACCTTATGCTCAATATTTTAGTTTGTCTATACTATGTTATGTAGATATCCACACATTTAAACCAGTTCTAAAGTTTCGATGTAAACGTGGTTCATATTCACGAATTATTGTGTCATGTTATTTGCGACTTTATTGATAAAATGTAAGTCATATATCACCCTGATAAGCAACGGTGATAAAAAAAGGCTTGTCTAATTTTGCTTAGATAAACTGCTTTCATTTTATCAAAGATACTGTGATGTTGATATTAACGGCAGTAACAATGAATTATTTTATTCTTTGGCCTAGATAAACAAGGCTGATTGATCTTACTCATTATATGTAATAATGGAATTTGTTTACAGACAAACAGAAGACTTAGCGTTGACCACACCAGAATCAGCGCCGGCCATAATGAACAACTATCCTAACAACCAAAGACCAGGGTACCCGTACACGGCTCAATATGCGTACGGCTACCCCCCGTACAACCAGCCGGTCCCGCCGTATCCGCCGTCTACGCCGTACGGCATGCCCACGCCGATGCCGGCCCCGATGCCCAATTACGCGTATTACGCGCCCGCAGTCGTCCCGCCGTCCGACGTGCATTTCGCGCACACCCCGCCAATGTACCCGCCGATGCAGTACAGCCAGACGCGGATGGCGTCCCCCTCGCCGTACGCCGGGTACCCCCCGGCGCCGCGGCCGCAGACCCCTACGTACAATTATAACACGACGAATATGATATCGAGGCCGCCGCGGCCGGCGAATCTGTATCCGCAGCTGAGTCAGGTCCACGCGTACCCGACGGGGCCGGCGCAGGCGCCGGTAAACAACAACAATAACGTGCCGGTCATCGTCAAGAGTGAGCCGAGCAGGGATAGTGTCGAAAGCAATACATCTAGGAAGTCTTCAGAGGTCAGTATAGCGATAAGTTTGTCGAACGTTTAAAACAATGCGGTTGTTGAAACTTGCAACGTAACTTAAGAAGTTCCTTCAGAAAATGGTTAAGTACTTGTAAAATTAAAATTTTTGGCTGCTGTGCTATCTATTCCTTGATTGTTCTTACCTATATTTAATACAATATTTGAATTTTGTAAAATGTAGTCTTTTGTTTTAGTAACAACAGAAATAGCTATGTAACTGTAGGACAGGCCCGTTGGTGTAGTGGTCGGAGACCCTGGCCACGAAACCAACCAAATCCCGCTAGGGGCAAATGTTTCGTGTGATGAACATGGACATTTGTACTCGAATCATGGATGTTTATAAAACGTATTTAAGTATGACTATCTCGTTCACCTAGTATCCATAGCACATAACAACAAGCTTATAAGCTTAGTTTGAAACTAGGGAATTGGTGTGTCAGTCTGGAAAAAAGTTTAAAGTTACATAAGTTAGTAATCATTATGAGTGGCGCTTAGACGGCATACGGATTGTGTTGTAAACAAACGATGTAATATGCTAATCATAAGTTTGCGCATTCTGCGCATTGTATAAGCGCATTATGTACCACAGATGGTAGCTGAAGTTACACAAGTTTCAACTTGAGTCTCAATTGTTTATTCCTTCTGAACGTTTGTCTCGGTTTTAACAACATTGTTTTTTTAATGAAAGATAGAACAATACAAGTGCTGATGTTAGTATGGAATTGGATGTATGTTGTGTTGTTTAATATGTATGAGAGTAAGATAGTATTAAGTGGGGTTTTTGTAACTAAATAATAATAAAATCGCACACTATGAGTACAGTGAATGTTTCCCATTCTTAATAGATCGATTGGATCATTTGTTTATATTTATAGTAAGTATTTCTAAATGACTTATTCAATTTAAAGAACTGATGTTTTTGAATTACGAAAATATAAGTTACTTTCAACTGGCTCGATGGCGTATTTTGTAGTGAACCGGTTCTATGCCCAAATAGCTGGGTTCGGACCCAGAATAAATATTCCTGTAGGGAATTGGCATGGTACGATACATATAAGCATACTGGCTTTAGTTTGGAACTAGGGAACTGGCGTGTCAGTCTGGAGAATTAATATTACTACTTAACGACCAATGTATGTCTGATTATAACTTGCGTCGTTCCAGTCAAATGAATCAAACGACACCATCGGCAGCCTGCCGAAGTCTCTGAACCTGATCGACTTCGGGGCCAAGAAGACGAGCGGCGGCTCAGGTAGCGTAAGAGTCAGTGTGCTTGAGGCGTTTGACCCTCTACTAACTGAGCAAATTAACGCTGGTGAGTGGTTTGTGTCTCATTTCATGGTACTTCTCTTAGGGCCGATTTTTTTTATTAGTCAGATAAAAATTAACCAACTGATAAAGTATTAAGTCACTAATTTACGGATGTCATACGGTATTTCACTTAGGAAACAGGCAATGACATTTTACAATCATCCGGATTGTGATTTATTCGATTGTTATCTTTTATCTGACTTTTGAAAAATCAGCCCTTAGCCAAGCGTACTTTTGATAATTGGCTACACTATCTAATTAGAAAGATGTCCTTTTTGTCAGGCATATTTGGTATAGGGAAGTGGCGTGAAGTTTAGTTAGTTATATTTGGTATAGATTTAAAGTGGTTATCCACCTCACGGTTTGCTTATGGACAAATGTTTGTTTATCAACTGGTCCATTTATATTTGAGTCGTAGATATTTATTTACGTATTTGTGTAAGTACGGATAGGTCATCAAGAATCTTTACGTCAACATTATAACTCAGGGGAAGCTCAATGCGCAAGGTTTTTAACTTAACACAGATTTCGCCATGGCGCAGCTAAATGGGATGACCCGAGTTAGCTGGGAGATGCTAAGCGCAATTTTCGAATTCTCCTGAGTGTGCCCTAATGCCATCGTATTTGATAGAAGTGAATTAAAACACCCTGCGTAGTTTACTGACTTATCTTTACCTTATTAGTTGTTTTTCTTGATGAATTGCCGATTTTTATAAGTGTTTCTTTCAAACCTATATATAAATAAAGAGTATTTTGACTTTGACTTAGTGTGACCATAACGTTTGTTTCGCTGAACAATTTATTAACTCATTTCATAGTTTTAATATTCGTATGACTATGGTGAGCCTAATTATTTTGGTATACTCCTTTGTAGCCACTTGCGATTATCAAAAGTATGTTTGTCTAGGTACTGTCTAGGGTAATGTTTAAAGTATTATTTTTACTATAAACCTTATTACACTATAATAAAGACTATAGTTAAAAAGGGTGATAGGATATATTAGCGTTTGTACTGTTCGTTTCTACATAATATGGGTGCAATTTATTCGGACACTTGTACCTAACTTGCAATGTACATACTGAGTCTGAGACGGTTTTTTTTTACTTATTTCTTACTTTTAGTTCCATGTGTAAGCTTTAGATGCTCTAAAGCCTGGAATAAAAAATACTGAAAGAAAAGATAAATTATTCGAACAACACAGTCGAGCCTTTAAACTTTTAACCGAGTAATATAAGGTTTCTTAGTGTTTTTATCATGATCACAAATTAATATAGGTACATAAAAAAGAAGAATAAGAAAACATATAACAGGCAAATACATTTTTGTGTTATTTATATATTAAATAAACGATATATTTTATATGTATTGAATGTCTTGTAAAGTTAAGGGCTGACCATGACATCAGAAAAATTATATATATATTTTTAAAGTCCCTACAAGTTCTTGTTCTTGTTCTAGTTCTTGAATTGTTAGTTCTGTTATTTCAAACTGATTTAAATGCACTAAATCACATATTCATTGCATCAGTCGCACTGAATGAACTCTGGTTGTCTTTTCAATCACATTTTTCATTTCACGAATCCATGGTGTTTAATGTGATGTTTTTTGATTTTGTGTTGATTCTTGTCTTGTCATGTTTGTTTTGGTTAATATTGGACATGTGTTTGTTATCGACCACATACTAAGCTCTTGTTTTGTGGCCTCATTCTGAGAGAAGTTTAATCACGGTGTGTCTCCATTTATTATATATAAGGGTATTAACTACTGCACAAAATAGTTTAAGCTACAAGTAAACTATTCAACTCAGTATTAGTCGGTTTTCAAGTAAAAACAAGCCAGCCTGTAAATCCCTTAAGTATGTTATGCCAAACTGATTGACTAGTATTCCCGGCGTTTGTGTGGAATTCACACTTTTCACACTTCGCCACCACCTTTTCTTGAATTATAGAGCGCAAAGTAAATGCGATTTCTTTATATACATTTTTTTAATGGTTAGTTCATATTATATTTATGTCTCACATTCTAATTTCAATTTAGTTTTTTTTTTTATTTAAAATGTGCAATAAGGCCAATATTTAAATTCACAATAAAGTGTCGTCGGCCCTCTCGGTTTGAATCTAATTGATGACAACTTGTACAGAATATGCAGTTGCTAGCGAATGTTCGAGCAGCGTGTACGAGGAGTACGACCCGCTGGACTTCCTGTACGGCGAGACGGAGATGCGCGACACGCCGGTGTACGCGACCGTCAACAAGCGCGAGAGCGCAATGCTGCCCTCGCCGCCGCCCAAGACCATCCCCAGCGTGCCCGTAGTCGCTAAGAAGTCTACCACTGTGAGTGCCGCCCTCGGTCTACCCTTAGCGCTTGGGATCGTGCGACTGATGCGAGACACGCTTGTGTATATGACCATCGACAAATCCAAGTTCATTCCCAGGCTATGTGAAGTCATGTAGGATTGATAGATGATGTGTGACAGATACGTAGAACGGAATGATGTGAAGTGTGTGAGATGGAACGTAATAGAGTAAGAGAGACAGAAGAGATTTGAAAGAGGAAGGAGTGATGTGAGACGAATAAAGGACGACAGACGTGGAGAAAGACGTGTGAAGAATAAACCATAGATTAATAAGAGAAACCGTGTTTTTTTGCTGTATCAACCGTGGGGCAATTTCTCGTATTAATATCTTTTAGTAATACAGGGGGCGGGGATTCAGAATAGCGATTACGGCAGCAAAACCATGAGTTAGTTAGACTCATTTACTTTAATGTTGATGGCAGAACGGTAGATAATACCTAAATGGCTTCAATGGCAAATAATCTACACAATGTAAATTTTTACCCTTTACATCTGAGAATGTGAATCCAAAAAAATATTTATATTAATTTATTATTTTCTTTACAGAATAAGCTATATGACTGTATAGTGAAAGTAAGAACGAGAAATTTCGATAATGAGCACAGAGGATTTTTGAAGATGGTCCTCGATGTCAGAAGTAAGTTTTTTTACCCAAATTTTTCACACATCAGAATTATTTTATATTGGTATATATTCACAATTTATATAAAAAATATAAATAGACGCAATAGTTTGACGGTAGATGACCGATTATGATGTTTTAATGTGCAATTATATGTATATTTTGTAAGTCTAGCTTTTAACCGATCCGGTCGCATGGCATTCCATTTGTTACATATTGTACGGTCCGTAGATACTGTTAAAAAAACAATCATTAATTTTAACATAATGTCACGCCTTTTCCCCATGGTGGTAGGCAGAGATCACATCCTTTAGTTTGCTACGATCTTGACACCACCCTTGATTTTATTTTCAGAAAAATTCCAATATTCGGATTCAAAAACGAACCCCGGTCACGTGATAGCGGCCAGGTCTGGCGGGAAGTATCCGCCGAACACTAGCTTAAAGATTCTAGTCCATCATGCTCATTCTGATGAGCCTATTACCTTTACATCTGATGGTAAGCTATTAAAGTTAATATATTAGTATTACCTAGTTGTATGGTGCAATAGATGTCTTATAATAAACGTTATAACGTTACTTTTCAGTGGAATCGACGGTAGAACATGTGATATTAACTGTAGTTTGTAGCCTTGACGAAGATATAAGGGATGATATGTCTGGATATATGTTACGGGTAAGTTAAAAAAAAACTTAACTATGTAAGAATCTAGTCCAGCTATTGATGTTTCAGTATATCTTATTGCTTGGCGGATTGAACGTAAATGTAATTATATCCAATATTAACACTTCAGGTTTGGGGGGCGAAAGAGTACCTCACACCAGGCAGTTCTCTCAGCGAGTACGATTATGTTCGCGAATGCGTCAGGCTGGAAAAAGACGTGAGACTGTGTTTACACGAAGGCGGAGACAACGCGCTAGCGAGGAGCGAGAGGGACGACGCCAGAGACGCGCACCTCACTCTCGAAGATTTGATACCTATTCAAGGCGCCATGCCTACATTGTCATTTGACAACCTGTCTATTTTACTAGGTAAGTACAACCACTATGAATCTAATTATTATCATGTTGACTTTGCGAAAAAGCATACATATTTTTGTAGAGAAGTAGATGAAGGTTTAAGAAGATTTTTTTTTTTAATAATTTCATACAGTCGTAAAATTCGCGCTGACTCTTACGCCTGTGTGCGAAACGAATTAATGTTGAGTGTTCGAATTCCGAGCCGTGGCCTTGCTCCATTTGTTTGTCGAATGAATCCTCCGTAAGAAACCGTAAAAAAAAAAGCAAACGGCTCAGGTGATAATTGTACTGTATCTATTACGTTGAAGCCTGAAGGTGATGATTGAAGTGGAACTATGATCGAACAGAAACGCTAGAAGGCGAGCTGTCCCGCGCCATAGGCGTGACGGGCGCGGAGGGTGTGTGCTCGCCCAAGGGAGTGTTCCAGGCCGTCAAGGCGATCTGCGCGCTGGCTGGCGGCGTCGAGACGCTGCACGTCACGCATACGCTCAATGCGTTCGCGCAAGCTTGCACTTCGCAGGTAAGAGTACGAGCTTATTTGCTGGAATGGTTCGCGCTTCCAAATTAATCGACATATGTTTGCACTTAGGTGCAAACATATAGCACACTTTGCGGTGTTCGGGCGGGCGGCTAGTACAAACTTATGCGTTTCTATCGAGTCGCGCGAGCCGCGTGTAGTACCGCCCGAACCGCCGCGCCCGCGCCCGCGGCCGTCCAATTTGCAGCCCAAGAGTGGATTTCGCTTCAACATACATTGTTCCTCCATCCCTAAACCGCTGACCGGTGACCTATCCCGTTCACTTATCGGTCAATGGTTCAGTATTGAGAAGTTTTGTAGGTAAGTGTTGTAGGAAGAAATTAAAGCTTTTCATGTAACAATGTGGTTTCGAGCTAGTTCGGCTTTCGGACGGGGCTTTTATTTCAATCGTTAGTCAGCGCTGACAGGCCGAATGTTGTTTAGGGCAACAGCGGCGCTCTAACGCCCGAGATCCACGCGGACAGCGGGCCGTACTGCGCGGTGTCGCTGCGCGGCGCGACGGCGCGCGAGGGCGTGTCCATGCAGGCGGCGCGCGTGCGGGACGCCGTGCGCGCGCTGCTCGCGCTCTACACGCGCGCGCGCCTGCTCGACTTCCGCCTCACCGACGCGCCCTACCCGCAACAGAACCACCAGCGTGAGTTTGCCAAACCTGCTTTCGGTCAACTTGTTGTTCATGAATGTTAAAGAAGCAACTTATGTGTGTAAAGACCGTGCCGTAAGGCGTTCGGTTCATTCTGCCTACCCCGCAAGGGAAACGGCGTGAAGCTAGTTGGTTAGTTTAGGCTCTTAAGTGTTTTAAGGGGTTTGCTGTTCCTTTGACTCTGCCCACCCCGTTACGGGCGATGTTATGTATGTAAACTTAATCCTTGTCACAGAGGCGACGCCGGCGCACTCGATCGCGGAGGCGACGATGTTCTACATCGAGGCGGTGCACTGCCTACCGCTGTGCTGGAACCACGACGAGTACCTGTTCCACGCGCAGGTGTACCACGGCACGCGGCCGCTCAAGGCGATGCACCTTACGCAGTCTTCGCGCATCGAGAGCGGCGGGTTCTACCCAAGGATTATCTTTGATAATTGGTAAAAATGCTGTCATTGATATTTTAATATACATGAAATGTAAATTTTCTCATGATCTTAGACATAAACATATTTTAATCATTAGCGCATATTAAAATGATTTTATTGCCGGATCCAGTAATTAAAATAATCCAGCATTATTAAGGGCTACCTACTGTCTGTCGTCTGTCTGAGTAGTGACTGAACACAAGGTCTTATGAAGGATGCTCATTTGGTATTAGCATTTCATAAGCAACATACTTATAAGTTTTGGCCAACTGGTTGTCTATGTAAGTCTTCTATGTAGTTCAGTAAAGCTACATTTTGGTTGATAGTGTATTATTAGTCTTATAGTTCGCTTAGTAGGTTACAATAAAGATATAGGTGAAAATGGTGATATTGACATTAATGAAACTAACTTGTAACATTATTTAGGTTGAACCTGGAAGACGTGCTGATAAACAGCCTGCCGCGCGAGTCGCGCCTCGTGCTGACGCTGTACGGGCGCACGCAGCGCGCGGTGGACGGGCACGCGGGCGCGGCGGGCGCGGCGGGCGCGGCGGGCGCGGCGGGCGCGGACGGCGCGCCGCCCGACCAGGACGGCGGCGCCGGCACCGACGTCATGTACGACCAGCTCGAGCTGGGCTGGGCCGCGATACAGCTCTTCGACTACGACGGGTACGTTAGCTCTTGCGCTACTTTACGAATTTGAAGGGGATAAAACAAGATGTTGACACTATTTATTATTTCCGGGAGATTGTTTAAATTTGTAATTGTTTTCAATTATTTCACAAATTCTAATGTTAATTAATTTGAAATGATTGACTATCTTGTCAGCCATATGTGGCAAACCACGACGTCATGGCTGGGCCTTGATTTTTAATTTCACCTTGTCTTTTACTTAATCACAAGAAACTTTCATTATACCCCAGTCTGACGAGTTATTTTGTCACCACAACATCATGTAATGAAAAAAAATTACATTTACCAAATAAAATTATTACTTTGTCCAAAAGACCATTTGTGTTTTATAACGAAATGTAAACGGTCTCATCGTTCTTCGGCGCAGCATCCTGGCGTCGGGCAACTACGTGCTGGCGATGTGGCCGCCGTGCTGCGACCGGCGCATCGGGCCCGCGCCGCACCTGGCGCACGCGCCGCCCACGCCCTACCCCGTCATCAACATCGGTGACCACACACATACATACATACATACATAACAGCACGCCCGTAATCCCCATACATTATTATGTAACAAATGCCAACTCTTGTCTTTTTATGTCTATATATCTACCTGTTTTTTTTTTTATGTTTATGATGAAATTTGGTACATATGCCAAAGTTTGGACCCTAGAGAAGAGGCAAAGTTTTACCGTGAAAAAAATAATAAATTTTAAAAACCGAATTCCATGGAATAGGCGGGAAATTGCTAGTTTCTTCTAATATTCTTCCTTGTTAGGCATGTTGTACCTCACTAAGCCTCGGACATACATAAGTCAGATCAACGGTGACCGAAGATTAGCAAGGTGGGGGGTTCGTCTTCAAGGAGATCCTTCACACAGTAACTTTCGGGCCAATAATACTGTCCAGAAAAGCAACTTCTATAGGTATACATGACCATACATGATAAACCAACGGTGGGTTTATTATATACTTTGTTACGTCATTAAAGTCGTCTAAGTCATTCGACGACCTCCAATGTGTGATACATCGTCAGGTGAATAAATAAATAAATTCTCCAGACTGACACACCAATTCCCTAGTTCTAAACTAAGCTTATTATGCTTGTACTATGGATACTAGGCGAACGGATAGATATACTTAAATACGTTTATAAACATCCATGACTTGAGTACAAATGTCCATGTTCATCACACGAAACATTTGCCCCTAGCGGGATTCGAACCCGCGACTCTTGGTTTGGTGGCCAGGGTCTCTGACCACTCGACCAACGGGCCTGTCAAACATAAATAATTACAAATATGTAATATGTAATAATTGAGCAAATTATTTACATAATTTGCTCAATGATTACATTTTGGATTGGAAGTATTGGCATTGCATATTTTTCTTACCTTATGTACAGAAATAGCCGTGTACTCGCACAACGCCGTGAAGTGGGTGGCTGAAGAGGAGGGGAGGGAGAAGACGCTGTCGCTAGCGGACATGCCCGCGTTCGATTCCCTGGACGGGCACACTCAGTCGCAGCTGTTGCACCTAATCGAACAGGGCGCGTATCAAAGAATGCCCACTGAGGGGAGAGAGGTGAACAATCACAACTATTTATTTCGATATATAAGCTTAGTTATTGACGTTTTTGAGCTTATTCTAACAAGATCATTAACGTATGTGGATAAAGTGTTTGTTGAACTTGTAAATATAATAAATAATGATCTCCTAACCAATATCGGTCACGGCGGCCAATCTCAACGAGGATTATCCAACTGCGAAGGAGATATTATAGTGCACAAGTGTGTGCGCAAACACAGGCGCACTCTCTGTTCCTTCACTCTCATAGTCCGGTGAGACGGCAATTCGACATGACCATGAGGAGAGAGGTCAGGCGCAGGACTAACGGCTTAATGTGCTTTTCGAGGCACGGGGTTAAACCGCCAACTTCCTGACTCCGGGCTGTTACTGAGTAATTTCGATATTGAAATACCCAGCCTCACACTTTTGGCCCGACACGGGATTTGAACCCGGGACTTCTTGGTCCTTAGGCGGCGCATGCAAAATAGTAATCCCTTTTTTTGACGCGGTGAAATGCGTTATGCACCGTCACCCTACCCGGGGGGCAGGGTGGTGTGTGGGACTCCCGGAGCCCTTGAGTAGGGGGCCCCTACTCCGACCAAGATGGAATTGGCCGGGGTATACCCACTAAAACACCACGGTACCCCTCATCGCGACTATAATAACTTTTTTTTTTTTTTTTTACTTGAGGAATGCATTTACGCACCATCCAAACAGAGTCCTGGGTGGACCTATAAGGGTGAGTCGGGCTCGAAACCGGTAGCAAACTCCGGAGACCCTACCGACTAAACCTCAAGGCTGTCGTTCTTCGGGCGCTAACGCAAAACCAACGGGATCCCCACTGTCGGGATTCATCTCGTAAAGTCTACGCAGCGCGCGCTGCCGCCTGGCGGCCCATCTCGAGGGAGTGATATTCTCCCCCAGAACACCTAGGGTAGTGTTTCACGACCACATAGACAGCTGTGTACCCTATCCTGACGGACCGGGTGTAACACCTGCAGTCGGCTTCTCCGGGGACGATAGAGGGCCAGAGGACCCATCCCCTAACCCCCACGACCCCAAAGGCCCTTTTAGTCGCCTCCTACGACAGGCAGGGATACCTCAGGAGTATTCGGAGCCCCCCCCTGCAGGGCGCGACTATAATAACCCTATCATAACCTAATTGATGAAGTTGCTATAAATACATAATATACTTTACCTTTTTTTTTATTATTGGATAGAGTGATCAAATATTAATATTTAACAGCGATGCCTAGAGTGCCACAGCTTTACCTAATACAAAAAGTAGTTTCGTGAGAAATTTAATTTACAATAATAATCATGTAAAAATATAAACTACATTTTTAAACAAATTAAAATGGACCATTCCAATTGTAACTATTCGCGTTCTTGTTTCTTTTTTATCACATATGTATTGTTCGAAACGTCAAAGAAGACCATTCTAAATTTGACTGTTTGAATTTATTTTTCTTTTTTTACTCTTTTTCTCGTGTATGTGGACAGATAATGTGGGAGAAGCGTCAGTACCTGGTGGAGCTGGCGGGCGCGCTGCCGCTGGTGCTGCTGGCCGCCACCAACTGGTACGGCGAGCAGCGCGCGCACCTCGTGGCGCTGCTGCGGCTCTGGCAGAAGCCGCAGCCGCTCAACGCCATGCATCTGCTGCTGCCCTGGTGAGACCCGTACGCTTAACGTGCTTACTGTGTTAAGTGACGCGTCGGCTTATACTCGTTGCGTCTGCCGAATGCATAGGTATGGGGTTACGGTGAAGGTGTTAGTGCGCTTGTCGGACCCACTGTGTTAGGTGGCACCGGATCTGTTGTCAATGTTGCTTCTACTAACAGTTACAGTAAAATGTATGTGGGTTTTTTACCTCCAAAAAACCCACATACATTTTACTGTAATATGACGTTCCTTTTAATTAAAAAAACTTTTAATGAAAGGTTAGAGGCCCTAGCAATGCAACCAAGGCTCGCGGGTTCGAATCCCGCTAGGGGCAAATGTTTCGTGTGATGAACATGGGCATTTCTAGTCGAGTCCTGGATGTTTATAAACGTATTTAAGTTGTCTTTCCGTTCGCTATGGATACTAGCACAAGCTTGTAACCTTAGTTTGTAACTAGGGAATTGGTGTGTCTGTCTGGAGAATTTATTTATGTATATGTGTTTGACGTGAGTGCAGCTTCCCGGACCTGGAGGTGCGCGCGACGGCGGCGCGTCTCCTGGCGGGCATGTCGGACGACGAGCTGTGCCGCGTGCTGCCGCAGCTCACGCAGGCGCTGCGCCACGAGACCTACGAGTGCAGCCCGCTCGCCGGTACGACTACATTTGATAACGACTCGTCTTCATCATCTTCCTAGCGTTATGTCCCGTGCTTAGACGGGGTCCGCTTAGACCGTGATCCAGGATTTAGTGAGTCTGGTAACTACACTAAAGCCTGAAAACTGCTCGGTCACGGCGGCCAATCCAACAAGCTGCGCAGGCGATACTTAAACCAACTTATTCAGAGATATTTCCTTAAATGGCGCCTGCTCCTAACGGATCAGTCGATAAAACAGATGTTATGTACCTAAAAAAGGGGATTGACAGCTGTTTGCAAATGCTTACACACCTGAAATGAATAGACCTTTATTTTATTTTATTTTTTAAAAGATTTGCTTATCTTCTGTTCCAGAACTACTACTATCCCGTGCCCTGTCTGCTCCCGCCGTTGCTCACAAGCTCTTCTGGCTACTAGTACATTCTTTACCGAATGTGCCACAGGTAAAGATATTGTTTTAATATTCTTTGTTGTTATAAATCACTATCTAAAATGTATATAGTCCATGTAACCATTAAGTCGCACACGTTATCGAATCCGGCTCGAAGGACCATTTTATGGTATTTGATCGAAATTGTATTATATAAATATAAATAAATAAAGTTTATAGTTTAGAGTTATTTTTTTGCGACTGATTATGCAGGCGACGAGATAGCCACCTGTCACTGCTTCTTCGCAATTTTCTGTCTAGTTTTATTTTTTGACTGAATGTGTTTAGGGGGGCTAGCGGACTCTTTGATGATTTTGCCTACCCCTCTGGGTATTACGGGCGTGATGACAAAGTGATACGAAAATTCTACAATCTAATTGCTTAGGCGCCCAACGAGGAGTTCCTCGGCATCAACCTGGACGAGTCTGCCGGCGCGTCGGCGGAGGTGGACGCGTACGTGACGGGCGCCGGCCGCTACCGGCTGCTGCTGCGCGCGCTGCTCGCCGTCTGCGGCGAGAACCTGCACCGCACGCTTGTCAGGCAGCAGATGCTCGTCAAGGTTTGTGCTCCTGCTCATAGTCGTACGCAAGTGGGGGCAGGGGGAACTGGAACTCATGTGCAAGGGTCTATTTACCATAAGAACCTATCAATAATACTAAACTGCGCCCCCGCGACTAAAAAATATTGTATTGCCTACCCTCTAGACCAAAAAAATATTCTATTAGTAAACTATAAAAAAAAATAAAGTTATTAAAGGCGGAGTGCGGGTCTTCCAGTTGGAAGCTCGTCACATATCACATTGTCATATCTAGACGACGTGACAATACGTAACTTATTCGCAGTGTAAAATAATCTTCATAGCGTTATGTCCCGTGTTCAGTCGGGGTCCGCCTAGATCATATTATTCCCCGGGTGGAACTGGCATCCCATGATAACGATGTTCGGTTGGTCGCAGACGCTGTCGGAGGTGGCGACGGAGGTGAAGACGGCGAAGGAGGGCCTGCGGCAGCGCGCGCTGGTGGCGGGCGGCGGGCGCGTGTCGGCGCTGCTGCGCGCCGCGCCCGCCGCGCTGCCGCTGGCGCTGCGCGCGCTCGTGCACGACGTCGACGTCAAGTACGACCTGCTGACGGACTGACACACATCTTGCAATGTCTATAGAAAACAAAAATAAATCGCAATTACATCATTTCATCGTTATATTTTGTTTCAAAATGAAAAAGAAATGTTTTTTTTTTGCAGATCATGTTCCTATTACTCATCGAATACTCTACCTCTCAAGATAAACTTTATCGGCGTAGACAACGCTACTATACCGGCTATGTTTAAGGTGAGTACGATTTATTTATCTTGAAATATTTTTCATAAGCGCCAGCAAAGTGGTTTATAACTTTTTATGTTCTAGGTCGGTGACGATTTACGGCAAGACTCGTTAGTCCTCCAAGTGATTAAAGTGATGGACACCCTCTGGCTGAAGGCTGGCTTAGATCTACGTATGGTCACGTTCCAGGCTTTACCTACCAGTAGCCAAAGAGGTGCGTTTTACGTTTCACATTAATTATTAAGAGACTAGATGAAAAAAAGTAAATAACTTTATACAAAACATCAACATCCACAACAAAAGTATATATTGGCTGTAAATATATATACCTTTATTAAAAAAAATTATCGCTCTTCCCGTTGGTGAAGGCCGCTTTAAAATTCGTTACATAGTAGATTCTTAGAATAGACCAGAATAAAATA